>CM035136.1:120658346-121258346 GCA_020205605.1 Panax ginseng
GGTTAGTATGTGTGAATTGCTGAAATTCAGATTCTTGGGTGGTGGGCTTGAATATTTATTAAATAAAATTATTTTAATAAATTTTCTACTTTGGTGTTCTAAGCAATTTCCTATAAATAGGGTGCTTAGGTTAGAATTGAAAATTACATCAAAAACTGAAGTTTTCTCTCTATTTCTCTCGCTATATATTGAGCGTATTCTTGTGAGTATTTTGATACTTTGAGTGTGTTTATATGATGCAAGTTTCCTTCAACACTATATTCAGAATTCCAGTCAGAAGTACTGTCTTTCGAGGTAAGGGATGTTATTTTCTTCGTAAATGATATTATTTCTTCAATATCATTATGCTAAAATATTGGTCTGAATTTTTATCAAATTTGGAACTTTTCATGTCGGGGTTACTATTCATGAGTTACTATTCATGAGTTACTATTCACGAGTTACTATTCACGAGTACTATTCACGAAGCATGATGATTTTCTTGTGGAATTTCTATCTTTTGGTGTCAGAGTTACTATTCAAGTATACGACACTATTCACGTATACGGCACCATTCACGAATACGACACTATTCAAAGAAAAATTAAATTTTTATTTTTCGTCCAAAATATCTATTATGGATACTAGCTTTGATTGTATCCATGTTTTGATCATTCTTGAATTTTACTTCACTATGATTATTTATGAGGTATTTTTGGACATGGAATAATCAAATCTGAATCCTTAATATTTATTCTTTTGTTTCAATTTGGATTCGCTTTTTTTTAAAATATTTTTCATCATCCTAAAGTCCTAAATGATGATATAATTGAATATCTTTGGCCTTGTAGTGCAAAGATTAATGATTCGATGAATATCTTTGGCCCATAGTGCAAAGATGAACATGTGTTTAGATGAACATGACCAACTGATAAATATCTTTGGCCTGTAGTGCAAAGATGAATATTTGATTTCAGATATATATTGATTGATGTTACAAGGATAAAAGATAGATGATGAACTTTTAAATTCATATATAGAAGATAGTAGATTTCATTCTCTACTTAACTCTTCTAATGAATTATTATTTCCGCTGCGAATATTGATTTAAAACTTATTGTGTATTGTATTCTATTATATTTTTCCCTGTTGAAGACTAACGATAATTTGTTTTATATTATCTTAGTCATAATGTTCTTTACTGGGCTAGTTGAGCTCACCATTTTCCTTTTTGTTCCATTTTTCTTCTCAGGAGGCGAGAATGTAGCGAGTACTAGTCGGGGTGTGGAATGATGGTTCTAGAAGTGGTTCTAGTAGTCCTCACTATTCTGTAAAAATAGTGTATTAATAATTATAATGAGGACTTATTTGAGTGTGGATATTGTCAAGATGACAATATTTGTATTTAAACTCATAGTTTTTATGTTGTATTAATAAAGTTGTAGTTGTTTCTGTACCATGTATTTTGACGACTCAGAATGTGTGTTGTATACCTATTTTGGGGGTGTCACAGTTGGTATCAGAGCTTAGGGATATGATCTCTGACGGAGATCGAGGAATAGAATTAGAAGGGGAGAGACGAGTAAATCATTCGCTAGTGTGTCCTACCTAAGCTTATTTGTTGGTCGGTCATAATATAGGGGTATTATGTGATATGTTAATTTGTTAAATTAACCCTTGTTGTATGGAAGTATTTGAGAATGTCGACTGAGAATGTTAATAGTGGAGTAAATGAGACCGTGGAGACACATGTGCTCACCAACGAGGAGAACGTGCAACAGGCTGGCAATGTTCCTCCTGTGAACAACACCACTGAGCAGATGATGAATGATGGGATGTTTAGAAGATTTTTGCAGTTCATGCAAAATCAGACGAGGGAGACTCGTGTTCAAAATACAGGAGGAAATGATAGCAATTCACAGTTTGTCACAGCCAAGCAGTTCAAAGAGTTGGGACCACCAGAATTTATTGGAAAGCCGGATCCGATCAAGGCAGAGACGTGGGTTAAACAAATTACCAAGATATTCGATGTCTTGGGATGCACAGAGGAACAGAAGGTTCCATTCGCCACTTTTATGTTCCGTGGCGAGGCAGACTACTAGTGGGAGTCTGTGAAGCGTACATATCCAGCCGCACTCAGCATGTCTTGGGAGACATTTCAGAAACTGTTCAATGACAAGTACTTTCCTGAAAGTATTCGTCATATAAAGGAGGTAGAGTTTATTAGACTAGGGCAGAATAACATGACGGTGTCCCAGTACGAGGCGAAGTTTGCAGAGTTGTCCAGGTTTGCACCTCATTTGGTGGATAATGAGGAACGTATGACACGGATGTTTCTGAGAGGTTTGAAACCCGGCATACATCAATATCTCATTTCTCATAAATTTTCTCTCTATTCAGATGTTGTCAGCAGGCTCAATTATTAGAGCGAGATAACGAGTACGGTCGGTTGAGGACCACAACCAGGATCATCTCGGTGGATGACGAGTCATCGAACAATGATAACCAACGGGAGAAAGAAAAATACTGGACAAGAGCGGCAACCACTCTGGTGGTAATCTTGGCCATGAAAATAAAAGAAGCGAGTCGGGAGGAGATTTTAAAAAGAGGAGATTCAACAATGATAATGTGAAGACGTCAGCACCAGCAGCAACTGGTTCCAAGGGAGGAGAATGACCACCGGTTATATGCTATAAGTGCGAAAAAGAAGGATATATCAGCCCAAACTGCTCACAACAGTTTAAGGTATGTAATAATTATGGAAAGGAAGGGCATATCGCTCGAGATTGCACTGTAGCGAAACCAACTCCAGCGGGGATGGTGACTCAAAAGGCTGTTCCAGAAAAGTCAAAGTCAACGGTTCCTGGAAGAGCGTTTGTCGTGACTGGTCAGAATGCGAGGAACCTGAATGAAGTTAGCACGGGTTAGTTAATTATAAATTCTTGCGAAGTTTATACCTTATTAGATACCGGTTCTACCCATTCATTTATTTCTCTTGCTTGTGTGTAAAACCCCAAACTTTTTGAATAAAGATGAATTTTCTATAAATATTATTTTTGAATATTATGGAGTGAAATTGATATAATAGTTGTGGGTAATATTTATAAATTTTGCAAAGTACGCAAGTTGTTATATAATATTCGATTGGTCGGGGAATATTCGTTTTAACAGTGAATATTAGTACAACGGCACAATCATTGGTGGACCCCACAACGGAATTATTGTCGGATTAAGAAAACGACAAAAATACTTTATGAAAATAATGGCGGAAGTTTTACCGTTAACTATTGAAACACCCGGTGTTAAAAGTACAGTAATACGCGTGGTTGCATAGTAGCACACGGTATTGATTATTGATGCTTACGTGAGAAGTCACTCAATTTTGCTTATTTTATGGACCCCCATTTACCCATTTTCCAAAATAATCGGTAGAAAATTATTCAGTATATTTATAATGGGACCACTTGTGATTAAGAGATGTTGGGGGGAGGGAGACACGTGGGACCCACGATTGAAAGAAATAAAATGGGTGGGGGGGGAATCTTGAAAATTTTTCAACGGGTGGGAGTTTTTTTCAAAGAAGCATGTGTTATATATATATATTTATATTATATTTTTTTTGTTTTCTTTGACTAAATTGTGCTAGTATTTGAAAAGTAGACGTCTGATGAATCAACCAAAGGTTTAGTCTGATGCCCATGAATTATTGCGTCCGTGATAAATCCTTGCACAGTGTCTTTCCATTCTCCTATAAATAGAAGTTCATTCCTTCATTATTTTCTTACGAATTCACTGAAACTCTAGAGAGATAAACTATAGAGAGAAAGAAGAAAGTATTCTGCTACTTCACTACTTATATATTCAGTACTCTTCTTCTTAAGGTAGGGAATATTATTTGTTGTACTCGTAAGGGGTGTTATTCTTTATTATTCATGAAGAGAACTGTTGTTATTCTATTGCTTATTATTACATTGGAATAACTTTCGTGATCTGTGGTCTACCCTATACTTAGTGACATTCTTCTATTATTCATTTGGAACATCCACATGCATGTGTTTTACAGGACTGGTAAAATCTTTATTATTATTACATTTGGAACATCACATGCTCGTGTGTTTTACACTTGACCGGGTTAAAATCTTATTATTATTCTGTTAGAACATCCATGCTCATGTGTTTTACACCGGACACGGTTAAAATCTTTATTATTCTGTTGTAACATCTTGTCGGTGCAAATTTTGCCTGACCTGGTTCCGTTATTATTATTCGGTTGGAATAACCTGTCTATGCAAAGTACCGCATGCATGGTGATTTCTTTTGTTATTCCATTCTTTATTATACTCAGTTGGTTAAAGTTTTGACTTCTATACTCCATGAAATTAGTAGAATATCCTTGATATTTGCGCTTCATCCAATATCTTTTCGTGAAAATATTCTTCTGAGTATTCTTGAATTTTACTCTACAAAGCAGTATCATGTTGACAATTTGGACGTTATTGGTTCTTGGACAAATTAATTCTTGAACTTGTTTTATTGAATTCTTATATCATTGTCATCATCCTCATGTTTATATTATGTTGAAAGTCATATGTGGCCTATAGTACATAGATGGACTTGGTATGATTATGACCGAGGATTATTGGTGTAATCATGATAGTAATGTTACAAATGATGTGGTAAAAGTCCTCATTGGCCCGTAGTGCATTGATGGACAGATTGTTGGCATGATCATGACCATTAATGAATACACAAATATTCTTGACTCAGTAGTGCATGGATAATTGTGGTCGTGATACTAAAGAATATCCTTGGTAGTAGCCAAGTGTGGGGTGATTCGATGATGTGGAATATTTATTAAGCTGAGTCTCAACGATAACAGTGATGAAAAACCTTTTAAATCATAAAAGATAGTAGATTTTATTTTCTACTTGACTCTTAATGGATTGCTTGTTCCGTTGTAGTTAAACTTGATGTCTATTATATTTTATCAGTTTAACATTATTGGAGACTAATGATAATTTATTCTGCATTATCTTAGTCATAATATTTCTTCTTGGGCTAGTTGAGCTCACCCTTTCTTTCACCGTTCTCTTCGTGAAATGAGAATATAATTTGGGACGAGTCTGGGAGCGGAGTGATGGTCCAGAGGATAGCATTAGTAGTCCTCACTATTCTGTGAAATAGTGTGATAATAATTGTAATGAGGACTCCTTTTGAGTTTGTATAATCTCTAGTAGATAATATTTGTATTCAAACTCACAGTTTATGTTTTGTCGTATTGTACACGACAGTTGCATTAGTAAGTTGTATTTGAATTCTGTACCATGTATCTAGTGACCCAAGATGGGTGATGTATACCTAATTTTGGGGGCGTCACATTGTGCTCAACGTTTAAACTTTACTCCGGAGAAATTGGACTTTGATTTATCTGTGGAGACTCCGTTAGGAGAAACTTTCATCACATCCACTGTTTATAAATCTTGTTTGATCCAAGTTGGCACCATCACATTACCTGTTGACCTTATCTCTTTAAAGATACTTGCATTTGACGTGATTTTAGAGATTGATTGGTTAACTACTCATCATGCCAAAATTGATTGTTTTCGTTAGGCTGTTAGTTTTCATATTCCTAATCAACCTGTTGTTCGAATCCAAGTAACCAAACCATTGAATTCAAAATCTTTCATATCAAGCCATAAAGTCATTCGTTTATTAAAAAACGGATGTCAAGCTTTCTTAGCCATGTTATGGACTTGAACAAAAATACATCAGATTTGAATGATATTTCTGTTGTTAGAAAATTTCCTGACGTATTTCTGAAAAAAATTTCCGGCTACTCTCGAGTGTGATATTGAATTTTGTATCGACTTTGAACACGGTACAAAACCCATTTCTAAAATCTCATATCGAATGGCTCCTATTGAACTTCGAGGAGTTAAAACCCAACTATAGAAGTTGATAACAAGAGCCTCTATCTCGGTGACTTCTTTTGTGGAATGCACCGAAGCCAGACTCTCCGTAGGGGACGCCATATTCGTGCGATAGTAAACTGATAGGTGTCATTGTGACGTGCTATCCAAGGTTGGGATATGAGTCATAGTTGAGAGCAACCTAAGTCGGTAATCGAAATACGTAGCTTTCTAGGCTTAGTTGGTTATTATCGGAGATTCCTTGAAGGATTTTCTCGAATCGCTACTCCGTTAACTCAGCTGACTCGTAAAGATACAAAATTCGTATGGAGTGAGGAATGCGAGAAGAGTTTCCAAGATCTCAAGAGGAGACTCATTTCGGCACCTGTTTTGATAATACCATCTGGTTCGGATGGATTTGTTATCTACAGCGATGCTTCAGGCAAAGGTTTAGGATATGTTCTCATGCAACGTGGAAAGTCATAGCTTATGCCTCGCGACAACTTAAAGAATATGAGAGGAATTATCCTACTCATGATCTAGAGTTAGCGGCCGATCAAGCCGCTGCTTAAAGATCCGGAGGCACTATCTATATGGGGAGAAAGTGGAGATATATTCAGACCATAAAAGCCTCAAATATTTCTTCACCCAAAAGGAACTCAATATGTGGCAACGACATTGGCTCGAGATGTTGAAAGATTATGACCACACTATTCAATACCATCCTGGAAAAGCGAACGTGGTAGCTGACGCGTTGAGTAGAAGATCATATGCATGAACGAGTGCGATGATGTCAAGTATATGTATAGAACCAACTTTAATCGATAAAGTTAAAGTTGCTCAAGTCACAGACCCGGAGCTGATGCGTATGAAGAAGAAAGTACAAGAAGGTATTATTCTTGAGGCAAGAATCGATGAAGAAGGAATACTTCGAGTCCACTCTAGACTTTGTGTTCCTAACGATTCTAATTTGAAGTACAAGATCATGATGGAGGCACACAATACACCATTTGCAATCCATCCTGGAAGTACCAAAATGTATCGTGATCTTCGACATACATTTTGGTGGAATAATATGAAGAGAGAGATTACAAAGTTTATCTCGAGGTGTTTAACTTGTCAACGTGTAAAGGCGGAGCATCAAGTGCCAAAAGGTCCATTGCAACCACTTGAGATTCCAAAATGGAAGTGGGAACACATTACCATGGATTTTGTTACGGGTCTTCCCACGATTTCTCAAGGCATAAATGCGATTTGGGTTATTATTGATAGATTAACCAAGTCTACCCATTACTTACCGATACGGGAGACTTATTCCCTTGAACGTCTTGCTAGTATGTATGTGAATGAGATTGTGAGGTTGCATGGCATGCCAATATCCATAGTTTCGGATCGTGACCCAAGATTTACTTCAAGATTTTGGGTTACCTTGCAAAAAGCTATAGGTACGGATTTACGGTTCAGTTCGGCATACCATCCTCAAATGGACGGACAATCAGAGAGGACCATTCAAACTCTTGAAGATCTATTAAGACTTTGTGTCCTCGATTTCAAAGGGAGTTGGGATAAGTACCTACCATTGGTGGAATTCTCCTACAACAACAGTTATCAGGCAAGTATAGGTGTGGCTCCATTTGAATCATTGTATGGACGAAAGTGTCGCTCTCCAGTATGTTAGGATGAGGTAGGAGAAGCAACGTTGTTGGGACCAGAGTTGGTACGAATGACTACAGAGAAGATCTAAACGATTCGACAACGTATACAAACGGCTCAGGATCGACAAAAGAGTTATGCGGATCTTCATCGAAAGGACGTGGAATTTAGTATTGGGGATCATGTATTGTTGCGTGTGGCTCCATGGAAGGGAGTTACAAGATTTGAGAAGAGAGAAAAACTCAATCCACGATTTATTGGTCCATTTCAGATTCTTGACCGAGTAGGAAATGTGGCCTGTAGACTCGCGTTACCTCCAAGTATGTCTGGTGTTCATAATATTTTTCATATATCTGTGCTACATAAATATGTGAAAGACCCAAACCACATTATGGAGTTAGAACCAGACGAGATAGCCAAAGACTTAACGTACGAAGAGGTACCTGTCAAGATCTTGGATAGGAAGGAACATGTCCTACGCACGAAGGTCATACCACAAGTTAAAGTTTTATGGAGAAACCATGTTATTGAGGAAATGACCTGGGAGTTGGAAATGGAAATAAAAGCGAGGTATCATCATCTTTTCGAAACACCAGGTACGTACATCAATTTTGAGGACAAAATTTCATAAGGAGGGGAGGTTGTAAGATCCCAACTTATTATAAATAAGATTAAATTTCCTCTATTTATTATTTTGAAATAGTAAGGGTTGATTTGATTAATTTGATTAGTTGTGGGTAAAATGCGCAAATATTTTAAATAAGCAGGTAGTTATAAAATATTCATTTTTTATAGGTGAATATTCGTTTGGTCGTGGAATATTCATGCTGTCGGGGAATATTAAATACGATGGCCTTGATTTTGTGTGGGCCCCATAACAAAAAGCGATTGGATGAAGAAAACGACAAGTATAAGTTGTTTATAATAGCAGGCGTAGTTATTTACCAATTAATCTTGTTGGAATACCGGTGGTTAAAACACGATGTCGCGTTGTCGCACCGAAGATATTTGCAGTATTGCACCAATTATTGATTCTACGTAAGAAGGCACTACTCAATAATTGTTACAGTTATTACTGTTCAGTATTTTATTTTATAATTGCTGCGTTGATATTTTATATTACTGTTGTTTCAATAATTGTCACTACACAGTATTTTCATTATCGGATCAATAATTCATATTATTTGAATAATATTATTAGATATCAATATTGGCAATGTCTATCTGTCTAAGGAGAGGTTTGGTCACCTAATTGCGTGCCAGTAAGGAAAAATTCTTATTGGAAAGCCTCATCTTTCCTAGGAACGGCCTGGTTGCCAGTACTGTGATTCTGTAATATTATTTGTGAATAATTAATTATTGATTTATATGATGAGGAAAATATTTATTTTATGTGGATATAGATGGAGAAAATTTTTAAAGTGACAATTGTTGAAAATCGATATTTTATCTTTTCTGATAAAATAATATTTTATTATATTATAATATAATATAATAATGATGATATTTTTACAATAAATGTGGGATATATGAGTATATGAGGAGGAAGAGTATTTTTGTTGCATTAAATGATTAACACATGTTTTGTGTGTCGGTGGACCCCATTTCTTGACTGAAATTTGATTATAGCATGTAAAATCGTCCGTTTATGAATTTCGGTCAATTTCTGTTTGGAATTTGAAAAAACTTTCTTCTGCAAAGTTGTAGATAATGAAATTTCCTATGGAAAGGACACGTGGTTCGAATTTTTCTGATAAAAGGGCTATTTATTATGAATTATTGAAGTTCCAAAGTTCAGAAATAATTGATTTTTGGAAGTTTTAATTATTTATTTTATGAAAAACGTTTTTTCTTACTTTTTCTAGAAGGTTAGCATGTGTGAATTGCTGAAATTCAGATTCTTGGGTGGTGGGTTGAATATTTATTAAATAAAATTATTTTAATAAATTTTCTGCTTTGGTGTTCTAAACAATTTCCTATAAATAGGGTGCTTAGGTTAGAATTGAAAATTACACCAGAAACTGAAGTTTTCTCTCTATTTCTCTCTCTATATATTGAGCGTATTCTTGTGAGTATTTTGATACTTTGAGTGTGGTTATACGGTGCAAGTTCCCTTTAACACTATATTCAGAATTCTAGTCATAAGTACTGTCTTTTCGAGGTAAGGGATGTTATTTTCTTTGTAAATGATATTATTTCTTCAATATCATTATGTCGAAATATTGGTCTGAATTTTTATCAAATTTGGAACTTTTCATGTCGGGGTTACTATTCATGAGTTACTATTCATGAGTTACTATTCACGAGTACTATTCACTAAGCATGATGATTTTCTTGTGGAATTTCTATCTTTTGGTGTCGGAGTTACTATTCACGTATACGACACTATTCACGAATACGACACTATTCACAGAAAAATTAAAATTTCATTTTTCGTCCAAAATATCTATTATGGATACGAGCTTTGATTGTATTCATGTTTTGATCATTCTTAAATTTTACTCCACTATGATTATTTATAAGGTATTTTTGGACATGAAATATTTGAAATCTTAATCCTTAATATTTATTCTTTTATTCTTTGGATTCATTTTCTTTAAAATATTTTTCATCATCCTCCATCCTAAATGATGATATAATTGAATATCTTTGCTTTGTAGTGCAAAGATTAATGATTTCGATGAATATCTTTGGCCGTAGTAGTGCAAAGATGAGCAGTGTTTAGATGAACATGACCAACTGATGAATATCTTTCGCCTATAGTGCAAATATGAATATTTGATTCCAGATATATATTGATTGATGTTACATGGATAAAAGATAGATGATGAACTTTTAAATTCATATATAGAAGATAGTAGATTTCATTCTCTACTTAACTCTTCTAATAAATTATTATTTTCGTTGCGAATATTGATTTAAAACTTATTGTCTATTGTATTCTATTAGATTTTTTCTTGTTGAAGACTAACGATAATTTGTTTTATATTATCTTAGTCATAATGTTCTTTATTGGGCTAGTTGAGCTCACCCTTTTCCTTATTGTTCCATTTTTCTTCTCAGGAGGCGAGAATGTAGCGAGTACTAGTCGGGGTGTGGAATGATGGTTCAAGAAGTGGTTCTTGTAGTCCTCACTATTCTGTAAAAATAGTGTATTAATAATTGTAATGAGGACTTATTTGAGTTTGGATATTGTCTAGATGACAATATTTGTATTTAAACTCACAGTTTTTATGTTGTATTAATAAAGTTGTAGTTGTTTCTGTACCATGTATTTTGACAACTCAGAATGGGTGTTGTATACCTTTTTTGGGGGCGTCACATATAACTTCAGTAATAAAATTGTCGTGCAAAATACGACAACACATATACTGTGAGTTTGAATACAACTATTGTCTAATAGAGAGTATACAAACTCAAAAGGAGTCCACATTACAATTATCGATACACTATTTTATAAAATAGTGAGGACTACTAATACAACTATCCTGACTCATCACTCCATACCCCGGCTAGTTCTTGCTATGTTCTCACCTCCCGAGAAGAAAAAATGGAACAAAAGGAAAAGGTGAGCTCAACTAGCCCAAAAGAAGAATATTATGACTAAGATAATATACAACAAATTATCATTAGTCTTCAACAGAGAAAAATCGATAAAATATAATAGACAACAAGTATTAGATCAACAAATGTAATGGAAAAAGAATCCATTAGAAGAGTCAAGTAGAGAAAGAATTCTACTATCTTCTAAGATTTAAAAGTCCATCATCAATATTTTATCCCCAGTAACATCAATAAATATACATCTTGAATCAAATATTCATCTTTGCATTATGTGCCAAAGATATTCATTTGTATCACCAATTGGTCATGTTCATCTCAACACTGCTCATCTTTGCACTACGGCCAAAGATATTCATTAGGTAATCATTCATCTTTGCGCCATAAAAGCCAAAGATATTCATCGATTAATCATTTATCTTTGCACTCTGGGCCAAAGATATTCAAGTAATATCATCATTTAGGACTTAGGATGATGAAAAATATATTAAAGAAAACGAATCCAGTGGGATAAAAGAACAAATATCGTGGATTCAGACATACGGTTTATTCAAGTTCAATAATACTCCATAATAACCAATTTTGAAGCAGATTTCAAAAATAAAGATCAAAACATGGATACAATCAAAGATAGTAACTATAATAGACATCTTGGAAAAAATGAGAAAATTTCATTTTTCGGTGAATAATGTCATATTCGTGAATAGTGTCATATACGTGAATAGTAACCCCGACACAAAAAGTTCCAAATTTGATAAAAAAGTTCAGACCAATATTTTGGCATAATGATATCGAAAGAAATCCTTGGTGAATCGGGCGAAAACTTGAACTACGTACATACATACTTTTAAAAAAAGGTAAAGCCAACAGACATATAAAAACTGGTGCTATTGCGGCTACACCTCCCGCTTTATTTCGGGTATACTACGAAGAATGGCATGGATCGGTAGGAAATACCATTAAGCACAATATGAAGTAGGGTGGGCATCGGATTAGCGGTATATAATTGTCGGGATGCCCCAAAACATTAGGAGCATAAAAAAGAAAAATGGAAGAAAAGATAGCGAAGCTACCCAACCTACTAGATCGGTTTTAGTGTAAGGTGCAAAGGCGAAAGTCATAAAGGAAATCGAACTCCCGGTCTCATTCCACTAACAGTGAACAGAGTGAAGGTGGGCCAAGAGCTTTTAGAAGGGTCTTTATTCAACAATATTCCCTGCTCACCTATATCCTATTCCTCTTCCAGTTGGCGGATTCTCTTTTATATCGATTCATAATAAGTAAGGCAAAGAGAGCTCAATGTGGGAATCGTGGAAAATGGTGTCAAAGCACCTCCATTTACAAAGAAAATAACATCCCTTACCTCAAAAAGATAGTACTTCTAACTGGAATACTGGATATAGTGCTGAAGGAACTTGCACCGTATAGCAACACTCAAATTATCAAAATACTCACAAAAATATGCTCGATAATATAGAGAGAGAAAGAGAGAAAACTTGTTTCTGGTGTGATTTTCAATTCTAACTTAGCCCTCTATTTATAGGAAAATGTTAAGACGTCAAGCGGACTTGACGACTCGCTTACCGATGGATTTACAATCGATACTATTGCCACCCACCACATTTGAAATTCAATTTGAGCACATTTCTCACCAACCAAAAGTGGGGCCCACCAATTCTTGAATTTTCTACCAAAATGATAAATTCGGATACTTCAACAATTTCTAAACCAGTCACCTCTTAAAATTCATAACAAATCATACGTTCATTTTTAACAGTTCAAAATTTGTGGACATATACTCAACTTATATATGTATAACGTATCCAAAAATCACAACGATCCAACGGTTGGATCAAAAATTATAACTCACACAATATATCTCAAGAACACTAGTTTGATCTTTTAATACCTCCAATCCGACAAAATACTGATAAAACACCTCAACATTAATTCTTTTATTAATAACCACATAAATATATCCAACATTTATATCCACATAAAATAAATATTTTCTTATCATATGAATCAATAATTAATTATTCACAAATAATATTATAGAATCACATTAATGCAACCAGACCGTTCCCAGGAAAGAGGGGGCTTTCCAATAAGGATTTCTCCTTACTGGCGCGCAATTAGGTGACCAAACCTCTCCTTGACAGAACTTTCTAGACATTGCCAATAATGTTATCTAATAATATTATTCAAATAATATGAATTATTGATCTGATAATGGGAAACATTGTGCAGTGACAATTATTAAAACAACAATAATATAAAATATCAACACAACAATTATTGAACCAATAAAATAAAATATTGAACAGTAATTACTGTAACAATTATTGAGTAGTGTCTTCTTACGTAAGGATCAATAATTCAACAATACTATGCAATACTGGTGCCTCTTTGTGCAACCACATGACATTGTATTTTAACCATGGGTATTCCAACAAAGTGTTAATGAGAATAACTAGGTTGTTATTTATAAAAACTCAATTTTTTTCGTTTTCTTCATCCGACCGTTATCCGTTATGGGGCCCACAAATGGCTGCTCCGTCGTACGAATATCCCCTGACAGAAAGAACATTCCACGACCAAACAAATATTCCCCAACAAAATGAATATTTTATAACCACTTGCTTATTTTGCAAAATTTTCACATTTCACCCATAACCAAAGTATTATATCAAATTAATACCTTATTATTCACAATAATAATTAGAGGAAATTCGATTTTATTTATAAAAAGCTGGGGTCTTACAACCTCCCCTCCTTATAAAATTTCGTCCTCGAAATTGATGTACGTATCTGGTGTATCGAAAAGGTGAGGGTACCTCGCTTTCATTTTCGATTCCAACACCCAGGTCATTTCTTCAATCGCATGGTTCCTCCACAAAATCTTAACTTGTGGTATAACCTTTGTGCATAGGACATGCTCTTTCCTATACAAGATCTTGACAGGTACCTCCTCGTACGTTAAATCTTCGGCTATCTCATCTAGTTCTAACGCAATAATATGATTTGGGTCGTCCACATATTTACGTAACATCGATACGTGAAAACGTTATGAACACGCGACATACTTAGCGTTCAGGCGAGTCTATAGGCCACAGTTCCTACTCGATCGAGGATTTCAAATAAATCGAAGGCTTGAGCTTTCTTCTCTTCATCTATTCTTACTTCTAGAATAACGCATTCTTTTACCTTCTTCTTTATATTCATCAGCTCCGGTGTGTAGCTTGAGCGGTTTTAACTTTATCGATTAAATTCGATTCTATTCGTATATTCGTTATCTTTACGTGGGTCCCTAGAGTCTTTAACTCTATCTTCATCATTTGTAAGTTATACGAAATGGGTTTTGTGTTAACAACATCGCACTCTTAAACGCATACGATCTTCTACTCAACGCGTCAGCTACCACGTTCGCTTTCCCACGATGGTATTGAATGGTACGATCGTTGTGACGCCCCCAAAATAGGTATACATCACCCATTCTGAGTTGTCAATACATGGTACAGAAACAACTACAACTTTATTATTACAATAGTAAAACTGTGAGTTTGAATACAAATATTATCTTCTAGACAATATCTATACCCAAATAAATCCTCATCACATTTATTGATACATTATTTTACAAAAATGGTGAGGACTACTAAACAACTCTCTCTAGAACCTTCATTCCATACCCCGACTCGTACTCGCTATATTCTCGCCTCCTGAGAAGAAAAATGGAACAAAAAGGAAAAGGGTGAGCTCAACTAGCCCAGTAAAGAATATTATGACTAAGATAATATACAACAAATTATCGTTAGTCCTCAACAGGGAAAAATCTAATAGAATACAATAGACAACAAGTTTTAAATCAGTATTCGCAGCGGAAATAATAATTCATTAGAAGAGTTAAGTAGAGAATGCAAACTACTATCTTCTATGTATGAATTTAAAAGTTCATCGTCTATCTTTTATCCCTGTAACATCAATCAATATATATCTGGAATCAAATATTCATCTTTGCACTACAGGCCAAAGATATTCATCAGTTGGTCATGTTCATCTAAACACCTGTTCATCTTTGCACTACGGGCCAAAGATATTCATCAAAAATCATTCATCTTTGCACTACAAGCCAAAGATATTCAATAATATCATCATTTAAGACTGAGGATGATGAAAAATATTTTTAAAGAAACGAATCCAGTGAAACAAAATGACAAGGATTAAGGATTAAGGATTCGTACTTTGTTTTACCCATGTCCAAAAATACCTCAAAAATAATCATAGTGGTGTAAAATTCAAGAATGATCAAAATATGGATACAATCAAAGCTAGTATCCACAATAGATATTTTAGACGAAAAGGGAAAATTTTCATTTTTCGATGAATAATGTCGTATTCGTGAATAGTGTCGTATACGTGAATAGTGCCGTATACGTGAATAGTAATTCCGACACCAAAAGTTCCAAATTTGATAAAAACTTCAGATCAATATTTTAGCATAATGATATTGAAGAAATAATATCATTACGAAGAAAAATAATATCCCTTACCTCGGAAAGACAGTACTTCTAACTAGAATACTGGATATAGGCTATAACTTGAACTTGCACCGTATAGCAATACTCAAAGTACACTCAAAATACTCACAAGAATAAACCGATAATATAGAGAGAAAACTTCAATTTACGGTGTGATTTTCAATTCTAACCTAAGCACCCTATTTATAGGAAAATGCTTAGAACACCAAAGTAGAAAATTTAATAAATTAATAATATATATATATATATATATATATTTCCAACGCACATTTTTAAGGATCTGAATTCAGCAAATTCCAACACATGCAAGACCCACAATAATGACAAAAAACGTTTTTCATATTTAAAATATTTTAAACTTCCAAAAATTAATTATTTCGGAGCTTCAGAACTTCAATAATTCACAATAAATAGCCCTTTTGTCAGAAAATTTGAATCTCGCGAGTTTTTATAGGAAATTCAATTCTCTACAACTTTGCAGAAGAAAGGTTTTCCAAATTCCAAACAAAAATTAACCGAAATCCACAAACGAACGATTTTACAGGCTATAATCAAATTTCAGTCAATAAATGGGGTCCACCGACATGTTTAACATGTTTTAAATATTTATTGCAACAAAAATACTCTTCCTCCTCGTATACTTATATATCCCATATTCGTTGTAAAAATATCACCATTATTATATTATTAAAATATAATAATATATTTAAATGAATTATTTTATCAGAAAAAGATAAAATTTCAATTTTCAACAATTGTCACATTAAAAAATTTCTCCATCTATATCCACATAAAATCAATATTTTTCTCATCATATGAATTAATAATTAATTATTCACAAATAATATTCTGTAATCACAATATTGACAACCAGGCGGTTCTAGGAAAGAGGGGCTTTCAATAAGAATTTTCTCTCATCTTGGCGCCGCAATTAGGTGACCAAACCTCTCCTTAGAGCAGTAACTTTCTAGACATTGCCAATAATGTTATCTAATAATATTATTCAGATAATATGAATTATTGCTTCGATAATAAAAAATACTGTGTAATGACAATTATTGAAACAACATCAATATAAACTATCAACGCAGCAATTATTAAATCAATAAAATAAAATACTGAACAGTAATTACTGTAACCATTATTGAGTAGTGCCTTCTTACGTAAGAATCAATAATTGGTGCAATACCGTGTGCTACTGTGTTTTAACCCATAGAGTATTTTAACAAGATAATAGCGGTAATAACTACGTCGTTATTTTTAAACAACTTATATTTCTCGCTTTCTTCATCCAATCGCTTCCAGTTATGGGGCCCATTATTATCGGTCGCTTTTTGCGTCGCATCGATATATTCACAAGCGATTTAATATTCCACGACCAAACTAATATTCCCGAACAACAATGAATATTTTATAACCACTTGCTTATTTTGAAATATTTGCGTATTTTACCCATAACTATCCACATTAATCACATCAACCCTTACTATTTCAAAATAATAATTAGAAAATTAAATTTCATTTATTAATTATTTGGGGTCTTACAACCTCCCTCCTTATGAAATTTCTCGTCCTCGAAATTGACATATATGCACAGTGTTTTGAAAAGGTGAGGATACCTCGCTTTCATTTCGCTTTCCAATTCCCGGTCATTTCCTCTATAGCATGGTTCCTCCACAAAACTTTAACTTGTGGTATGACATTTCGTGTAGGACATGCTCCTTCCTATCCAAGATCTTGACAGGTACCTCCTCATACGTTAAGTCTTCGGCTATCTCGTCCGGTTCTAACTCTATAACGTGGTTCGGGTCTTTCACATATTTACGAAGCACAGATATATAAAAAACATTATGAACACGAGACATACTTGGAGGTAACGCGAGTCTATAGGCTACATTTCCTACTCGGTCAAGAATTTGAAATGGACCAATAAATCGTGGATTGAGCTTTCCTCTCTTCCCAAATCTTGTAACTCCCTTCCATGGAGCAACTCGCAACAATACATGATCCCCTATACTAAATTCCACGTCCTTTCGATGAAGATCCGCATAACTCTTTTTTGCCGATCTTGTGCCGCTTTTTATATCGTTGTCGAATCATTTGGATCTTTTCGGTGAGTCATACGTACTAACTTGGGTCCCAACAATGTTGCTTCACCCACCTCATCCCAACATATTGGAGAAGCGACACTTTCGTCCATATAATGCTTCAAATGGAGCCACACATATACTTTCCTGATAACTGTTGTTGTAGGAGAATTCCACCAATGGTAAATACTTATCCCAACTGCCCTTGAAATCTAGGACACAGAGTCTTAATAAATCTTCAAGAGTTTGAATAGTCCTCTCTGATTGTCCGTCCGTTTGAGGATGGTATACCGAACTGAATCGTAAATCCGTACCCATAGCTTTTTGCAAGCTAACCCAAAATCTTGAAGTGAATCTTGGGTCACGATCTGAAACTATGGATACTGGCATGCCATGCAATCTCACAATCTCATTTACGTACATTTGAGCAAGACGTTCAAGGGAATAAGTCTCCCGTATCGGCAAGAAATGAGCAGACTTTGTTAATCTATCAACAATAACCTAAATAGCATTGATGCCTTGAGAAACTGTAGGAAGACCCGTAACGAAATCCATGGTAATGTGTTCCCACTTCCATTTCGGAATCTCAAGTGGTTGCAACGGACCCTTAGGTACTAGATGCTCCGCCTTTACACGTTGACAAGTTAAACACATCGAGATAAACTTTGCAATCTCTCTCTTCATATTGTTCCACCAAAATGTATGTCGAAGATCACGATACATTTTGGTACTTCCAGGATGGATTGCAAATGGTGTATTGTGTGCCTCCATCATGATCTTGTACATCAATTCAGAGTCGTTAGGAGCACAAAGTCTGGAGTGGACTCGAAGTATTCCTTCATCATTGATTCTCGCTTCTGGAATAGCACCTTCTTGTACTTTCTTCTTCATACGCATCAGCTCCGGGTCGGTGGCTTGAGCAACCTTAACTTTTTCTATTAAAGTTGGCTCTATGCGTATACTTGACATCATCGCACTCATTCCTCATATGATATGATCTTCTACTCAACGCGTCACTACCACGTTCGCTTTTCGGGATGGTATTGAATAGTGTGGTCGTAGTCTTTCAATAGCTCGAGCCAACGTCACGCCGCATGTTGAGTTCTTTTTGAGTGAAGAAATATTTAAGGCTTTTATGGTGCGAATATATCTCCATTTTCTCCCCATATAGATAGTGCCTCCGGATCTTTAGCGAAAATGATCACGCTAACTCTAGATCATGAGTAGGATAATTCTCTCTCATATTCTTTAAGTTGTCACGAGGCATAGGCTATAACTTTCCCACGTTGCATGAGAACACATCCTAACCCTTTGCTCGAAGCATCATTGTAGATAACAAATCCATCGTATGCGGATGGTAATGTTAGAAACAGTCTTAGAAATAAGTCTCTCTTAAGCTCTTGGAAACTCTCTTCGCATTCCCCTCGCTCCATATACAATTTTATATCTTTCCGAGTCAAATTTGAGTTAATGGAGTAGCGATTCGAGAAAATCCTTCCACGAATCTCCGATAATAACCAATTAAGCCCGTAAAGTGCGTCTTTGGCCACCGACTTCGGTTACTTCCAACTTTGTATTGCTTCAATCTTCGCCGGATCAACAGATACTCCATGTTTCGACACCACGTGCCCAAGGAATGCTACTTCCTCAAGCCAGAACTCGCATTTCTTTAACTTGGCATAAAGCTTGTTTTCACGAAGCCTTTGGAGTACCAGCTTCAAATGGTTCTCATGATCTTCACGGCTTTTGGAATATATGAGGATGTCATCAATAAAGACAACAACGAACTGATCCAAATATTCCCTGAATACTCGGTTCATCATATCCATGAAAGCCGCAGGAGCATTAGTCAGTCCGAAAGACATGACTAAGAATTCATAATGCCCGTACCGAGTTCTGAAGGCAATCTTTGGGATATCCTCAGTTCTAATCTTTAGCTGATGATATCCAGAACGAAGATCGATTTTTGAAAAGAATTGTGCTCCTTGGAACTGGTCAAACAAGTCATCAATACGAGGTAGAGGATACCTATTCTTGATAGTGACATGGTTCAATTCCCGATAGTCAATACAAAGTCGCATACTCCCGTCTTTCTTCTTTACAAATAAAACAGGAGCACCCCAAGGAGATGTACTAGGACGAATGAAACCGATGTCCAACAATTCCTGTAGTTGGACCTTTAACTCCTGAAGTTCAATAAGAGCCATTCGATATGGGGTTTTAGAAATGGGCTTTGTACCAGGTTCAAGATCAATAAAGAATTCAACTTCACGTTCGGGGTAGGCCGGAAGTTCTTTGAAATACGTCGGGAAAGTCAATAACAATGGGAATATTATTCAAATTTGACGTGTCTTTATTCAAATCCATAACATGGGCTAAGAAAGCTTGACATCCGTTTTTCAATAAGCGAATAACTTTATGATTAGTTATAGCGGTGATTGATTTTAATGGTTTAGTTGCTTGAATTGCATAAATGAGGTTGTTTAGGAATATGAAAGCTAACAACTTATTACGAAAACAATCAATTTTGGCATGATGATTAGTTAACCAATCAATCCCTAAAATTACATCAAAAGCAAGTATCTTTAAAGAGATAAGGTCAACGGGTAAGGTGATGGTGCCAACTTGAATTAAACAAGATTTATAAGCAGTGGATGTGATGAAAGTTTCTCTAACGGAGTTTCCACGAGATAGGTCAAAGTCTAATTCTCTCGAGTCAAATTTAAAGCGTTGAGCACAAGTAGGAGAGATAAATGAATGGAAGCACCTTAGGTATCTAGTAAAGTATAAACTTCACAAGAATTTATGATTAGCTTACCCGTGATTACCTCGTTTGGGTTCCTCGCATTTTGACCGATCCACAACAAACGCTCTTCTAGGAACTATTGACTTTGACTTTTCTGGGACAGTCTTTTGAGTCACCGTCCTCATTGAACTAGGGTTTATTCTATCGTACAATCTCGAAAGCGATATGTCCTTCCTTTCCACAATTATAGAATACCTTAAAACTGCTAGGCGGTTTGGACTTATATGTCCCTCTTTCCCGCATTTATAGCATATGACCGGTGGTCGTTCTCCTCCCTTAGAACCAGTTGCTGCCGGCACTGTCGTCTTCACATGGTCGTTGTTAAATCTCCTCTTTTTAAAATCTCCTCCTGACTCGTTTCTTCTAATTTCATGGCCATGATTACCACCAGAGTGGTTACCATTTTTGTCCGTCTTTTTCTTTCTCCGCTGGTTATCGTTGTTTTGTTGACTGCTATCTCCGGTATGATCCTGATTGTGGTCCCTCGGTTGACCGTACTCGTTATCTCGCTCTAATAATTGAGCCATATTTACAACATCTGAATAGAGAGAAAATTTATGAGAAATGAGATACTGACGTATGCCGGGTTTCAAACCTCTAAGAAACATCCACGTCATACGTTCCTCATTCTCCACCAAATGAGGTGCAAACCTGGATAACTCTGCAAACTTTGCCTCGTACTAAGACACCGTCATGTTGTTTTGCTCTAATCTGATGAACTCCACTTCCTTCATATGACGAACACTTTCAGGAAAGTATTTGTTATTAAATAGTTTCTGAAATGTCTCCCAAGACATCTTGAAAGTAATGGATGGTGGACGGATGCTTCAGAGACTCCCACCAAGAATCCGCCACCGCCACGGAACATAAAGGTGGCGAATGGAACCTTCGTTCCTCCGTGCATCCCAAGACATCGAATATCTTGGTAATTTGCTTGACCCATGTTTCCGCCATGATCGGATCGGCTTTCCTTAAATTATGGTGGTCCCAACTCTTTGAAGCGCTTGGTCACGTGACAACCCGTGAATTGCTATCATTTCCTCCTCGTATTTTGAACACTAATCTCCTCGTCGATTTTGCATGAGCTGCAAAAAGCTTCTAAACATCCCTCATTCATCATCTCGCTTCGGTGGTGTTGTTCACGGGAGGAACATTGCCACCCGACTGTTGCACATTCTCCTCGTTGGTGAGAGTCTGACAGTCTCCACGGTCTCATTTCCTTTGTTAATATTCTCAATCGACATTCTCAAATACTTTTCATAAAACAAGGGTTAATTAAGGAAATCAATATATCACATAATATCCCTATATCTTGACCAACTAACAAATAAGCTTAGGTAGGACACACTAGCGAAGGATTTTCGTTTCTCCCTCCTAGTTCTATTCCCCGATCTCCTTGGAGATCATATCCCTAAACTCTCATACCAAACCGGACGCCCCCAAAATAGGTATACATCACCCATTACGAGTTGTCAATACATGGTATGTAAAACAACTACAACTTTATTATTATAATAGTAAAGCGTGAGTTTGAATACAAATATTATCTTCTAGACAATATCTATACCCAAATAAATCCTCATCACATTTATTGATACATTATTTTACAAAAATGGTGAGGACAACTAAACAACTCTCTCTAGAACCTTCATTCCATACCCCAACTCGTACTCGCTATATTCTCGCCACCTGAGAAGAAAAATGGAACAAAAAGGAAAAGGGTGAGCTCAACTAGCCCAGTAAAGAATATTATGACTAAGATAATATACAACAAATTATCGTTAGTCCTCAACAGGGAAAAATCTAATAGAATACAATAGACAACAAGTTTTAAATCAGTATTCGCAGAGGAAATAATAATTCATTAGAAGAGTTAAGTAGAGAATGCAAACTACTATCTTCTATGTATGAATTTAAAAGTTCATCGTCTATCTTTTATCCCTGTAACATCAATCAATATATATCCGAATCAAATATTCATCTTTGCACTCTGAGGCCAAAGATATTCATCGATTAGTCCTGTTCATCTAAACACTGTTCATCTTTGCACTACGGGCCAAAGATATTCATCGAAATCATTCATCTTTTGCACTCTGGTCCAAAGATATTCAATAATATCATCATTTAAGACCGAGGATGATGAAAATATTTTTAAAAAGCGAATCCAAAGTGAAACAAAATGACAAGGATTAAGGATTAAGGATTCGTACTTTGTTTTACCCATGTCCAAAAATACCTCAAAAATAATCATAGTGGTGTAAAATTCAAGAATGATCAAAATATGGATACAATCAAAGCTAGTATCCACAATAGATATTTTAGACGAAAAGGGAAATTAATAGGAAATTCAATTCTCTACGACTTTGCAGAAGAAAGTTTTTCCAAATTCCAAACAGAAATTTACCGAAATCCACAAACGGGCGATTTTACAAGCTATAATCAAATTTTAGTCAATAAATGGGGTCCATCGACATGTTTAACATGTTTTAAACATTTATTGCAACAAAAATATTCTTCCTCCTCGTATACTCATATATCTCACATTCGTTGTAAAAATATCACCATTATTATATTATTAAAATATAATAATATATTTAAATGAATTATTTTATCAGAAAAAGATAAAATTTCAATTTTCAACAATTGTCACATTAAAAATTTTATCCATCTATATCCACATAAAATCAATATTTTTCTCATCATATGAATTAATAATTAATTATAAACAAATAATATTACAGAATCACAATATTGACAACCTGTGCGGTTCACAGGAAAGAGGGGCTTTCAATAAGAATTTCTCCTTCTTGGCGCCGCAATTAGGTGACCAAACCTCTCCTTAGGCAGAACTTTCTAGACATTGCCAATAATGTTATCTATAATATTATTAGGATAATATGAATTATTGCTTCGATAATAAAAAAATGTGTAATGACAATTATTGAAACAACATCAATATAAACGATCAACGCAGCAATTATTAAATCAATAAAATAAAATCTTCAAGCAGTAATTCACGTAACCATGATTGAGTAGTGCCTTCTTACGTAAGAATCAATAATTGGTGCAATACTGGTAATGCTTCTTTGTGTTTTAACCACCGAGTATTTTAACAAAGATTATCTTTGAATAACTACGCTCGTTATTTTTAAACAACTTATATTTGTCGTTTTTCTTCATCCAATCGCTTTCAAGTTATGGGACCCACACATGCATTTCTTATTTGTCGTATGAATATTCCCAAGCGATACGAATATTCCACGACCAAACAAATATTCCCCGACAACAATGAATATTTTATAACCACTTGCTTATTTTGAAATATTTGCGTATTTTACCCATAACTATCCACATTAATCACATAAACCCTTACTATTTCAAATAATAATTAGAGGAAATTAAATTTCATTTATTAATTATTTGGGGTCTTACAATCGTAATCTTCAACGGCTCGAGTCAACGTCTTTGGCGCATTATACGTTCGTTTTGGTTGAAGAAATATTTAAGGGTTTTAGAAATGGGTTTTGTACCGGGGTCAATACAAAATTCGATTTCACGCTCTAGGGTTAGGCTAAGAAGTCCTTCAGGAAATTCACTAACAACAGAAATATCATTCAAATTTGACGTATTTTTGTTTAAATCCATGAAATGGGCTAAGAAAGCTTGACATCCGTTTTTCAATAAACGAATGGCTTTATGGCTTGATATGAAAGTGTTTGACTTCAATGGTTTGATTGCTTGAATTCACATAACAGGTTGGTTAGGAATATGAAAACTAACAACCTTACGAAAACAATCAATTTTGGCATGATGAGTAGTTAACCAATCAATCTCTAAAATCACGTCAAATGCAAGAATTTTCAATGAAATAAGATCGGCAGGTAATGTGATGGTACCAACTTGAATCAAGCAAGATTTATAAACAGTATATGTAATGAAAGTTTCTCCTAAAGGAGTCTCAACAGATAAGTTAAGGTCTAACTTCTCCAGAATCAAGTTTAAATGTTGAGCACAAGCAGGAGAAATAAAAGAATGGGTAGAACCGGTATCTAATAAGGTATAGACTTCGAAAGAATTTATAATTAACTAACCCGTGCTAACCTCGTTCGGGTTACTCGCTCTTTGAGAAGTCACGAAAAACGCTTCTTCACGAAACCACCGACTTTGTTTTGTCCAGTATCCACCTTTTTGGTGCCACCGTCCCAAATGGACTTGATTTCGCTCTCTGAGACAAAATCGAGCTATGTGACAAAATCTTTTCCACAACTAAAACATATCTTGGAAAGTCAGTGAACAGTTTGGACTTATATATTCCTCATCTCCGCATCTGTAGCATCTAACTGGCGGTCGTTCTCCTCCCCTAGAATTTGTTGCTGGTGCCGACATCTTCCCGTCATCGTTAAATCTTCTCTTCTTGAAATTTCCACTTGAATCATTTCTTCTATTATCTTGGCCATGATTACCACCGAAGTGGTTACCATTTCTGGCATGATAATTTCCTCCACGATGGTTATCATTGTTTAGATGACCGTTGCCACCAGTACGATTATTATCGTGTTGTTGCTCGTTATCCTTTGGTTGGGCTGGCTCATTATCGCGCTCCAATAACTGAGCCCTATTCACTACATCTAAATATAAACAAAGTTTGTGAGAAATGAGGTATTGACGTAATTCGGGTTTCAAACCTTGCAGAAACATTCGCGTCATTCTCTCCTCATTATCAACCAAATGGGATGCAAATTAGGATAACTCGACAAACTTAGCTTCGTACTGCGACACGTTCATATTGATTTGCTCCAGCTTGATGAACTCAACCTCCTTCATGTGATGAATACTTTCGGGAAAGTACTTGTCGTTCAACAATTCTTGGAACTTCTCCCAAGACATCTTCAGTGCGGCAGGTTGAGTACGCTTTACCGATTCCCACCGATGAATCGCCTCTCCTCGCAACATAAAGGTGGCAAAGGGAACCTTTTGCTCCTCGGAACATCCCAAGACATCAAATATCTTGGTGATCTGCTTTATCCACGTCTCTACCGTAAGTGGTTCTGGCTTTCCCAAAAACTCCGGTGGTCCCAGCTCCTTGAACTGCTTAGCGGTAACAAGCCGCGCATTGCTATCATTTCCACCCGTATTTTGTGCACGAGTCTCCATGTCTGATTTTTGCATGAATTGCAGAAAACTTCTAAACATCCCATCATTCATCATTTGTTCGGTAGTGTTGTTTACAGGAGGAATATTGCCTTCCTGTTGCACGTTCCCCTGGGTGGTGATTAAAGGTGTCTCCACTGTCTCATTCACTCCATCGTTAATATTTCCCGCTGCCATTCTTAAATATTGCCATGAAACAAGGGTTAATTAAACAAATTAACATATTATCCCTATACTCTGACCGACCAAATAAATACCAAATAAACTTAGTCAGGTCATACTAGCGAAGGAATTCCTCATCTCTCCCTCCTAGTTCTTGTCTCACATCTCAGCCAGGGATCATATCCCTAAGCTTTGATACCAACTGTGACGACCCCAAAATAGGAATACATCACCCATTCTGAGTCGCCAAACACATGGTACATAAACAAATACAATTTCAGTAATAAAATTATCGTGCAAAATACGACAACACATATACTGTGAGTTTGAATACAACTATTGTCTAATAGAGAGTATACAAACTCAAAAGGAGTCCTCATTACAATTATTGATACACTATTTTATAAAATAATGAGGACTACTAATACAACTATCCTGACTCATCACTCCATACCCCGGCTAGTTCTTGCTATGTTCTCACCTCCTGAGAAGAAAAATGGAACAAAAAGGAAAAGGGTGAGCTCAACTAGCCCAGTAAAGAATATTATGACTAAGATAATATACAACAAATTATCATTAGTCTTCAACAGAGAAAAATTTGATAAAATATAATAGACAACAAGTATTAGATCAACAAATGTAGCGGAAACAGCAATCCATTAGAAGAGTCAAGTAGAGAAAGAATTCTACTATCTTCTAAGATTTAAAAGTCCATCATCAATATTTTATCCCTGTAACATCAATAAATATACATCTTGAATCAAATATTCATCTTTGCACTACAGGCCAAAGATATTCATTTGTATCACCAGTTGGTCATGTTCATCTCAACACCTGTTCATCTTTGCACTACGGGCCAAAGATATTCATTAGGTAATCATTCATCTTTGCGCTACAGGCCAAAGATATTCATCAGTTAATCATTCATCTTTGCACTACAGGCCAAAGATATTCAGTAATATCATCATTTAGGACTTAGGATGATGAAAAATATATTAAAGAAAACGAATCCAATGAGATAAAAGAACAAATATCAGGGATTCGTATTACAGTTTATTCAAGTTCAATAATACTCCATAATAACCAATTTTGAAGCAGAATTCAAAAATAAAGATCAAAACATGGATACAATCAAAGATAGTAACTATAATAGACATCTTGGAAAAAAGGAGAAAATTTCATTTTTCGGTGAATAGTGTCGTATTCGTGAATAGTGTCATATACGTGAATAGTAACCCCGACACAAAAAGTTCCAAATTTGATAAAAAGTTCAGACCAATATATTGGCATAATGATATCGAAAGAAATAATATCATTTACAAAGAAAATAACATCCCTTACCTCAAAAAGACAGTACTTCTAACTGGAATACTGGATATAGTGCTGAAGGAACTTGCACCGTATAGCAACACTCAAATTACCAAAATACTCACAAAAATATGCTCGATAATATAGAGAGAGAAAGAGAGAAAACTTGTTTCTGGTGTGATTTTCAATTCTAACTTAGCCCTCTATTTATAGGAAAATGTTAGCACGCCGAAGCAGACTTGACCTGCTACCTGATGGCTTTACCTGCTACTATTGCTACTCACCACATTTAAAATTCAATTTGAGCATATTTCTCACCAACCAAAAGTGGGGCCCACAAATTCTTGAATTTTCCACCAAAATGATAAATTCGGATACTTCAACAATTTCTAAACCAGTCACCTCTTAAAATTCATAACAAATCATACGTTAATTTTTAACAGTTCAAAATTTGTGGACATATACTAAACTTATATATGTATAACGTATCCAAAAATCACAACGATCCAACGGTCGGATCAAAAATTATAACTCACACAATATATCTCAAAAACACTGGTTTGATCTTTTAATACCTCCAATCCGACAAAATACTGATAAAACACCTCAACATTAATTCTTTTATTAATAACCACATAAATATATCCAACATTTATATCCACATAAAATAAATATTTCCTTATCATATGAATCAATAATTAATTATTCACAAATAATATTACAGAATCACATTTATGACAACTGACGTACGGTTCGAGAAATGGGGGCTTTCCAATAAGGATTTCTCCTTATTGGCGCGCAATTAAGTGACCAAACCTCTCCTTGACAGAACTTTCTAGACATTGCCAATAATGTTATCTAATAATATTATTCAAATAATATGAATTATTGATATGATAATGGGAAATATCATGCAAAGAACAATTATTGAAACAACAATAATATAAAATATCAACACAAACAATTATTGAACCAATAAAATAAAATATTAAACAATAATTCATCGTAATAATTATTGAGTAGTGCCTTCACGTAAGGATCAATAATTCAACAATATATGCAATCACCGTAGTGCATCGCTCTTGTGCAACCACACGTGACATCGTATTTTAACTACCGGGTATTCCAACAATGTTAATGAAGAATAACTACGTTGTTATTTATAAAAACTTAATTTTGTCATTTTATTCATCCGATCGTTATCTCATTATGGGTCCCACAAATGTTTTACTTGGGTCGCATTTAATATTCGAGACGTAAAGAATATTCCACGACCAAACGAATATTCCCAAACAAAATGAATATTTTATAACTACTTGCTTATTTTGCAAAATTTTCACATTTCACCCATAACCAAAGTATTATATCAAATTAATACCTTATTATTCACAATAATAATTAGAGGAAATTCGATTTTATTTATAAAAAGTTGGGGTCTTATAACAACAACAACAACAATAATAATAATAATAATTATAACTTTTATTATAATAATAATAATAACAACAACAACAATAATAATAATAATAATAATAATTACAATAATAATAATAGTAATAAAGTAATAATAATTATTATAATAATATTAATAATAATACTACCTCCGTCCCATAATAAGTGCCTTTTTAGCTAAAATCACACATACCAATACACAAGCTAAAATGACAAAAATACCCTTAATATATTTTCTTTGAAGTTAAAGAGTTAATGAGTGTCATTTAATTGTAGTGATAGTAAGATGCAATAAATACCATTGAATGCATAAGGGCATATATGAGAAAATATTGCAAAAATTGTATTGGAGTTCTAACACATCACTTATTTTGGGAAAAACTATTAAGCCTAAAAAGCACTTATTGTGGGACGGAAGTAGTAATTATTATAATAATAATATTAATATTAATAATTATTATTATAATAATAATAATAATAATAATAATAATAATTATTATTATTATTATAATTATAATTATAACAATAATAATAATATCAATAATAATAATAATAATAATAATAATAATAATAATAATAATAATAATAATTGTGGTAGTGTGGTGAATTATGATAATTGTTATTGATGATTGTAAGTTTTGTAGACAAGTTTAGATTTTTCTTAATATTTATTTTTAAAGAAAAATTAATTATTGTGGTAGTGAGGTAAATTATGATAATTGTTATGTCTGATTGTAAGTTATTTTAAGTTGCAAATAGTCTTTAGGTAATATAGTATTTTTCGAATTTTAGTCTAATTATTCGTTACGTCGTGCCTTCAGGTACGGGCAATTATTAGTACGTTTAAGTAGGAAGATTAAGTGGATAAAAAGAACTTATAAATGTCCCAAAAAGCGATTGTGAGGATGGATTGTGAAGAAAGCCAATGCACCTAATGCTTTATTCACAATGAGTTGGGTGATAAGTTGCATAATACCATGCTGATGCCAACTTTTGTTGCTCCTGTACCTTGCAACTACTGTCGAACAACCCCTTGCCAGCTCAAATAAGGCGGTTAACATATTTGTAGGTTAATAGAAGGATATATGTTTTATACTTTGGAACTTAGAAATCTGTTTAACATTCACTCATTAGGAGTAAATGTCGAATAGTTTCTAGTTTGGGACTGTTACTGGATGTTATGTCTCTCACTTAGGTCGGTGCCAATTCATAGGGAACGTTTTTTTTGGTTTGAGAATTTTTCGACTGTTATCTCTACATGTTTTTCAAGTGCATACTTAGATTAAGTTCTATTTCGTGTACTTGAAGACCATGGGGAGGTGCTGTCGAATTTTTCTTGAAATAGATGAAACGTGCTCAACGTGTTGGCACTAGTAAGAAGACACATCCAAGAACGGGATAGAAGCCTTACTCATGTCCTGTAGAGTGGAGATACTAGAAAAATATAATTCATGCATGGACTGCATACATGAATATCTATGTACTGAATGTGTCTTTTGTTCAGTTAAAGATGTCAGCCGACCGAAGTTGGATGTATCGTAGGATACCCATTGATGGGAGGGATTAGTCTCAGCTTATCGTGATGGGGTGTAACTTTTTGAACAAAGCAATAGAACATGTTGTTAGGTTTGTAATATTCATATACACAATCAAAGTAGCGAAAGCATGGTAAAAACTGATTTAAAAAATTTACAAACCATATACTCGGATTGTAAGACCCCAACTTTTATGAATAAAGATTAATTTTTCTCGAAATATATTTTTGAATATTATGGTGTGGATTTGATATAATGTTATAGTTGTGGGTAATATTTACAAATTTTGCAAAGTAAGCAAGTGGTTATATAATATTCGATTTGTGACGCCCCCAAAATAGGTATACAACACCCATTCTGAGTCGTCAAAATACATGGTACATAAACAACTACAACTTTATTAATACAACATAAAAACTATGAGTTTAAATACAAATATTGTCATCTAGACAATATCCACACTCAAATAAGTCCTCATTACAATTATTAATACACTATTTTTACAGAATAGTGAGGACTACTAGAACCACTTCTAGAACCATCATTCCACACCCTACATTCTCACCTCCTGAGAAGAAAAATGGAACAACAAGGGAAAGGGTGAGCTCAACTAACCCAGTAAAGAATATTATGACTAAGATAACATAGACCAAATTATCGTTAGTCTTCAACAGAGAAAAATCTAATAGAATACAATAGACAACCAGTTTTAAATCAATCTTCGCAGCGGAAATAATAATTCATTAGAAGAGTGAAGTAGAGAATGCAATCTACTATCTTCTATATATGAATTTAAAAGTTCATCGTTGATATTTTATCCCTGTAACATTAATCAATATATATATGGAATTAAATATTAATCTTTGCACTACAGGCCAAAGATATTCACCAGTTGGTCATGTTCATCTAAACATCTGTTCATCTTTGCAATAAGGGCCAAAGATATTCATCAAAAATCATTCATCTTTGCACTACAGGCCAAAGATATTCAGTAATATCATTATTTAGGACTGAGGATGATGAAAAATATTTTAAAGAAAATGAATTCAGTGAAACAAAAGAATAAATATTAAGGATTCATACTTTAAACAATCCAAGTTCAAAAATACTTCATAAATAACCAGAGTGGAGTAAAATTCAAGAATGATCAAAACATGGATACAATCAAAGCTAGTATCCATAATAGATATTTTGGACGAAAAACGAAAATTTAATTTTTCTGTGAATAGTGTCGTATTCGTGAATAGTGTCGTATACGTGAATATTTCCGTATACGTGAATAGTAACTCCGACACTAAAAGATAGAAATTTCACAAAAAAAATTATCATGCTTCGTGAATAGTACTCATGAATAGTAACTCATGAATAGTAACCCCGACATGAAAAGTTTTAAATTTGATAAAATTCAGACCAATATTTTGGCATAATGATATTGAAGAAAAAATATCACTTACGAAGAAAATAACATCCCTTACCTCGAAAAAGACAAAGATTACTTACATTTGGAATCTTTGGATATAGTCTGTCAAGAAAACTTGCAATCAGATAACAACACTCAAAGTATCAAAATACTCACAAGAATACACTCGATAATATATAGAGAGAAAGAGAGAGAAAACTTCAGTTTCTGGTGTGATTTTCAATTCTAACCTAAGCACACTATTTATAGGAAAATGCTTAAAACACCAAAGCAGAAAATTTAATAAAATAATAATATAATTTTCTTAATTTCCTTAGCACACCACACCAGTTTATTTCAACCATTTAACACATGCCCACAAATGAAAAAAAACGTTTTTCATAAAATAAATAATTAAAACTTCTAAAAATCAATTACTTCGGAACTTCAATAATTCATAATAAATATCCCTTTTGTCAGAAAAATTCAAACCACATGTCTTTCCCATAGGAAATTTCATTCTCTACAACTTTGTAAGTTTAAGTTTTTCCAAATTCCAAAGAGAAATTGACCGAAATTCACAAACGGTCGATTTTACAGGCTATAATCAAATTTCAGTCAAGAAATGGGGTCCACCGACACACAAAACATGTATTAATCATTTAATGCAACAAAAATACTCTTTCTTCTCATATACTCATATATCCCTCATTCATTGTAAAAATATCACCATTATTATATTATTAAAATATAATAATATATTTAAATAAATTATTTTATCAGAAAAAGATAAAATATTAATTTTCAACAATTGTCACATTTAAAAATTTTCTCCATCTATATCCACATAAAATCAATATTTTCCTCATCATATAAATCAATAATTAATTATTTACAAATAATATTACAGAATCACAAAGATCTGGCAACGGTAGTTCGAGGAAAGAGGGGCTTTTCAATAAGGATTTCTCTTCTTTGGCGCAATTAGGTAACCAAACATCTCCTTAGATGTAACTTTCTAGACATTACCAATAATGTTATCTAATAATATTATTGAGATAATATGAATTATTGCTTCGATAATGGAAAATATGCAGTAGTGACAATTATTGAAACAACGGTAATATAAAATATCAACGTAACAATTATTGAATCAATAAAATAAAATCTTTGAACGAAGTAATTACTGTAACAATTATTGAGTAGTGCCTTCTTATGTAAGAATCAATAATTGGTGCAATACCATGTGCTACTGTGCAACAACGCCAGACATCGTGTTTTTAACCACGGGGTATTCCAATAAGATTATTCGGTAATAAGCTGCGTCATTATTTATAAACAACTTATACTTGTCATTTTCTTCATCCAATCGCTTTCGTTATGGGGCCCACACAAGGTCGTCTTGGTCGCATCGAATATTCCCCGACAAAGCTAAAAAAAATATTCTACGACCAAACGAATATTCTCCGACAACAATGAATATTTTATAACCACTTGCTTATTTGAAATATTTGCGCATTTTACCCATAACTAACCACATTAATCAAATCAACCCTTACTATTTCAAAATAATAAATAGAGGAAATTTAATTTAATTTATAATAAGTTGGGGTCTTACACGATTGGTCGGGGAATATTCGTACGACGGCACAATCATTGGTGGACCCCACAACGAAAGTATTGTCGTAGTTAGAAAACGATATAATTATCTTTTTATAAAAATAACGACGAAAGTTTTACCGTTAAACTTTTGAACTACCCGGTGGTAAAAGTACAGTAATACACATGGTTGCATAGTAGCACACGGTATTGATTATTGATGCTTACGTGAGAAGTCACTCAGTTATACTCAATTATTGCTACAATAATTGCTGCATAATATCTTTCATATTATTGATTCAATTATTGTCACAGTATTAGCGCATAATATTTTATATTATTAAATCAATAATTGAGACGACAAAGTTATACATATTATTATTTGCAATATTGACAATGTCTAGAAAGTTCTGTCAATGAGAGGTTTGGTCACCTAATTGCGCACCAATATAGAGAAATCCTTATCGGAAAGTCCCTTATTTCCTGGAAATGATCTGATTGTTAAATATTATGAGTTATAATATTAATGATGAATAAGTTCTTATTTATTAAAGATGAAATTGATATTTCCATTATGTTGGGATTATTAGTGTTAGTGGAAATCGACATCTATTTCGATAATAATGGATGTCTGGAGGTTATATTGATCAATCGGATAATTAATCGGATAAATGAGCAATTAATTGTTATTAATTCACATGCTTATAACTATTTATTCGCATGTGTGTACTATTGATTCACATGCATGTACTATTAGGGGAGGTGGTGCAAGATTGATAATACTTGCATGACTAAATTAAAAATGGAGGTATAGATGAAGGTACTATACTGTAATTATTTTTTTCACATGATTTTACTATTGATTCACATAATTGTACTATTGATTCACAACATGTACTATTAGGGGAGGTGGTGCAAGTTTGATAATACTTGCAGGACTAAATTAAAAATGAAGGAAAATATGAAGGTATTATACCGTAATATTTCGAGCCCCAAAACATGCAATTATCGAAACTATATTTTCCTATAAATACAAGCTCATTCTTTTTTCATTCTCACCAATTCACTAAGACTCATAAGAGAAATTATAGAGAGAGAAGCATAGAGAGAAAGAAGAAGAGAAATCTGCTACTTCACTATTCCAGTATCCAATCTTCTTCTGAGGTAAGGGGTATTATTTCTTTCGTATTCATAAGGGATATTATTTTTGTTCAATATTCGTATGAAATATTATTTTCTTCCATACTCTGTAGTATGTAAGTAATATTATTTCGCTGCGTATCCCTAGTTCTACACTCATTTTGTTGAAGCATTGTTTCTATATTTCATGAAATTAGTAGAATATCCTTGATATTTGCGCTTCTTTCAGTATCTTTTCATGGAAATATTATTCTGAGCATTCTTGATAATAATTGATCTTTTCATGTTTAAATACTATTCACGAGTTATTATTCACGGGTTACTATTCACCCGATTACTATTCACTCAAATAATATTCACTCGGGTATTCGGGGCACTTTTCATGCCGGAGTACAATTCACGAGTTACTATCCACGGGTTACTATTTACCTAATTACTATTCACACGAATATTATTCACTAGGGTATTTTGGGCACTTTTCATGACAAGGTACTATTCCTGAAGTACTATTCACAGGGTACTATTCATGGGGTACTATTCACCCAAAAAATATATTTCTTCTTTGTCCAAATTATTTTTGATACAATATTATTCTTGAATTTTACTCCACAAAGCAGTATCATGTTGACAATTTGGACGTTATAGATTTTTGGATAAATTAAATTCTAAATCTTTAAAAATTTATCCTTGAACTTGTTTTATTGAATTCTTATAGCATTGTCATCATCCTCATGTTTATATTATGTTAAAAGTCATATGTGGCCTGTAGTGCATAGATGGACTTGGTATGATTATGACCAGAGATTATTCGGTATAATCATGACCGTAATGTTACAAATGATGTGGTAAAAGTCCTCATTGGCCCGTAGTGCATTGATGGACAGTTGTTGGCATGATCATGACCATTGATGAATACACGAATATCCTTGGCCCGTAGTGCATAGATAATTTGTGGTCATGATACTAAAGAATATCCTTGGCCGTAGTGCAGGGGTGATTCGATGATATGGATTATTTATTAAGCTGAGTCTCAGTGATAAAAGTAATGAAAAACCTTTTAAATCATAGAAGATAGTAGATTTTATGCTCTACTTGACTCTTCTAATGGATTGTTTGTTCCACTGCAGTTAAACTTGATGTTTGTTATATTTTATCAATTTAACACAGTTGAAGGCTAACGATAAATTATTCTGCATTATCATAGTCATAATATTTCTTACTGGGCTAGTTGAGCTCACCCTTTTGCTTTCATTGTTCTCTTCAGAAATGAGCGTGAGAAGGGACTAGTCGAGGGAGCGGAGTGACGGTCCGAGATAATAGCATTAGTAGTCCTCACTATTCTATGAAATAGTGTGATAATAAATGTATTGAGGACCCATTTGAGTTTGAATACTGTCTAGAAGACAATTTTCATACTAAAACTCTCAGCTCATGTTTTGTCGTATTTTACACGACAGTTGTATAATTAAGTTGTATTTGAATTTTGTACCATGTATTTGGCAACTCAGAATGGGTGATGTATACTTATTTTGGGGGCGTCACAGTTGGTATCAAAACTTAGGGATATGATCACTGGCTGAGATGTGAGACAAGAACTAGGAGGGGAGAGACGGGGAATTCCTTCGCTAGTATGACCTACCTAAGTTTATTTGGTATTTATTTGGTCGATCAGAGTATATGGATAATATTTGAAATGTCAATTAACCCTTATTTTGTGGCAGTATTTAAAAATGGCATCCGAAAATGTTGAGATAAGCAATGAAGCACATGAGACCGTTGAGTCACCAACGATCAATACCCAGGAAAACGTGCATCAGGAAGGTAACAATCCTCATGCAAACAACAACACCGACCAAATGATGAACGACGGAATGTTTAGGGGCTTTCTACAATTCATGCAACATCAGGCGAGAGAGACTGCTGTCCAAAATGCAGGTGGAAACACTGGCAACTCTCGGATGATCACCGCTAAGCAGTTCAAGGAGCTGGGACCACCGAAGTTTATTGGAGAGCCAAAAACACTTAAGGCGGAGACGTGGATAAAGCAGATCACCAAGATATTTGATGTCTTGGGATGCTTCGAGGAGGAAAAGGTTCCCTTTGCCACCTTTATGTTGCGAGGAGAGGCAGATTACTGGTGGGAGTCGGTAAAGTGTACTCAACCTGCTGCACTGAAGATGTCTTGGGAGATATTCCAAGAACTATTCAACGAAAAAGTACTTTCTCGAAAGCATTTGTCATATGAAAGAGGTAGAGTTCATCAAGCTAGAGCAGAACAATATGACCGTGTCACAGTACGAAGCTAAGTTTGCCTAATTATCCCAGTTTGTGTCTCACTTGGTTGATAATGAGGAGAGAATGACGCGGATGTTTCTAAGAGGTTTGAAACCCGAGATACGTCAATACTTAATTTCTCACAAACTGTGTTTGTATTCAGATGTTGTTAATATGGCTCAGTTATTAGAGCGCGATAACGAGTCAAATCAACTAAGAGAAAGCAGGAGGCAAAATGATAATACCAGTGGTAGCAGTCATCGAAGCGGTGACAACAAACGTGGAGGGAATCAACATGCCAGAAATGGTAACCACTTAAGTGGTAATCATGGCCAAGACTGTAAAAATGGACATTTCAAAAAAAGGAGATTCAACAATGATGGAAAGACGTCAGCACCAGCACCCAAGGAGCTAGGACCATGCACCGGAGTTTATTGGAAATAATATCAGAGTCACCTGAAACTTTTTGAATAAAGATTAAATTTTCGAGGAGAGAAATATATGTTTTGAATATTATGGTGTGGATTTGATATAATTTTGAATATTATGGTGTGGATTTGATATAATGTTATAGTTGTGGGTAATATTTACAAATTTTGCAAAGTACGCAAGTTGTTATATAATATTCGATTGGTGGGGAATATTCGTTTTAACGAGGGAATATTCGTACAACAAGCACAATCATTGGTGGACCCCCTAGCGGAATTATTGTCGGATTTGAAAGCGACAAAAATACTTTATGAAAATAACGGTGGAAGTTTTACAGTTAAGCTGTTGAACTACCGGTAGTAAAAGTACGATGTCTGGCGTGGTGTATAGTAGCACCACGGTATTGATTATTGATGCTTAAGTGAGAAGTCACTTTCGGTTATACTCAATTATTACTACACGATAATTGTTGCATCATATCTCTCATATTATTGATTCGATTATTGTCGTAGTATCATCTGCATAATATGTTATTTTATTAAATCAATAATTGAGGCGACAAAGTTATTCATATTATTAAATTGCAATATTTACAATGTCTAGAAGTTACATCGAGGAGAGGTTTGGTCACCTAATTGCGGCATGATAGGGAGAAATCCTTATTGGAAAGCCCCTCTTTCACAGAAGCGACTGGTTGATAAATATTGTGAGTTATAATATTAATGATGAATGTTATTAAAATTGAAGTTGTGTTAGGAGTTGAATTTGGAGACTTGGACGTGATATTTGAGTCGGAGCGATGAAATTAGTAAAATAGTCTATAAACACAAAATTTTCGAGAATTCACTATTTGGTGAAAAAGTCAACAGTTGACTTTTTGGGAAAAATCAAACTTTGAAATTTCAAAATTTATTTTTTGATAAAAATAGTTTCATTGTGTTGGAATTATTTGTGTTAGTGAAAATCGACAATTATTTCGATAATAATTGATGTGCGGAGGTTATATTGACCGATCGGGTATTTGCTTAGGATAAATGAGCAATTGATTGCTATTATTTCACATGATTATAACTATTTGTTCACATGTGTATACTATTGTTTCACATTCTTGTTACTATTAGGGGGAGTTGGTGCAAGATTGATAATACTTGCATGACTAAGTTAAAAATGGAGGTATAGATGGAGTCTTATCTTTGTAATTCATATTTTCACATGTCTAGAACTATTGATTCACATAATTTACTATTGAATCACATTATTTACTATTAGGGGAGGTGGTGCAAGTTTGATAATACTTCCATGACTAAATTAAAAATAAAGGAAAAGTTGGAGGTATTGTCTTTGAAATTTTTGAGCCCCAAAAGCGTCTGATTATCGAAACTATATTTTTCTATAAATAGAAGCTCATTCTTCCTTCATTTCTCACCAATTCACAAAAGCTTTAGAGCGATTATTATAGAGAGAAATTATAGAAAGAAGAAGAGAAGTCGCTACCTCACTTATTCGATTATCCGGTTTTTCTAAGGTAGGTAGGAGTATTATTTCTTTCTTATCTATGAAGAGAACTTACATTATTCCATTCTTTATTATTACATTGGAATAACTTTGTATCTGTGGGCTACCCTATACTTGGTGAAATTCTTACATTGTTTCATTCTTTATCATTACATGTTGGAACATCATCATCATGCGCATTCTCTGGTTCCATCTTTATTATTACTGTTGGAATATCACATGCATGAGTTTTAATGGGACTGATTCCGTCTTTATTATTCTATTGGAATATCACATGCATGCGTTTCTGTGGGACTGATTCCGTCTTTATTATTACATTGGAATATCACATATCACATGCGTTTTACTGTAGGACTGATTGATTATTTATTATTATTACATTGGAATAAACTTTTGTGCTATGCGGTCTATCGCATGCTGGTGATTTCTTTTGTTATTCCATTCCTTATTATACTCGGTTGGTTAAAGTTTTGACTTCTATACTCCATGAAATTAGTGGAATATCCTTGATATTTGCGCTTCATCGATATCTTTTCATGGAAATATTCTTACGAGCATTCTTGAATTTTTTACTCTACAAAGCGGTATCATGTTGACAATTTGGGCGTTATTAGTTCTGGATAAAATAATTCTTGAACTTGTTTTATTGAATTCTTATATCATTGTCATCATCCTCATGTTTATATTTTGTTGAAAGTCATACGTGGCCTATAGTGCATAGATGGACTTGGTATGATTATGACGAGGATTATTGATTGTAATCATGGTAGTAATGTTACAAATGATGTGTAAAAAAAGTCCTCATTGGCCCGTAGTGCATTGATGGGCCGAGTTGTTGGCATGATCATGACCATTATTGAATACACAAATATTCTTGGCCCGTAGTGCATGGATAATTGTGGTCGTGATACTAAAGAATATCCTTGGTAGTAGTAGTGCGGGGTGATTCGATGATGTGGATTATTTATTAAATTTGAGTCCCGGTGATAAAAGTGATGAAAAACCTTTTAAATCATAAAAGATAGTAGATTTTATTCTCTACTTGACTCTTTTAATGGATTGCTTGTTCAGCTATGATTAAACTTGATGGTTGTTATATTGTATCGGTTTAACCTTTGTTGAAGGCTAACGATAATATATTACGCATTATCTTAGTCATAATATTTCCCTCTTGGGCTAGTTGAGCTCACCCTTTTACTTTTATTGTTCTCTTGAGGAAATGAGAGCGTGGCGAGGGACTAGTCGGGGAGCGGAGTGACGGACGGATGATAGCATTAGTAGTCCTCACTATTCGGTGAAATAGTGGAAAATAAATGTAATAATATTGAATTTGAGTTTGTATATTGTCTGAGCGACAATATTTGTATTAAAACTCACGACTTATGTTTTGTCGTACTTTACACGACAATTGTATAATTAAGTTGTATTTGTATTACGTACCATGTATTTGATGACTCGAGAATAGGTGATGTATACCTATTTTTTGGGGCGTCACGGTTAGTATCAAAGCTTAGGGATATGATCCTGGCTAAGATGTGAGACTAGAACTAGGAGGGAGAGGCGGGGAATTCCTTCGCTACTATGACCTACCTAAGTTTATTTGGTATTTAATTGGTCGATCGAGTGTAGGGATAATATGTTTCATGTCAATTAACCCTTGTTTTGTGGCGGTATTTGAAAATGGCATCGAGAATGTTGAGAACATCAATGGAGCCTGGAGGCCGTTGAGTCTCCACGGATCAATAACGAGGACAATGTGCATCGGAAGGCGACAATCCTCATACAAACAACAACACTTGACCAAATGATGAGCGATGGAATGTTAGAGGCTTCATGCAATTCATGCAACATCGGTGAGAGCGGCTCTGTCCAAAATGCGGTGGAAACAACTGCAACTCTCGGACGATCACCACCAAAGCAGTTCGAGGAGCTGGGACCACCGGAGTTTATTGGAAGCCAAAACCACTTAAGGCGGAAGCATGGATAAAGCGAGATAACCAAGATATTTGATGTCTTGGGATGCTCAAGGAACAAAAGGTTCCCTTCGCCACCTTTATGTTGCGTGAAGAAGGCGATTCTTGGTGGGAATCATAAAAGCGTACTGACTGGCTTTTTCAAGATGTCTTGGGAGAAGTTCAAAGAAGCATTCAACGACAAGTACTTTCCGAAAGTATTCGTCACATGAAAGAGGTGGAGTTTATCAAGTTGGAACAAAACAAATATGGACCGTGTGTCAACATCGAGGCTAAATTTGCGGAGTTATCGGTTTGCATCCCATTTGGTTGATAATGAGGAGCGAATGACCGAATGTTTTTAAGAGGTTTGAAAGCAGGAGATCGACAATATCTTATTTCTCATAAAGCGTGTTTGTATTTAGGATGTTGTAAATAGGGCTCGGTTATTGGAAGCGCGATAACGAGTCAACGCAACCAAAGAAAGCGGTAGGCGACAGAATGAAAATACCGTGTAGTAGCGATCATCGAAGCGGTGACAACAAGCGTGGAGGAATCAACATGCGAAATGGTAACCACTTCGGTGGTAATCATAGCCAAGACAATAAAATGGACATTTCAAGAAAGGAGATTCAACAATGATGGAAAGGCGTCGGCACCAAAGACACCGTTGTTAAGGAAGGAGAAGCGACCACCTATCATATGCTTCAAATGCGGAGGGAGGGACACATCGGTCAAAGCTAGCGATGCCGTCAAAGCATGTTATAATTGTGGAAGAGAAGGTCACTTAGCTCGATTTTGTCGTTCACAGAAGATAAATTAGCTAGGATGGAGAGCACAAAAAGGCCGTCCGAGAAAAGTCAAAGCCGGTAGTCTGAGGAGGCGTTTGTTGTGACCTCCCAGAAAGCAAGGAACCCGAACGAGGTTATCACGGGTAAGCTTATCATAAACTCTAGTGAAGTCTATACCTTATTTGATACGGTTCTACCCATTCTTTTATTTCTCCTACTTGCGCTCAACGTTTAAATTTGACTCAGGAGAAATTAGACTTTGACTTATCTGTTGAAACTCCATTAGGAGAAACCTTCATTACATCCCTTTGTTTATAAGTCTTGTTTGATTCAAATTGGTAACCGCATACGTTACTGTCGATCTTATCTCCTTAAAAATACTTGCATTTGGCGTGATTCTAGGGATTGATTGGTTAACTACTCATCATGCTAAAATTGATTATTTTTCGTAAGGTTGTTAGCTTTCATATTCCTAATAAACCTATTATCTGAATTCAAGCGACCAAACCATTAAAATCAATCACGGTCATCTCAAGCCATAAAGCTATTCGTTTATTGAAAAGCGGATGTTAAACTTTCTTAGCTCATATCGCAGATTTAAACAAAAATAAATCGATTTGAAGGATATTTCTATTGTTAATAAATTTCTAACGTATTCACGAAGAACTTCTGGCCTACCCCAGGCGTGAAGTTGAATTTTGTATCGACCTTGAACACGGTACAAAACCCATTTCCAAAGCCCCATATCGAATGGCTCTATTGAACTTCGAGGAGTTAAAGACCCAATTACGAGGAATTGTTAGACATTGGTTTCATTCGTCTAATGCGTCTCCTTGGGGTGCTCTGTTCTATTCGTGAAGAAGAAAGATGGGAGTATGCGACTTTGTATTGATTATCGGGAGTTGAATCATGTCACCATCAAAAATAGGTACCCATTGCCCACGTATTGATGACTGTTTGATCGATTACAAGGAGCACAATTTTTTTCAAAGATCGATCTTCGATTACGGATATCATCAATTTGAAGGTTAAAAGCGAGGATATTCAAAAGACTACCTTGAGAACTTCGATGCGGGCATTATGAATTCTTAGTCATGTCTTTTGGATTGACTAATGCTCCTCTTTGCCTTCATGGATATGATGAACCAAAGTATTCAAGGAATATTTGGATCACTTTGTGGTCGTCTTTATTGATGACATCCTTATTTATTCAAAAGCCGTGAAGATCATGAGCAACACTTGAGGTGATACTCCAAAAGCCGTGAATATAAGCTTTATGCCAAGTTAAAGAAATGCGAGTTACGGCTTGAGGAAGTAGCATTCCTTGAGCACGTAGTATCAAGTCATGGAATATCCGTTGACGGCAAAAGATTGAAGCTATTCAAAGTGGGAGCAACCAAATCGATGATAGAAGTACGTAGCTTTCTCGGTTTTATTTGGTTATTATCGGAGATTCGTGGAAGGATTTTCTCGAATCGCTACTCCATTAACTCGGTGACTCGAAAAGATACAAAAGTTCGGTTGGGGCGAGGAATGTGAGAAGAGTTTTCAAGAACTCAAAAGGAGACTCATTTTATTTTGTTACGACAATACCATCTCGGTTCGGAGGATTTGTCATCTCTGATGATGCTTGAAGCAAAGGGTTAGGATGTGTTCTCATGCAACATGGGAAAGTCATAGCCTATGCCTCAAGACAACTCAAAGAATATGAGAGGAATTATCCTACTCATGATCTAGAGTTGGCATTTGTTATCTTCGCACTTAAAATTTGGAGGCATTACTTGTATGGAGAGAAAGTGGAGATCTTTACGGATCATAAAAGCCTCAAATATTTCTTCACTCAAAAGGAACTCAACATGCGACAACGGCGTTGGCTTGAATATTGAAAGATTATGATCATACCATCATACCATCTGGAAAAGCGAGCGTGGTAGTATTGGCGCATTGAGTAGAAGATCATATCTTGGAATGCGAGTGCAATATTCACAACACAAAAGCCCATTTTGTGTGACTTGCAAAGGATGGAGATAGAGTTAAAGACTCGAGGGACCCATGTGATGATGGCAAAATATCTGAGTAGAACCAACTTTAATTGATAAAGTTAAAGTTATTTAAAATTCTGATCAGGAGGTGATGCGTATGAGGAAGAAAGTGCAAGAAGGTGCTATGTTTAGGAAGCAAGAATCGATGAAGAAGGAATACTTGAGTCAACTCCGGACTTTGTGTTCTAACGACCACGATTTAAAGTATAAAATCATGATGGGCGCACAACACACGCATTTGCAATCCATCTGGGAGTACCAAAATGTATCGTGATCTTCGTCATACATTTTGGTGGAGCAATATGAAGAGAGAGATATTTATTTATCTCAAGGTGTCTAATTTGTCAACGAGTTAAAGCGGAGCATCAAGTACCAAAAGGTCCATTGCAACCACTTGAAATTTCGAGAATGGAAGTGGGAGCACATTACCATGGATTTTTCGTTCTTGGTCTTCCCAAAGTTTCTCAAGGCATAGATGCGATTTGGGTCATTGTTGATAGATTGACCAAGTCTGCTCATTTTTACCCAAATCGAGAAACTTATACACTTGAACGTCTTGCTCGTATGTACATAAATGAGGTTGTAAGATTGCATGGTATGCTAGTATCCATAGTTTTTGATCGAGACTCAAGATTCACTTCAAGATTTTGGGTTAGTTTGCAAAAAGCTATGGGCACGGATTTATGATTTAGCTCGGCATATCATCCTCGAGACGGATGAGGCGATCGGAGAGGACGATTCAAACTCTTGAAGATCTATTTAGACTCTGTGTCCTTGACTTCAAGGGAAGTTGAGACAAGTTCTTACCATTGGTGGAGTTTTCCTACAACAAGCAGATTATCAATCAAGTATTGGCATGGCTCCATTTGAGGTGTTGTATGGAAGAAAGTGTCGTTCTCCAAGTATCTTTGGGATGAGGTGGGTGAAGCAACGTTGTTGGGACCGAGTTGATGTACGTATGACTACGGAAAAGATTCAAATGATCCGATAGCGTATAAAAACCTCACAAGATTGACAAAAGAGTTATCTTGATCTTCATCGAAAGAAAGGACGTAGAATTCGATATTGGAGATCATGTGTTATTACGTGTTGCTCCATGGAAAGGAGTTACAAGATTTGGAAGAGAGGAAAGCTCAATCCTCGATTCATTGGCCCATTTTAATCCTCGATCGAGTAGGGCTGTGGCCTATAGACTTACGTTCTGCGCCAAGTATGTCTCGTGTTCATAATGTTTTTCACATATCCATATTACGTAAATATGTGAAAGACCGAACCACATTATTGAGTTAGAACCAGGACGAAATAGAGGAAGATTTAGCGTATGAAGAGGTTCTGTTAAAATCTTGGATAAGAAGGAACATATTCTACGCTCAAGGTTATACCTCAAGTCAAAGTTTTGTGGAGAAACCACGATGTTGAGGAAATGACACAGGAGTTAGAATCGAAATGAAATCAAAGTATCCTCACCTCTTGACATACCAGTGCGCACCCTAATTTCGAGGAAAAAATTCATAAGAAGGGAGGTTGTAAGACCCCAACTTTTGAATAAAGATTAAATTTTCTCGAAATATATTTTTGAATATTATGGTGTGGATTTGATATAATGTTATAGTTGTGGGTAATATTTACAAATTTTGCAAAAATACGCAAGTTGTTATATAATATTCGATTGGTGGGGAATATTCGTTTTTAACAGGGAATATTCGTATGGCAAGCACAATCATTGGTGGACCCCCATTAGCGGAATTATTATCGGATCGAGAAAGCGACAAAAATACTTTATGAATATAACGATTGGAAGTTTTACAGATTAAGCTGTTGAACTACCCGGTAGTAAAAATGCGATGTCTGGCGTGGTTGTATAGTAGCACACGGTATTGATTATTGATACTTACGTGAGAAGTCACTCGGTTATACTCAATTATTGCTACGATAATTCTTTGCATCATATCTCTCATATTATTGATTCGATTATTATCGTAGTATCATCGCATAATATGTTATTTTATTAAATCAATAATTGAGACGACAAAGTTATTTATATTATTAAATTACAATATTTACAATGTCTAGAAGTTACATCGAGGAGAGGTTTGGTCACCTAATTAATTGCGCATGATAGGGAGAAATCCTTATTGGAAAGCCCCATCTTTCTGAGGAGCGATTTTGGTTGATAAATATTGTGAGTTATAATATTAATGATGAATGTTATTAAAATTGAAGTTGTGTTAGGAGTTAAATTTGGACGCTTGGACGTGATATTTGAGTCACAAAACGATGAAATTAGTAAAATAGTCTATAAACACAAAAAATTTTCTGAATTCACTATTTGGTCAAAAAAGTCGATAGTTGACTTTTTTGGGGAAAAAATCAAACTTTGAAATTTCAAATTTTATATTTTTGATAAAAATGGTTTCATTGTGTTGGAATTATTTGTGTTAGTGAAAATCGACAATTATTTCGATAATAATTGATGTCCTGGAGGTTATATTGATTTAATGATCGGATATTTAACTTAGGATAAATGAGCAATTGATTGCTATTATTTCACATGATTATAACTATTTTTTCACATGTGTATACTATTGTTTCACATTCTTGTTACTATTAGGGGAGTTGGTGCAAGATTGATAATACTTGCATGACTAAGTTAAAAATGGAGGTATAGTTGGAGGTATTGTACTGTAATTTTTTGAGCCCCAAAACGTGCAATTATCAAAACTATATTTTTCTATAAATAGAAGCTCATTCTTCCATCATTTCTCACCAATTCAAAAAAGCTTTAGAGCGATTATTATAGAGAGAAATTATAGAAAGAAGAAGAGAAGTCTGCTACCTCACTATTCCAGTATCCAGTTTTTCTAAGGTAGGGAGTATTATTTCTTTCTTATCTATGAAGAGAACTTATGTTATTCCATTCTTTATTATTACATTGGAATAACTTTTGTATCTGTGAGCTACCCTATACTTGGTGAAATTCTTACATTGTTCCATTCTTTATCATTCTATTGGAACATCCCATACATGCGTTCTACACGGACACGGGTTAAAATCTTTATTATTTACATTGGAATATTCTATACATGCGTTTTGGCCGGACTGATTCCGTCTTTATTATTACATTGGAATATCACAGATATATGCGTTCTACGGCGGACACGATTCCGTCTTTATTATTACATTGGAATATCACATGCATGCGTTTTCTGGGACTGATTAAAATCTTTATTATTACATTGGAATATATCTTATTTGTGCGTTTTACGTGGGACTGATTCCGTTATTTATTATTACATTGGAATAACTTTGCATATGTGCCGTCTATCGCATGCCTGGTGATTTCTTTTGTTATTCCATTCCTTATTATACTTAGTTGGTTAAAGTTTTAACTTCTATACTCCATGAAATTAGTGGAATATCCTTGATATTTGCGCTTCACCCAGTATCTTTTCATGGAAATATTCTTCTGAGCATTCTTGAATTTTTCTCCTACAAAGCGGTATCATGTTGACAATTTGGACGTTATTAGTTCTGGATAAAATAATTCTTGAACTTGTTTTATTGAATTCTTATATCATTGTCATCATCCTCATGTTTATATTTTGTTGAAAGTCATATGTGGCCTATACAAAGTGCATAGATGGACTTGGTATGATTATGACCGAGGATTATTGATTGTAATCATGGTAGTAATGTTACAAATGATGTGGTAAAAGTCCTCATTGGCCCGTAGTGCATTGATGGATAGTTGTTGGCATGATCATGACCATTATTGAATACACAAATATTCTTGGCCCGTAGTGCATGGATAATTATGGTCGTGATACTAAAAAGAATATCCTTGGTAGTAGTAGTGGAGGGTGATTCGATGATGTAGATTATTTATTGTTGAGTCCCGTGATAAAAGTGATGAAAAACCTTTTAAATCATAAAAGATAGTAGATTTTATTCTCTACTTGACTCTTTTAATGGATTGCTTGTTCACTGCAGATTAAACTTGATGGTTGTTATATTGTATCGGTTTAACACTATTGAAGGCTAACGATAATATATTACGCATTATCTTAGTCATAATATTTCCCTCTTGGGCTAGTTGAGCTCACCCTTTTACTTTTATTGTTCTCTTCGTGAAATGAGAGCGTAGCGAGGACTAGTCGGGGAGCGGGTGACGGACGAGATGATAGCATTAGTAGTCCTCACTATTCAGTGAAATAGTAGAAAATAAATGTAATAATATTGAATTCGAGTTTGTATATTGTCTAGACGACAATATTTGTATTAAAACTCACAGCTTATGTTTTGTCGTACTTTACACGACAATTGTATAATTAAGTTGTATTTGTATTCTGTACCATGTATTTGATGACTCAGAATAGGTGATGTATACCTATTTTGGGGGCGTCACATTTGAAACCCGAGATACGTCAATACCTAATTTCTCACAAACTGTGTTTGTATTCAGATGTTGTAAATATGGCTCAATTATTGGAGCGCGATAACGAGTCAACCCAACCAAGAGAGAGCAACCAGCAAATTGGTAATACCAATGGTAGCAGTCATCGAAGCGGTGACAACAAACGTGGAGGGAATCAATATGCTAGAAATGGTAACCACTTCGGTGGTAATCATGGTCAGGATAATAGGAAAGGTGAACTAAGTGAGAACAACTTCAAGAAGAGAAGATTCAATAATGATGGAAAGACAGCGGCACCCGTTTCCAAGGAAGAAGAACGACCACCGGTCGTATATTTCAAATGCGGACAGGAGGGACACATCCGTCCAAACTGTACGCAACAACCCAAAGCGTGTTTCAATTGCAGAAGAGAAGGTCACTTAGCTAAATTTTGTCGTGTAGTGAAGTCAAGTCCAGCTGGGATGGTGACGCCAAAGGATGTCTCACACAAGTCAAAGTCGGTAGTTTAAGTGAGAACGTTTGTCAAGGAACCCGAATGAAGCTATCACGGGTAAGTTAATCATAAACTCTTACGAAGTTTATACCTTATTCGATATCGGTTCTACCCATTCTTTTATTTCTCCTACTTGCGCTCAACGTTTAAATTTGATCCCAGTACAAAACCCATTTCTAAAACCCTCAAATATTTCTTCACTTAAAACGAACGTAACATGCGCCAAAGACGTTGGCTCGAGCTGTTGAAGATTACGACCATACCATTCAATATCATCGTAGAAGAGCGAACGTGGTAGCTGACGCGTTGAGTAGAAGATCGTATGCAGTTACGAGTGCGACGTTGTTAACACAAAGACCCATTTCTTACAACTTACTCTAGAGACCCACGTGATGATGTTAAATATACTATTAGAACCAACTTTAATCGATAAAGTTAAAGCCGCTTAGGCTACAAACACAGAGCTGATGAATGTGAAGAAGAAAGTTCAAGAGGGCATTATTCTAGAAGCAAGAATTGACGAAGAGAGTAAATCTCAACCCTTGATTTAATTATTCTATTTGAAATCCTCGATCGAGTAGGAACTGTGGCCTATACACTTGTTTTAAACGCCAAGTATGTCGCGTGTTCATAATATTTTTTTTCGTATCGATGTTACGTAAATATGTGGACGACCCGAGCAACATTATTGAATTAGAACCGGACGAGATAACGGAGGATTTAACGTATGAAGAGGTACCTGTTAAAAATCTTGGATACGAAGAAATATATTTTACGCTCAAAGGTTATACCTCAAGAGTTAGAATCTGATGAGGTATTCTCATATGTTCGGCATACCAGGTACGTACGAAAATTTCGAGGGCGAAATTTCATAAGGAGGGGAGATTGTAAGACCCCAAAATTTATGAATAAAGATTTATTTTTCTTGAAATATTTTTTAAGTATTATGGTGTGGATTTGATATAATATTATAGTTGTGGGTAGTAGTTATAAATTTTGCAAAGTAAGCAAGTGGTTATAAAATATTCGATTGGTCGGAGAATATTCTTTTTATCGGGAAATATTAAGACGCCAAGACAATCATTGGTGGACCCCACAACGGAATTATTGTAGGAATGAGAAAACGGCGTAAATATCTTTTTATAAAATAACGACGAAAGTTTTACCGTTAATTGTTAGAATACCGTTGGTTAAAATACGATGTCGCGTTGTCGCACAAAGAAAGACACTGCAGTATTGCACAAATATTTTGAATTATTGATTCTTACGTAAGAAGGCACTACTACATAATTGTTACAGTAATTACTATTCAATATTTTATTTTATTGATCCAATAATTGTTGCGTTGATATTTTATATTATAGTTGTTTCAATAATTGTCACTGCACAGTATTTCCCATTATCAGATCAATAATTCATATTATTTGAATAATATTATTAGATAGCATTATTGGCCATGTCTAGAAAGTTCTGTCAAGCAGAGGTTTTATGACAACCCGAGAATTTTGAATTTTTTTTAATTTTAATTAATTGATTTAAGGTTCAAAATTAGAACCTAGACAGAAAATAAGTGTATGTGTTTAATATTTTTAAGAATGAATTTTGAGGATTTCAAAATTCTGTGAAGGATTTAGGTGAATTATTCAGGATTAAGGGAATAAGCGTTTATGTTCTGTGTATATGTGTACAGTATGTGGTTAAGGGTCAAGGGTTGACCACATAAACGATATCTGTAACAAACCCTAATTATATATTAAAAACTTTAACGTTCGGTTAGAAAATTCTTACGATTAACAAGAAACCCTAGAAACCGGTTCTGGAAACCCTAATTTCAGTTCCGGGTATTCGAAACCCTAATTCGAATATTTAAAACCCTAATATGGGAGCTTAAATGATTATTATATTGCTTAAGTGATATTAATTATAATGTTAATTAGGGTAAAGCTTAATTATTTATTAAACCCTAATTTCAAATTTATTAAACCCTAATTTATGGATTGAAACCCTAATTTTATTAGGGAAAACCAAAGTTTTAATTTAATACTTTTAATATTAATTAGGAAATATTAATCCTAATTTTAAAGTTATAAGTAATTAGAAAACCCTAATCTAATTACGAAATTAAATTTCTAATTTAGGAAAAAAAAAATTCTATTTAGAAACCCTAATTTGTGGGTTGAAAACCCTAATGACCATTTTAACCCTAATTGCTTAATTAGCGATTTTAATTAGGAATTATTAATCCTAATTAGCAATATTTAAATTATGATTAAGAAATTTTAATATAATTAGAAAATCCTAATTATAAGTTAGAAATATTAATTTTCTATTTTTAAAACCTAAATTGGAAATTTTAAAAAATTAAATTTGTAAACCCTAAACCCTAAGGATTTCCAAACCATAAACCCTAAGGGTAAGGCCAATTGACAAAAATGCCATTAAAATAAAAGGCAAAATGACTAGTTTACCCTTCTTACATTATTGGTGTAATAGCTTGCAAGACTTGTCAAAGGTGAGTTGTCCACCAACTCTACCAGCCCCATGTGAGCAATATCTCCAGCAAATCAGCCCCACTATCTCAGCTACATTATTGCACCAAAATATATATGGATTTAGTGAGAGAAAGCTCACTTTATTTCTTTCATTTTTGCCAACCTCCTTCTCTCTCTTAAAGTCCGAAATCTATAGTGAGAAAGAGTGAAATATTGAGCCATGATCAAGCTCTAGCAATCCAAAAACAGATCCATAGATCAGAAATCAAAAATCAAGCATGAATGAGGTAAGAACCCTAATTTTTAAAATCTTTTGATTTGATGTTAAAAGTTGTAATTGATTTGTTAAAGATGTGTAATAATGTGTCTTTTAGTGATCTGGGTTGTTAAATCCCAGATCCATAACATCAAAATACTTGGATTTGATGATTTTTCAAATCTAGAAAAAAGTTCAAAAAGTGACCTGACAGTCGAATGTCAGGCCCTCTAGATCTTTATGTGTTAAATGTTTGGTGTATGTTGTGTTATAGATATCTTCTTTGATATTAGGGCTTTAGTTAGAGACTTGAATCAACCTTATATCATGTTTAGATCACGAGATATGATCGGTCAAAGACCATTGACCGTTCACAGAAACTGCTTTCTGGGCAAACCCAGAATTTCCAGATCGTCTGACAATTATTTTCAGGCTCTAGATCTTGCATTCTTTTGATTGTTTGGCCATGTTTTTGCTTTCAGCTTGTCGTAGGATATGTATACTACATATTAAAGTCAATATAGCACTTAGATCATAACCGGAAGGGAAATTAATAAGGGTCAAAGTAGCGTTGACCACCAGATTATGAAGAAATATGGAAAACCCAGATATCTTAAGAACTCGAGTCTGACAGTAGTTTGACCAGCCTGTGTCTGCCATTGTTTATGTTGTTATGACTCTCTGTTGTTTTAATAATGTAGATTGACATACCTACTATAGATTTGAACTTTAACATCACATGAAACATTACCATAACATGAAATTCGTCAAGCTTCAATATGGCATCATGTAACTGCCTGGGTTTCTAGGTTACCCAGAAAACTCAGGAACGACCTGACAAGGAGTTGGAGAGCCCAGATCGTGTTGTTGTGATGTTGTTTGATCGAGACAAGGATTGATAATGGTATTCCTATATACGGACTACAAGGTAAATGCTTGAGATAGCCCAGAAAACATTAGGGACTTATAGAAAATCGTGGTCAAACGAAAGCGACTCGAGAGAACTTTGTTTGACAAAGTTGTTCTTGAGCTCAAGAACACCTTAGACGACAGAAAGCGTCGCTAAAGGCCTACAACGACGGATTATATATATTTAATTTCTAATTTTTTCGGAAATTAATTAAAAATAGAAAAACATGGATTTTAATTATTAAAAATACAAAATAAATTCTGAAAAGTTATTTTAAAGTCTAAAAAATAGTTTTTAATTATTTAGAGTATATTTCATAAATATTTAATATTTTTGGAATATAATGGTATTTAATTTATTTAATTATAATATTAAATAAATGATTTAAAAATGATTTTAATACATGAAAAATTATGAAAAATAATATTATGGTATAATAAAATATTTTAAGTTATTTTTAGTGACTTTTAATATTTTGTGATGAATTTAATTAATTAATCAATATTAATGGTAATTATTTTATTTAATAAATATATTAAATAAATTATAGAAAATAGAATTAATGATTTAAAATCATATAAAATGATTTAAGTGATCTAAAAAATATTTTAAGTTATAACCTATAACTTTTGATATTTTGTCATGAAAATATTAATATTTTAATATTAATAATAATTAACGGATAATGAATTTAAGTGATTAAAATCATATTTAAATGATTTTAAGGTATTAAAAATACTTTGATATATTATAAATATATTTTAATATTATGTGATGATTTTCATTAATATTTGATAATAAATAAATATTAATGATAAAAGAATTATGTGGTATTTAATTTATATAAATATGATATTAATGATTGAAAATACATGATAAATAGTAATAATTATTTAAAAATTATTACGAGACTTCGATAAATGTTTTAACTGTTAATAACATTATTTAAGATAATTGTTAAGTGTTAAGTCGGAGTTTAATGGAACTTAGACTCGATAAAAGTCCCATTTGCACCAGTTCGGGACGTTAGAACTTTATTTAACTCAAGTCGATCGAAATAGTTTGACTTGATAATGAAGTCTTATGTGTGTTATAGATTGATAGGGTTATGTGTTATGTGTTTAGGTTATTCTATATATATATATATATATATATATATATATATATATATATATATAATAGTATTATATTGTGATGATATTATTCTAATATTGGAGATCTATTGTAAGACCCCGAATTTTATGAAATAAAATTTTTCAATTTTTCTTATAATTATTATTCAGTAAATGTTAAAATTGATAAAAGTTTAAAGTTATGGGTGAAATATGCAAATTTTACAAAAACACACAAGTGGCTATAAAATATTCATTGTTGTTCGGAGAATATTCGTTTGGTCGTGGAATATTCTTTTTTGTCGGGAATATCCGCATTTACTACATGTAGTCATTTGTGGGCCCCTATAACTTAAATAACTGTCGGATGAAGAAAACGATAAGTTTGAGTTTTTACCGAATTAACACTTGTTAGAATACCCGGTTGGTAAAAATAAAGTAATACGCGTTGTTGCACAAAAGTTACACGGTATTACAAGATTTTGAATTATTGATTCTTACGTAAGAAGTCAATAATTGTTACAAAGAATTATCGCTCAATATTTTATTTTATTGATTCAATAATTGTCTTTGCGTTGATATTATTATTGTTTCAATAATTGTCACCGCACAAGATTTTCTATTATCGGATCAATAATTCAAATTATTTGAATAATATTATTAGATAACATTATTGGCAATGTCTAGAAAGTTTACATCAAGGAGAGGTTTGGTCACCTAATCATGCTGCCAAGAAGAGAAATCCTTATCGAAAGCCCTCTATCCTCGAACTACCGCACGGTCACAAGATCTTTGTGAGTCCAGTAATATTATTTATGAATAATTAATTATTAATTATTATGATAAAGAAAATATTTATTGTGGATATAGATGGAGAAAATTTTAATGTGACAACTATTGAAAATTAATATTTTATCTTTTTCTGATAAAATAATTCTTTTAAATATATTATTTTAATAATATATTAACAGTAATATTTTTACAATGAATGTAGGATATATGAGTATATGAGGAGGAAGAGTATTTTTGTGGTATTAAATATTTAACATATGTTTTGGGGGTGTTCGGTGGACACAATTCTCGATAGAAAATTGATTATAGATCGTAAAATCGCTTCGTTTGTTGATTTTGGTCAATTTCGCATTTGGAATTTGAAAAAAATTTCTTCGCAAAGTTGTAGAGAATGGAATTTCCCATGGAAAGTCGTGGGTTTCAATTTTTCCGATAAAGCGGGCTATTTTCTATGAATTATTGAAGTTTCGTAAAATAAAATGATTTTTATTAAATTATATGGTGGGACCCACTTTGGTTGGTGTTAATAACATGTGGGTGCTATATTTTTTCGTAATTGACATGCTTGGATGGCTGGTCTTGGATGGTTGGTGTGTAGAAAAGAAAATAATATTTTATTATTTTAGTCTCCTTTCATGTTTCTAAAGCATTTTCCTATAAATAAGCTTAAGTTAGAATTGAAAATCACACCGTAAACCCAAGTTTTCTCTATTTCTCTCTATATTATCAAGTGTATTCTTGTATCTTGAGTGTTGCTATACTATTGCAAGTTCGTTCGGCGTTATTCCAAATGTAAATACTTGCTTCTTTTTGAGGTAAAGGGATTTTAAGGGTTGTTGTGTTTTCGTGTTTCGTAACTTTTAGACCTTCAAAAATTCTGGAAAAATTTGAAATGATAATTTGATGAGTTTTGTTGATTGTGTCCAAAAATAGCGATTTTTGGATGTATAGATTATGAGTTATGAATTTTATGGAAAAAGACTATTTTAAAAGAAAACCCTTATAACTCCTTGTGGTTAACTCCAAAATTAGTAAAAATTTTATTGGGAGTACATGTATATAACATGAGTATATTCTGTAAATTTCAGAATTTTTGGATAAAATTACAATTTATGATAAATGTTTAAATATTCGGTGGTTTTGGCCATATGAAAAATAGTAAATGAATTTTAAAAATTTTGAGAAAAATATATGTTCAATATGGGACTATATTCTGCTAAATCCCAGAAAAGAAATATTTTTGGAACTGATTTGGTATTTTTCATGAAAATAGACTAGTTATAAGTAAATGAATTAAATATGTTATGTGAAGGAAGAAAATTGGAAAATATGATTTTATAGCTTGAGAATCCTATATGAGGTATATACAGATTTTTGATGAGAGTTTTAGTTATTGGTGATGAAATCTTATGAGTTTGGCATTTTAGGATGATTAAATGTATTATTTAGTAAAGTGTAAACAATTAAAATAAATTGTTTATAAGCTTAAAAAAAATATATTATTCTTTCAATATCATTATACCGAAATATTGGTATGGATTTTATTGTGGAATTTCTACCTTTTTGAGTCGGGTTTACTATTCATGAAATACTATTCACGAGTTACTATTCATAAGTTACTATTCACGAAGTTACTATTCATGACAAAATTGGTTTCTTTTTCTAACCAAATTATAGTTAATTTATGAATATTACTCTGGAGATTAAAACTATATATTGATTATATTGATTTTATTATCATATATAACATTTTATAACCTCGATGTTGAAATTCTCTTTCACTAGAGAGTGTAAAGATGGGTAGATTATTGGTATGATCATGACTAGGGTTCTCTTTGGCGGTAGTAAAAAGTTGAATTGTGGATCGGTATGATCATGACCATTGAATTTATAATTGAATATCTTTAGCTTAAGTGCAAAGGTGAATTGATCAACATGGTTATAATTATTGTTATACAACTTCTGAAATGATTATGTATTTCTTTAAGATAAAGATGAACAGGTGTTGAGGTGAACATGACTTGTTGATGAATATCTTTAGCCTGTAGTGCAAAGATGAATTATTGATAAATATCTTAGCCTGTAGTGCAAAGATGAATTATTGATGAATATCTTAGCCTGTAGTGCAAAGATGAGTTATTGATGAATATCTTTGGTATGTAGTGCAAAGATGACCTGTTGTTGAATATCTTTGGCCCGTAGTGCAAAGATGATCTGTTGTTGAATATCTTTGGCCCGTAGTGCAAAGATGACTTGTTGTTGAATATCTTTGGCATGTGGTACAAAGATGAACTGTTGATGAATATCTTTGGTCGTGGTGCAAAGATGAATTTATAAGTATGATTATGAACAAGAACTGTGATTTGGTATAACCATGATCTTTGATGTTTCAGGTAAAGACAGGTGATGAAAATTATTTTCGTCTTGGATGCGAAGAGGAATTTAGAATCTCAATTACGATTATGAGTTATACATGTGATTGTGGGATGTGAATTGTTGATTAATGTTACTGAGGATAAAACATTGTTGGTGGACTTTTAACATGGAGAAGATAATAGACTTTATAGTCTATTCGACTCTTCTAATGGATCGCTTCATTCCACGCAACTATGGTTGAAAAGTTTTATCATCTACCATATGTTCTAAATCTCTGATTTATTACTGTTGAAGGCTATTGATAATTTATTTATCTTTAGTCATGATATTCTTTACTGAGCTAGTTGTGCTCATCCTTTTGCTTCACAATTCGTTTCAGGTAATAAAAGTGTAGCTGGGACAAGCGGGGAATAACAAGGGAATAGAACGGTGGTCTATAGATGTTGAGGGTGAGGTGAATTCAACTTTGGAAGGGTGTTTTGTCACTATTATACAAGATGTTTAATGACATATAACCTTGAGTCATCATAAGACGTGGTGTGTTTCATCCACTTCACGAGTATATCTACCAAAGACTATCTATATGATCTTGGAGTCTATTTGAAATATAACTCTCAATTAGAGACAGTAGAGATAATAATATGTCAAGAGAAAACTTACCATTGGGAAGAATATGATAGTAATCTTCCCATTTTTCTTTGGGGTCTATTAGGTCAACCAAGGATAATTATGTGGCCATATGATATCTATAATAACCTAGACGCATGGCCTCCCATGTACGAAGGTTTCCTTGAGCACTTCCCAAAGATTTTAGTTTCTAAAATGCAGGTCTTTGACTATACCTTTATGTAAGGTGTCCTTTGTGAGGTGTTGTCCACGGTTGGGACATGTGTCACATTTGGTATATATTTGTATCCAAACTCACAGTATATGTGTTGTTGTATTTTGCACGACAATTGTTGTAATAAAGTTGTAGTTGTATTCTGTACCATGTATTTGACGACTCAGAATGGGTTGGATTGAATGGACCTATTTTGGGGTCGTTACATTTGGTATCAGAGCTATAAGTAAAGAGCCCCGAGCCTCTCGCTGGTGACTTCCTGTTGATGGGGAATGCACCGAAGCCAGACTCTCCGTAGGGGACGCCTGATTCTGCAATGGCAAACCGACAGTATCAATGTGAGGTGCTGACACAAGTTGGTGTCTAAAGTTACATTTGGTATCAGAGCTTAGGGATATGATCTCTGGCAGAGATCGGGGAATAGAACTAGGAGGGGAGAGACGAGTAAATCCTTCAGTAGTGTGTCCTACCTAAGCTTATTTGTTGGTCAGTCATAATATCGGGATATTATGTGATATGTTAATTTATTCAATTAACCCTTGTTTTGAAGCGGTATTCTAGAATGATATCTGAAATACAGGAGATGAGCAATGGAGAAATCATGAGGACAAGAAAGATGGACTCTGAAATGAAAGCAAGGTATTCTCAACTCTTTGAAATACCAGGTACATAAATTTCGGGGACGAAATTTCATAAGGAGGGAGATTAGAAGACCCGAATTTTATGAAATAAAATTATTCAATTTTTCTTATAATTATTATTCAGTAAATGTTAAAATTGATAAAAGTTTAAAGTTATGGGTGAAATATGCAAATTTTACAAAACACACAAGTGGCTATAAAATATTCATTGTTGTCGGAGAATATTCGTTTGGTCGTGGAATATTCTTTTTTGTCGGGAATATCCGCACACCAAGCATTAAATCATTTGTGGGCCCTATAACGAAATAACTCGCTCGGATGAAGAAAACGACAAGTTTGAGTTTTTACCGCTAACATCGTTGGAATACTCGGTGGTTAAAATAAAATAATACGCGTTGTTGTTGCACAAAGCGGTATTACCAGATTACACATAAAGATTTTGAATTATTGATTTACGTACGAAGACTACTCAATAATTGTTACGAGAATTATCGCTCAATATTTTATTTTATTGATTCAATAATTGTCATTGATATTATATATTATTATTGTTTCAATAATTGTCATCGCATAGTATTTTCTATTATCGATCAATAATTCAAATTATTTGAATAATATTATCGAGATAACATTATTGGCAATGTCTAGAAAGTTACGCTCAAGGAGAGGTTTGGTCACCTAATTGCAAGGCCAGAGAAGGAGAAATCCTTATTAAAAAGCCCCTCTATCCTCGAACTACCGGTTGTCGAGATTGTGAGTCAGTAATATTATTTGTGAATAATTAATTATTGATTATTATGATAAAGAAAATATTTATTGTGGATATAGATGGAGAAAATTTTAATGTGACAACTATTGAAAATTAATATTTTATCTTTTCTCGATAAAATAATTCATTTAAATATATTATTTTAATAATATATTAACGGTAATATTTTTACAATGAATGTGGGATATATGAGTATATGAGGAGGAAGAGTATTTTTGTGGCATTAAATATTTAATATATGTTTGGGGGTGTCATGGACACATTTTCGATCAAAATTGATTATAGATCGTAAAATCGCTCGTTTGTTGATTTTTGGCCAATTTCGCTTGGAATTTGGAAAAATTTTTTTTGCAAAGTTGTAGAGAATGGAATTTCCCATGGAAAGTCGTGAAGTTTCAAATTTTTTTTTGATAAATGCAGCTATTTTCTATGAATTATTGAAGTTTCGTAAAATAAAATGATTTTTATTAAATTATATGGTGGGACCCACTTTGGTTGGTGTTAATAACATGTGGGTCGCTATATTTTTTAGAATTGGCATGCTTGGATGGTTGGTCTTGGATGGTTGGTGTGTAGAAAAGAAAAATAATATTTTATTATTTTAGTCTCCTTTCATGCTTCTAAAGATTTTCCTATAAATAGAAGCTTAAGTTAGAATTGAAAATCACACCGTAAACTAAAGTTTTCTCTCTATTTCTCTCTATATTATCAAGTGTATTCTTGTATCTTGAGTGTTGCTATACGGTGTGTAAGTTCGTTTCAAATGTTATTCCCAATGTAAATACCGCTTTTTCGAGGTTAGGGATTTTAAGTGGTTGTTGTGTTTTCAGGTTTCATAACTTTTTAGACCTTCAAAAATTCTGGAAAAATTTGAAATGATAATTTGATGAGTTTTGTTGATTGTGTCCAAAATGGCGATTTTTGGATGTATAGATTAAGAGTTATGAATTTTATGGAAAAGACTATTTTAAAAGTAACCGCTTATAACTCCTTGTGATTAACTCCAAAATTGATAAAATTTTTATTGGGAGTACATATATATAACATGAGTATATTCTGTAAATTTCGGAATTTTTGGATAAAAGTCAATTTATGATAAATGTTTAAATATTCGGTGGTTTTGGCCATATGAAAAATAGTAAATGAATTTTAAAAATTCTGAGAAAAATATATGTTCAATATAGGACTATATTCTGCTAAATCCCAGAAAAGAAATATTTTTAAAACTGATTTGTTATTTTTCATGAAAATGGACTAGTTATGAGTAAATGAATTAAATATGTTATGTGAGGTAAGAAAATTAGAAAAAATATGATTTTATGAGCTTGAGTAATCCTATGAGGTATATTATGAGTTTGGCATTTTTGATTAAATGCATTATTTGAGTGGATTGTTTTAAGTTATTGGTGATGAAATCTATTATGAGTTTGGCATTTTAGGACAATGATTAAATGCATTATTTAGTAAAGTGTAAACAATTAAAATAAATTGTTTATAAGCTTAAAAAAATGATATTATTCTTTCAATATCATTATTCTTTCAATATCATTATACCGAAATATTGGTATGGATTTTATTGTGGAATTTCTACCTTTTTGAGTCGGGTTTACTATTCATGAGATACTATTCACGAGTTACTATTCATGAGTTACTATTCACGAAGTTACTATTCATGAGTTACTATTCATGACAAAATTGGTTTCTTTTTCTAACCAAATTATAGTTGATTTATGAATATTACTCTGGAGATTAAAACTATATATTGATTATATTGATTTTATTATCATATATAACATTTTTATAACCCTGATGTTGAAATTCTCTTTCACTGGAGTGTAAAGATGGGTAGATTATTGGTATGATCATGACTAGGGTTCTCTTTGGCCAGTAGTGAAAAGTTGAATTGTGACTGGTATGATCATGACCATTGAATTTATAATTGAATATCTTTAGCTTAAGTGCAAAGGTGAATTGATCAACATGGTTATAATTATTGTTATACAACTTCTGAAATGATTATGTATTTCTTTAAGATAAAGATGAACAGGTGTTGAGGTGAACATGACTTGTTGATGAATATCTTTAGCCCAGAGTAAAAGATGATGAATAATTATTGCAAAAGATGAATTATTGATGAATATCTTAAAGATGCAAAGGCAAAAGATGAATTATTGATGAATATCTTAGCTTTGTAGTGCAAAGATGAATTATTGATGAATATCTTAGCATGTAGTGCAAAAAGATGAATTATTGATGAATATCTTAGCTTTCAGAGTGCAAAGATGAATTATTGATGAATATCTTTAGCCCGTCAGAAGCAAAGATGAGTTATTGATGAATATCTTTGGTCCAGAGAGCAAAGATGACTGTTGTTGAATATCTTTTGCCCGTAGTGCAAAAGATGACTTGTTGTTGAATATCTTTGGCATGTGGTACAAAGATGAATTGTTGATGAATATCTTTGGTCGTGGTGCAAAGATGAATTTATAAGTATGATTATGAACAAGAATCGTGATTTGGTATAACCATGATCTTTGATGTTTCGTAAAGACAGTGTGATGAAAATTATTTTTTCGTCTTGGATGCTAAGAGGAATTTAGAATCTCAATTACGATTATGAGTTATACATGTGATTGTGGACAAGAATTGTTGATTGATGTTACAGGATAAAACATTGTTGGTGGACTTTTAACATGGAGAAGATAATAGACTTTATAGTCTATTCGACTCTTCTAATGGATCGCTCGTTCACCGCAACTATGGTTGAAAAGTTTTATCATCTACCATATGTTCTAAATCTCGATTTATTATCGTTGAAGGCTATTGATAATTTATTTATCTTTAGTCATGATATTCTTTATCGAGCTAGTTGTGCTCATCCTTTGTTTCACAATTCCTTTCGTGTAATAAAAGTGTAGCCGGGACAAGCGGGGAATAACAAGGGAATAGAGAATCTATGGTCTATAGATGTTGAGGGTGAGGTGAATTCAACTTTGGAAAGGGTGTTTTGTCACTATTATACAAGATGTTTAATGACATACAACCTCGAGTCATCATAAGATGTGGATGTGCTCATCCACTTGCCGAGTATATCTACCAAAGACTATCTATATGATCTTGGAGTCTATTTGAAATATAACTCTCAATTAGAGATAATGAGAGATAATAATATGTCAAGAGAAGACTCACCATTGGGAAGAATATGATAGTAATCTTCCATTTTTCTTTTGGGGTCTATTAGGTCAACCAAGGATAATTATGTGGACATATGATATCTATCATAACCTGTACGCATGGCCTCCCATGTAACGAAGGTTTCTTGAGCACTTCCCAAAGATTTTAGTTTCTAAAATGTCTTTGACTATACCTTTATGTAAGGTGTCATTTGTGAGGTGTTGTCCACTACGGTTGGGACATGTGTCACATTTGGTATATATTTGTATCCAAACTCACAAAGATATGTGTTGTTGTATTTTGCACGACAATTGTTGTAATAAAGTTGTAGTTGTATTCTGCACCATGTATTTGGCGCACTCGTAATGGGTTGGATTGAATGGACCTATTTTGGGGTCGTTACATTTGGTATCGAGTTATAAGTAAAGAGCCCCGAGCCTCTCGGTGGTGACTTTTGTTGATGGGGAAATGCACCAAGCCGCATTCCGTAGGGGACGCTGCTCGCTGCAGGGCAAAACCGATAGGTATCAATGTGAGGTCTTCGACACAAGTTGGTGTCTAAAGTTACATTTGGTATCGTAGCTTAGGATATGATCTTAGCGGAGATCGGGGAATAGAACTAGGAGGGAGAGACGAGTAAATCCTTCACTACTAGTGTGTCCTACCTAAGCTTATTTGTTGGTCGGTCATAATATCGGATATTATGTGATATGTTAATTTATTCAATTAACCCTTGTTTTGAAGCGGTATTCTAGAATGATATCCAAATACGTGAGATGAGCAATGGAGAAATCATGAGGACAAGAAAGATGGACTCTGAAATGAAAGCAAGGTATTCTCAACTCTTTGAAATACCAGGTACATAAATTTCGGGGACGAAATTTCATAAGGAGGGGAGATTGTAAGACCTCGAATTTTATGAAATAAAATTATTCAATTTTTCTTATAATTATTATTCAGTAAATGTTAAAATTGATAAAAGTTTAAAGTTATGGGTGAAATATGCAAATTTTACAAAACACACAAGTGGCTATAAAATATTCATTGTTGTCGGAGAATATTCGTTTGGTCGTGGAATATTCTTTTTGTCGGGAATATCCGCATTTACTACAGATATCATTTGTGGGCCCCATAATGAAATAACGCTTGGATGAAGAAAAACGATAAGTTTGAGTTTTTACCGCTAACACCGTTGAATACTCGGTTGGTAAAATAATAATACAGCGTTGTTGCACAAAAGAAGACACCAGACGGTATTAAAGATTTTTGAATTATTGATTACGTACGTAAGAAGTCAATAATTAATTATAAAGAATTATCGCTCAATATTTTATTTTATTGATTCAATAATTTGCGTTGATATATATTATTATTGTTTCAATAATTGTCAACTTTGCAATATTTTCTATTATCGATCAATAATTCAAATTATTTGAATAATATTATTAGATAACATTATTGGCAATATCTAGAAAGTTCGCATCAAGGAGAGGTTTGGTCACCTAATTGCTGGCCAAGAAGGAGAAATCCTTATCGAAAGCCCCCTCTATCTGAGGGAACTACCGTTGTCAAGACTGTGAGTCTGAATATTATTTATGAATAATTAATTATTAATTATTATGATAAAGAAAATATTTATTGTGGATATAGATGGAGAAAATTTTTAATGTGACAACTATTGAAAATTAATATTTTATCTTTTCCGATAAAATAATTCATTTAAATATATTATTTTAATAATATATTAACGGTAATATTTTTACAATGAATGTGGGATATATGAGTATATGAGGAGGAAGAGTATTTTTGTGGTATTAAATATTTAACATATGTTTTGGGGGTGTTTGTGGACACAATTCTCGACCGAAAATTGATTATATCGTAAAATCGCTCGTTTGTTGATTTCGGTCAATTTCTGTTTGGAATTTGAAAAAGTTTTCTTCTGCAAAGTTGTAGAGAATGAAATTTCGCATGGAAAGTCGTGGGTTTCGAATTTTTTTGATAAACAGGCTATTTTCTATGAATTATTGAAGTTTCAGAAAATAAAATGATTTTTATTAAATTATATGGTGGGACCCACTTTGGTTGGTGTTAATAACATGTGGGTCGCTATATTTTTTTAGAATTGGCATGCTTGGATGGGCTGGTCTTGGATGGTTGGTGTGTAGAAAAGAAAAATAATATTTTATTATTTTAGTCTCCTTCATGCGTTCTAGCATTTTCCTATAAATAGAAGCTTAAGTTAGAATTGAAAATCACACCGTAAACTAAAGTTTTTTCTCTCTTTTTCTCTCTATATTATCAAGTGTATTCTTGTATCTTGAGTGTTGCTATACGGTGCAAGTTCGATTCGGCGTTATTCCAAATGTAAATACCGCTCTTTTGAGGTTAGGGATTTTAAGGGTTGTTGTGTTTTCAGGTTTCATAACTTTTTAGACCTTCAAAAATTCTGGAAAAATTTGAAATGATAATTTGATGAGTTTTGTTGATTGTGTCCAAAAATGGCGATTTTTGGATGTATAGATTATGAGTTATGAATTTTATGGAAAAGACTATTTTAAAAAAAACCCCTTATAACTCCTTGTGATTAACTCCAAAATTAGTAAAAATTTTATTGGGAGTACATGTATATAACATGAGTATATTCTGTAAATTTCAGAATTTTTGGATAAAATTACAATTTATGATAAATGTTTAAATATTCGGTGGTTTTGGCCATATGAAAAATAGTAAATGAATTTTAAAAATTTTGAGAAAAATATATGTTCAATATGGGACTATATTCTGCTAAATCCCAGAAAAGAAATATTTTTAGAACTGATTTGGTATTTTTCATGAAAATAGACTAGTTATAAGTAAATAAATTAAATATGTTATGTGAAGGAAGAAAATTGGAAAATATGATTTTATAGCTTGAGAATCCTATATGAGGTATATACAGATTTTTGATGAGAGTTTTAGTTATTGGTGATGAAATCTTATGAGTTTGGCATTTTAGGATGATTAAATGCATTATTTAGTAAAGTGTAAACAATTAAAATAAATTGTTTATAAGCTTAAAAAAAATATATTATTCTTTCAATATCATTATACCGAAATATTGGTATGGATTTTATTGTGGAATTTCTACCTTTTTGAGTCGGGTTTACTATTCATGAGATACTATTCATGAGTTACTATTCATGAGTTACTATTCACGGTTACTATTCATGAGTTCTTATTCATGACAAAATTGGTTTTTTTTTCTAACCAAATTATAGTTGATTTATGAATATTACTACCGGAGATTAAAACTATATATTGATTATATTGATTTTATTATCATATATAACATTTTTATAACCTCGATGTTGAAATTCTCTTTCACTAGAGTGTAAAGATGGGTAGATTATTGGTATGATCATTACTAGGGTTCTCTTTTGCCAAGAGAAAAGTTGAATTGTGACCGGTATGATCATGACCATTGAATTTATAATTGAATATCTTTAGCTTAAGTGCAAAGGTGAATTGATCAACATGGTTATAATTATTGTTATACAACTTCGAAATGATTATGTATTTCTTTAAGATAAAGATGAACAGTGTTGAGGTGAACATGACTTGTTGATGAATATCTTTAAATTCAGAGTACAAAAAGATGAATTAAAGATGAATTATTGATGAATAAAGATGCAGTGCAAAGATGAATTATTGATGAATAAAGAAAGATGAATTATTTAAATAGCAGTAGTGCAAAGATGAATTATCTGAATATCTTAGTAGTGAAAAAGATGAATTATTGATGAATATCTTAGCTTTGAGAAAAAGATGAGTTATTGATGAATATCTTTGGTCCGTAGAGTGCAAAGATGACTGTTGTTGAATATCTTTTGCCCGTAGTGCAAAAAGATGACTTTGTTGTTGAATATCTTTGGCATGTGGTACAAAGATGAACTGTTGATGAATATCTTTGGTCGTGGTGCAAAGATGAATTTATAAGTATGATTATGAACAAGAACTGTGATTTGGTATAACCATGATCTTTGATGTTTCAGGTAAAGACAGGTGATGAAAATTATTTTCGTCTTGGATGCGAAGAGGAATTTAGAATCTCAATTACGATTATGAGTTATACATGTGATTGTGGACAGGAATTGTTGATTGATGTTACAGGGATAAAACATTGTTGGTGGACTTTTAACATGGAGAAGATAATAGACTTTATAGTCTATTTGACTCTTCTAATGGATTGCTCGTTCACCGCAAGAACTATGGTTGAAAAGTTTTATCATCTACCATATGTTCTAAATCTCCGATTTATTCATCGTTGAAGGCTATTGATAATTTATTTATCTTTAGTCATGATATTCTTTATTGAGCTAGTTGTGCTCATCCTTTTACTTCACAATTCCTTTCTGTAATAAAAGAAGTGTAGCTGGGACAAGTGGGGAATAACAGGGGAATAGAACGGTGGTCTATAGATGTTGAGGGTGAGGTGAATTCAACTTTGGAAGGGTGTTTTGTCACTATTATACAAGATGTTTAATGACATATAACCTTGAGTCATCATAAGACAGGGTTGTGCTCATCCACTTGCTGAGTATATCTACCAGCACTATCTATATGATCTTGGAGTCTATTTGAAATATAACTCTCAATTAGAGACAGTAGAGATAATAATATGTCAAGAGAAAACTCACCATTGGGAAGAATATGATAGTAATCTTCTCATTTTTCTTTGGGGTCTATTAGGTCAACCAAGGATAATTATGTGGCCATATGATATCTATAATAACTTAGACGCATGGCCTCCCATGTACGAAGGTTTCCTTGAGCACTTCCCAAAGATTTTAGTTTCTAAAACAGTCTTTGACTATACCTTTATGTAAGGTGTCACTGTGAGGTGTTGTCCACGGTTGGGACATGTGTCACATTTGGTATATATTTGTATCCAAACTCACAAAGATATGTGTTGTTGTATTTTGCACGACAATTGTTGTAATAAAGTTGTAGTTGTATTCTGTACCATGTATTTGGCGACTCAGAATGGGTTGGATTGAATGGACCTATTTTGGGGTCGTTACATCTATATTACTAATATTAGGTCTTCGGATAAAGCGTTATAAATTGCGTTGCGGTAATCAACGGTTCAAGCAAGTTTGTTTTACTTAACTCTACTAAGAGTTGTTTCATTCGGATAAGCTTATGGTTAATCATTGCTGGTTGCCATGAATTGTACTCTGTACATATTGCATGTATAAGTCAGGTATGAAAGGTTGATTACCTTCATTACCAGTTGGTTCAGATATATTTGTTCATGTATAATACTTGTTCAATCATAAATTTGTTCCTGCTAGTTCACAATTATATTGTTGAATTATAGCCAACTTATTATTCAGACTCTTTCAATCATGATATATCATTATATTATTGAACTTAAACTTGCTGGGCAATCCTTATGCTCACCCTTGCTATATCATGATAAAACATTGCAGATTAAGGCAAATACGTCGGATACAAGGAAAGGTCCAAGACAATTCTAATTTTAGTAGACGCGTGCAGTTAGATTTGTATTGTATGATATTAATGTTGTTATATGTTAGAAAAGTTATGAATTATGTATAAGTTAAGGTTACTCGACCTTGGGGAATAGTGTGTAATGTAATGTATAAACAATTTATGTTTATATCTTCCGCAAATAGTAATAGTTGTATAGAATGATAGAACCGGATCCGCGGTGATTAGGGACCTCAGATTCGGGGCTCTCACAGGTTTGGTCACCTAATTGTGCGCCAGTAAGGAGAAATCATTATCGGAAAGCCCCCTCTTTCCTAGGAACGGCCTGGTTGTCATTCTTATGATTCTGTAATATTATTTGTGAATAATTAATTATTGATTTTTTTATGGATATGAAAATATTTATTTTATGTGGATATAATTGAAGGGATTAATGTTAAGGTGTTTTATCAGTATTTTTGTCGGAATGGAGGTATTAAAAATCAAATCAGTGTTCTTAAAGCTCTATTGCGTGAGTTATAATTTTAATCCGACCGTTGGATCGTTGTAATTTTTGGATATGTTATGCATATATAATTTGTATATATCCACAAATTTTGAACCGTTAAAAATTAACGTATGATTTGTTATGAATTTTATGAGGTATTGAAAATCATCCGTTTGTGGATTTCGGATATTTTCTGTTTGGAATTTGGAAAAAAAATCTTTTAGAAAGTTGTAGAGAATTCGATTTTGTGTGGAATGGACATAAAATTCGTATTTTTCTGATAAATGGCTATTTATTATGAATTATTAAAGTTTCAGAAATTAAAATATTTTTATTAAAAATATGGGTGGGCCCCACTTTTGGTTGTTGGGAAAGGTGGCTGATTTTAGTGGGACCCACTTGTGGTGGCTGAATTTTTTTTCAAATACATGTGCGTAGAATTTTTTTTTTAATATTATTTTATTAATTTAGTCTCCTATGGCGTTCTAGCATTTTTCTATAAATAGGGTGCTTAGTTAGAATTGAAAATCACACCAGAATCAGAGAATTCTTCTTCTATAATCTTGAGCGTATTTCTTTAGAGTTTTAGGAAGCTTTAAGCGTAAAACACAGTGAAAGTTTTCTTCAAGAATATCCCCGCTATACCAGTTGAAATACTCTTCTTTTCAAGGCAAGGGATGTTATTTTTGTTCAATATCCGCTTGAAATAATATTTTCATCCATACTACGTAGTATGTAAGTAATATTATTTCGCTTTTGATTTCAATTCTATACTCGCGTTTTGTTAAAGTTTTGGCTTCTATACTCCATGAAATTAATAGAATATCCTTGATATTTGCGCTTCATCCAAGTATCTTTTCATGAAAATATTATTCGGGCATTTTGATAAGTTTTAACTTTTTCAAATGGGAGTATTATTCACGAAGTCTTATTCCTAATTACTATTCACGGGTACTATTCACTAGAGTACTATTCACCCGTGGGTACTATTCATGATAAAAATTGGTTCATTTTCATTCAAATTATTTTTGGTACAATATTATTCTTGAATTTTACTCCACAAAGCAAAGATCGTGTTGATAATTTGGACGTTATTGATTTTTGGATAAATTAAATTATAAATCTTTAAAAATTTATCCTTGAACTTGTTTTATTGAATTCTTATATCATTGTCATCATCCTCATGTTTATATTATGTTGAAAGTCATACGTGGCACAGTAGTGCATAGATGGACTTGGTATGATTATGACTGTGGATTATTCTAAGATAATCATGACCGTAATGTTACAAATGATGTGGTAAAAGTCCTCATTGGCCCGTAGTGCATTAATGGACAGTTGTTGGCATGATCATGACCATTGATGAATTCACGAACATCCTTGCCCGTAGTGCATGGATAATTTGTGGTCGTGATACTAATGAATATCCTTGGCCATTGTGACGCCCCCAAAATAGGTATACAACACCAATTCTGAGTCGCCAAATACATGGTACAGAAACAACTACAACTTTATTAATACAACATAAAAACTGTGAGTTTAAATACAAATATTGTCATCTAGACAATATCCACACTCAAATAAGTCCTCATTACAATTATTAATACACTATCTTTACAGAATAGTGAGGACTACTAGAACCACTTCTAGAATCATCATTCCACACCCCGACTAGTACTTGCTACATTCTCGTCTCCTGAGAAGAAAAATGGAACAACAAGGAAAATGGTGAGCTCAACTAGCCTAGTAAAGAACATTATGACTAAGATAATATAAAACAAATTATCATTAGTCTTCAACAGGGAAAAATCTAATAGAATACAATAGACAATAAGTTTGAAATCAATATTTGCAGCGGAAATAATAATTCATTAGAAGAGTTAAGTAGAGAATGAAATCTACTATCTTCTATATATGAATTTAAAAGTTCATCGTCTATCTTTTATCCCTGTAACATCAATCAATATATAACTGAAATCAAATATTCATCTTTGCACTACAGGCCAAAGATATTCATCAGTTGGTCATGTTCATCTAAACACATGTTCATCTTTGCACTACGGGCCAAAGATATTCATCAGAAATCATTCATCTTTGCACTACAACCCCAAAGATATTCAAGAATATCATCATTTAGGACCGAGGATGATGAAAAATATTTTAAAGAAAATGAATCCGGTGAAACAAAAGAATAAATATTAAGGATTCGCAGTACTTTAAACAATCCAAGTTCAAAAATACTCCATAAATAACGTAGAGTGGAGTAAAATTCAAGAATGAAGATCAAAACATAGATCCAATCAAAGATAGGAATCATAATGAGTACATTCTTGGACACGAAAAAGAAAATTTAATTTTTCCGTGAATAGTGTCGATTCGTGAATAGTCAGTCAGATACATGAATAGTCTTAGTATACATGAATAGTAACTCGACACTAAAAGATAGAAATTTCACAAAAAAATTATCATGCTTCGTGAATAGTACTCGTGAATAGTAACTCGTGAATAGTAACTCCTGAATAGTAACTCGTGAATAGTAACTCATGAATAGTAACTCATGAATAGTAACCCCGACATGAAAATATTCCAAATTTAATAAAAAATTCCAACCAATATTTCGGCATAATGATATTTAAGAAATAATATCATTTACGAAGAAAATAACATCCCTTACCTCGAAGAATAGTACTTCTGGCTAGAATACTGGGTATAGTGCTGAAGGGAACTTGCACCGTATAGCAACACTCAAAGTATCAAAATACTCACAAGAATACGCTCAATATATCGAGAGAAAAGAGAGAAGATTTCAGTTTCTGATGTGATTTTCAATTCTAACCTAAGCACCCTATTTATAGGAAAATGCTTAGAACATCAAAGCAGAAAATTTAATAAATTAATAATATAATTTTCTTAATTTCCTTAGCACACCACACCAACTGATTTCAACCATTAACATGTGCCACTCAAATGGAAAAAACGTTTTTCTTAATAAAAATAATTAAAACTTCCAAAAATCAATTATTTCGGAACTTCGGAACTTCAATAATTCATGATAAATAGCCCTTTTGTCAGAAAAATTCAAAACCTATGTTTTTTTCATAGAAAATTTCATTAACTACAACTTTGCAGAAGAAAAATTTTCCAAATTCCAAACAGAAATTGACCAAAATCCACAAACGGGCGATTCTACATGCTATAATCAAATTTCAGTCAAGAAATGGGCCCACAGACATGTTTAACATGTTTTAAATAACTTTTGCAACAAAAATACTTTTTCTCCTCATATACTCATATATCACACATTCATTGTAAAAATATCATCATTATTATATTATAATAATATAATAAAATATTATTTTATCGAAAAGATAAAATATCAATTTTTAACAATTGTCACTTTAAAATTTCTCCATCTATATCCACATAAAATCAATATTTTCCTCATCATATAAATCAATAATTAATTATTCACAAATAATATTACAGAATCACAAGATCGGGCAACCGTGCGGTAGTTCTAGGAAAGGGGCTTTCAATAAGAATTTCTCCTCATCTTGGCGCGCAATGATTAGGTGACCAAACCTCTCCTTAGATGTAACTTTCTAGACATTGACAATAATATTTTCTAATAATATTATTCAGATAATATGAATTATTGCTTCGATAATGAAAAATACCGCAGTAGTGACAATTATTGAAACAACAAGTAATATAAAATATCAACGCAGCAATTATTGAATCAATAAAATAAAATCTTTGAGACGAAGAATTCATCGTAATAATTATTGAGTAGTGCCTTCTTACGTAAGAATCAATAATTGGTGCAATACTGCGTGCCTTCGCGCAACAACGCCGACATCGTGTTTTAACCACCGGTATTCCAAAAGTGTTAATCTCAGAATAACAATTTACTGTAGTTATTTATAAACAACTTATACTTGTCATTTTTTCATCCAATCGTTTTTCCGTTATGGGGCCCATATAAGGTCGCTACTGGCCGCATTTAATATTTCAAACTGACAAGAATATTCCACGACCAAACGAATATTCTCCATAACAATGAGTATTTTATAACCACTTGCTTATTTGAAATATTTGCGCATTTTACCCATAACTAATCACATTAATCAAATCAACCCTTACTATTTTAAAATGATAAATAGAGGAAATTAAATTTTATTTATTAATAATTTGGGGTCTTACAGCCGTAGTGCAGGGATGATGTGGATTATTTTATTAAGCTGAGTCTCAGCAATAAAAGTGATGAAAAACCTTTTAAATCATAGAAGATAGTAGATTTTATTCTCTACTTGACTCTTCTAATGGATTGCTTGTTTCACCGCAGCTTAAACTTGATGTTTATTATATTTTATCGTTTAACACTATCAAGGCTAACGATAAAATTATTCTGCGTTATCTTAGTCATAATATTTCTTCTTTGGGCTAGTTGAGCTCACCCTTTTGCTTTCATTGTCCTCTTCAGAAATGAGAACGAATCGAGACTAATCGGAGAACCGGAGTGACGGTCCCGATGATGATAGCATTAGTAGTCCTCACTATTCTATGAAATAGTGTGATAAGAAATGTATTGAGGACACCATTTGAGTTGAATCTTTGTCTTGAAGACAATATTCGCTTTTAAAAACTCATGATTTATGTTTTTGTCGTATTTTACACGACAATTATATTATTAAGTTGTATTTAAATTTTGTACCATGTAGTTGACGACTCAAGATGGGTGATGTATACCTATTTTGGGGGCGTCACAATTATCATATTGTATTTGTATATAAAATATTACACTAAAATTTTATCTGCTTAATGGATAATCATTTGCTACCAATAGAGAATTGTTTCTCGTTTTAAATTGAGATGATCATAAATTTCATACACAAACGAATGGATAAGTTTTCTATTTTTTAGATACCGAATTGAATAGAGTTCTTTTTCTATTCTATCCTATTTGTTGGTACGGATCAGTGATACTGAAAAAAATTTATTTCTTTTGTCCCAACTTATAATATGAATGAGTCGCACATACACCCTAATACATGTTACTCGACGTTGAGTCCCCGAAACACGGGAGATTTTGTGATATATATTCATGTGTATATAAATATATAATACTATTTGATATATATTATCCATATCATATATATATATTAACATAAATATATATTATAAAATATAATGTATTATATAAGTTTATAATATATGCATATAATATATTATATATTACCTAAAGACTATTTGTAACTTAAAATAACTTACAATCGGATATAACAATTATCATAATTTACCTCACTACTACAATAATTAATTTTTCTTTAAAAATAAATATTCGTAAAAATCTAAACTTCTCTACAAAACTTATAATCATCAATAACAATTATCATAATTCACATTACATTATTAATAATAATAATAATAATAATTATTATTATTATTATTATTATTATTGGTATTATTATTATTATTATTCCTATTATTATTATAATTATTATTAATATTAATATTTTTATTATAATAATTATTATTACTTTATTACTATTATTATTATTATTATTACTATTATAATTATAATTATTATTATTATTATTATAATTATTATTGTTATTATTATTATAATTATAATTATTATAATTATTTTTGTTATTATTATTATTATTATTATTATTATAAAAGTTATTATTATTATTGTTGTTGTTATTATTATTATTATTATTATAATTATTATTATTAGTAGTAGTATTATTAGTAGTAGTAATAGTAGTAGTATTATAATAATAATAATAATTATAATACTATTACTATTATTATTATTATTATTATTATTATTATTATTATTATTATTATTATTATTATTATTAGTTGTAGTAGTAGTAGTATTATAATTATAATAATAATTATTATTATTTTGAATTAAAATTAGAATGAATCTAATCGTAGTTGTGCTTTCTAATTCAAATCAATTAGAATGAATCAATCTTTATTATATAGATTACTATTACTATTACTATTACTATTATAATAATAATAATAATAATTATTATTATTATTAGTACTGTTATAATAATAATAATAATAATTATTATTATTATTATTATTACTATTATTATTATTATTGGTATTATTATTATTATTATTAATATAATTATTATCATAATTATTATTAGTCTAATATTTTAGTCTTAGCACTAGACCTGACAAAATCAGTCTAAGTCAGTTGATCGGCCCGGTCTGCCTGTCAAAAAGCGGGCTTTGTACTTCATTTTTTCAGCCTATTAAAAGTTGGCTTGGCCCAAAAAGTGTCAAAATTTGATCATAAATCAGTTCAAGCCCGCGGGCCAGCCCTTCTTGTCCGTCAAAAAGTGAGCTTTAAACTTTATTTTTTTAGCTCAAAAAAAATTGGGTCATTTTGGCCCATCTCGCCAATGGCCCGTCCCTTTGCCGGTCTACTTGGCACTATTTTCCTAATTCCTTCAGCCATAGGAATCACAATTACCAACCCCTTAGGAAATGTGTTTAAAGGATTTGACTTTTTAATTCAATGATCATTCCGACCACTTTTATGGTACCAAACATCACAATGGAATGAGCATTCCATTCCACCATTAATTCCAGCAAACCAAACGGCCCCTTGGTGATTGAAAAGAGAAATAACCAGAAATCCAAAAGGGCTATCATTGTCATTTCATTGAATAGCTCTATTTATCTGTATTTCCAAAGCAGCTTTGAAGCCTAAACCCTAGACCACACTGTTATACGTAATCTTCACAGCCATGGGGATTATATCTTGGTGGAAAGGTAGCAAAGAAGCTCCATCCGGCTCTAAACCAAGCCAAAAAATAATTCCTAAAACCCAATCGTCTACAGAAAAGCCTGAAGTACCGGGCATGAACGGTGCCGTGGAGGTCTCTCGACCCGCCATGTCGCCGGACATTACAGTGTTCGAATTCGGGTCAGTCGCAGCTTCTGCTGATAAGGTCACTCTCGCCGGGTACTGCCCCGTATCCGATGAACTCGAGCCCTGCCGCTGGGAGATATTGCCGGCGACTGACTCTGACGCGCCTCAGTTTCGTGTTGTCTTTTGACGAGAATTAAATTGTAAGAGACTATGAAAGAATGCCCTTTTGTGTGAGTTCATTCATTTTGAGTGATAATTGAAAAAGGGTTCTTAGTGTAATTGTGAGGAACAAGAAAAGTTGTAATTTTATGGATGTTTCTTTGTATTTAAAGTAAATTCTTCTATGGTGATTGGGTTTTGTTTGTTCACTTATATATTTACTTGAAGGTTTCTCACACACATCATGGTTTGTTCACTTATAAATTTTAGACAGTGAGAATTGTAATTGTAATGAAGTGAACTTGATGAACAGAAAAAAGTCTTATTTTGATAACTGTTCCTTTAAATTTAAAGAAAATCTTGTTCTACTTAACATTAATTTATCTTTCTTCGTAGTAGTATGTATACTTTTATTTGAGTAGTGGTAGGGCAACTGATTTTACGAAATGCTAGAATTCTGAGCTTCCAAGTTCATCTTGAATTGAGGTGTTGATATTTGTATGGAAAAGGAATAGTAATTATTTTGTTCACAGGGGAGGCTAATATTTTCATTTGTTTTACTGAGATATCAAAATGTCCAATCCTCTGTTTTGGAGGATGAGATATTCTTTGGGTGCACGGGAATTGTAGTGGTTATGGGTCCTCATCCTGTTTTTGGGTTGCTAAATTATAGGTCCTCATTTAAATAATACTATTATTGGAAGAATGCCCGTGTTCATACTTGGGGAACATTTTTTTTATTGCTTCAAGTAAAATAACCCATGATTTATGTAATAATATAAATTCATGTACTGCAACTGTTGTGGAGCTTTTTTCTTTCAATTCATAATGCTCGAGTATTCACTATAATGGATACCGTACTTTAGTTTATATATTCTTGATTTTCTTTGAAGTATGTCCAGCGGTTCCTCAAATGGATTGCAGCAAGATATGTATCTCTTGTTCCATTTATTGCTGTGTGTTACTCCTTATTTGCAGGTAAAGTGGGTGACTTTAGTGCTTGCTGTGAAATGTACAAGAAGTTTATGCTATGTTACTGTTTCGAATCCCAGATAATTTTGTGTTTGTTTTTATGTTTTCTTATAGCTGATATGGTAGAAGCAATATTTTAGAATTCCAAATCATTTTTTCAGGTCAGTTGCTGGAATTTTAGCTTCCCAGGCAAGCAAATTTTACCTCAAATATGAAGTAAAACTGAAAGTTTAAGTAAGGAATGTGATCAATGTAGTCACGTTTCTAATAACTCACTCGCGATAGACATTGTTGTTTGATTGGTTTGCTGGTTTTTCATCGTAATTCATTTCCAGACCCGTATTTTTGTTTCTGATTTAGACTGGTTCTTCTAATGTTTTGAATTTAAATTGCCCATGGTTGAATAATTTGGAAGGAAACCATATCATATTCAAGTAATGCTGATGATACTTTCTTTTGGAGGGTTTGTCATAAAATTGCTAAACTAATTTTCATGACAAAATCAAGCAGTTGGAAAATATTCTTAGGCGGTGACTGAAACTCCACAACTCTTATTTCATTACTTGGAAAGCTGGAAGGCACTAGGTATTCTGTTCTATATGATTGTGAAAAGTTGTTCTCATCATTTTTCTTTGGTTATTCTTTGTGTTTAGAAACAAAAAACTGCGGGGAGGACAAAAGTTCTTTTAGAGACAGTTCCGGTGCACAAACTGGCAGATATATTTATTGCTAGCTTTGAGATTAGCTTTGAAGAACAGCTTTCTATGTTGGATTCAGTTGACATGAAAATAAGGCTTTCAAAAGCTATGGAATTAGTTGATAGGCATTTACAGGTAAATTATGGATATAGCAGTTAATTTATCATATAATAACTAAATTTATTATCTCTGGCCTTTATGACTGAGTTATATTTATCTGCAACAGTCAATTCGCGTAGTGGAGAAGATTACAAGAAAGGTTGAGGGACAGTTGTCCAAATCACAGAAAGAATTCCTTCTTCGTCAGCAGGTTTGCTCTCTACATCGAGTAGATATCTTCAGGAACTTAGAGTTAGTTTTAGGTGTGTGAGGTGATAAGGTTATCCCAGAAGACGAGTAAAAATATTCCTTAATCTGCAGATTCATGGGCTCTTATATCTTCAGGCTTGCACCTCTAACTATAAGATGCTTGCAACTTTCAAACATCATGGCATTCTCCTTGCATCTGAAATACGCATTAAGCAAATGCTGAATTATTATAATGAACTTGAAACTTCAAATCATTACTCTTCAATCAAGCCACACATATCGTAGATTAATCAAAATCTAGAGTTCTTCCCACAAATAAGAATTTTTGGTGACTTTCATGGACTGTGGTTTATCTTTTCTCCTTTTATATATGGGCTCAGACAGTGTCTCATGATGGACTGTCTCATGTATTATTTATCTGAATTCTATCCCAACTTACTCCAATTTGGATATACTCCAGATGAGGGCTATCAAAGAGGAGCTTGGGGACAATGATGATGATGAGGATGATGTGTCTTTGCTGGAAACGAAGATGCAAAGTGCAGGAATGCCTTCAAATATCTGGAAGCATGCACAGAGGGAATTAAGGTATATTATAATTTAAGCCAGAACAGTGGTTCAAAATTTTTCAAGGACTTCTCTGGTAATGGCTTAGTGTGTGGTAACAAACAATGTGGTTAGTTATACCTCGGACGGCCTTCGTAGAATGTGAAAATGTGTCAGCTGACAATTAATATCTTTTATCCTAAAAAAAAGACGTGACATACTTCAAACTTCACCCACAGCTCATTGATCTAGTGCGTAAAATTATAACTTTAAGTTGGAATCTATTGGGATGTTTCTTTAAATTCTACTGCAAATTCATAAATCAGGCAACTTAAAAAAATGCAACCTCAGCAACCTGGATATAATAGTTCTCGGGTTTACCTGGAACTTAAAAAAATGTAACCTGAGCAGGACTGCCTTCAATTATCTGGAAGCATGCACAGAGGGAATTAAGGTATATTATAATTTAAGCAAGAAACAGTGGTTCAAAATTTTTCAAGGACTTCTCTGGTAATGGCTTAGTGTGTGGTAACAAACAATGTGGTTAGTTATACCTCAGACGACCTTCGTAGAATGTGAAAATGTGTCTATTGTTTCAGCTGACAATTAATATCTTATATCCTAAAAAAAGGCCATGACATACTTCAAACTTCACCCACAGCTCATTGATCTAGTGCATAATATTATAACTTTAAGTTGGAATCTATTGGGATGTTCCTTTAAATTCTACTGCAAATTCATAAATCAGGCAACTTAAAAAAATGCAACCTCAGCAACTTGGATATAATAGTTCTTGGGTTTACCTGGAACTTCTTGCTGATTTACCCTGGCAGACAGCCAGCGAAGAACATGAGTTGGACTTGAAGGCTGCAAAAGAGCGTCTTGACAGTGATGATCATTATGGGTTAGTCAAAGTCGAGCAACGGATAATCGATTATCTAGCTGTTCGTAAGGTGACCAACTATTTAATGTGTTAGTTGATTGTGTTCCTGATGTTACGAGTCTCATTACACTTTCATCTAAGGTGATTTTATATCTGAATCTGCATTGCAGCTCAAACCAGTTGCTAGAGGCCCAGTATTGTGCTTTGTTGGTCCACCAGGTGTTGGAAAGACATCTTTGGCATCATCTATTGCGGCTGCTCTGGGCAGGAAATTTGTACGCATATCCCTTGGTGGTGTGAAGGATGTGGCTGATATTAGAGGACATAGGAGGAAATACATTGGAAGCATGCCTGGGCATCTCATTGATGGATTGAAGGTAATAACTGGTTTTATACATGAACTTTTTTAACTTTGTATAGCTTTTTTGGATTATTTCATGTTATAACTTTCTGAGTCTGTTAAGAGTTGGTCGAGTCTAGATGTCGTTTACAGCACTAATGCTGTGCACTGGTTCCTAACTGTTGCTGCGTCATATATATTCTGCTTGGTTGGCATGCATGAGCATAAGCTTCTGTCTGTCAGTTATTTCCCAGCATTTTTGGCATTCCTATTAATAATCAGAAATTGCAAGCATAGTGTTGGTAATCTGTTAGTCGGTAAACTTGTCACCTTTCTGCATCTTATGATAGAAACTAAGATTTCCTACCGGATCACCCTCTTCAACGTCTAACTGATGGATAATTGTCTTGATATTCCTTGATTGGCTGTTGTATAGCACGAATTTGGCCTGCCTAGCATTTGTATAAATATAATCTGTTTTGATGTATGATGTTTATTTATCTGTAAAACATTTTCACCGGATTACATCCAAATTACAATTATCAGAACATTGAATCATAACGCGTAGTAACATCTGGCTGGAATTATATTTGATGGTCTAATGGAAGCATTCAGATATACTCTTATTCCTTGACGTTTCTATGAACACATGTATAGTAGACCTATATGGGTCCAGGTTTAAAATGCTAGATCTGGTTGTTGACTATTTTTAAGGGATTGATGATTTTTCCTGTTTAGAGACTAATATGTTTGTCTTTGATCAACTTTCAGAGAGTAGCTGTTTGCAATCCAATTATGCTTCTCGACGAGATTGACAAGACTGGTTCTGATGTTCGGGGAGATCCAGCTTCAGCATTACTGGAGGTTCTTGACCCTGAACATAACAAAACATTTAATGATCAGTATCCTATTTCCTTCAGGATCTTTTTGAGTTTTAAGATTTTTTTACATAAATCTAATACGAGTCATATGACCCCCATAAAATTTTATTTGTTTCACGCCATGAATATGATTTAGAGCATCTATATCTTATGCTCCAGTAGAGTTGTTAAAGAGCTGGACTAAAGATATAATTATTACGTTATTTTCCTTTTTTACTCTGAATATTAAGTTGCATAAGACACACTAAGAGACTTGGCGATAATTTTTTTAGTCCTTTTATGTTGAATGTTAAACTTTAGCTATTAAAATTTTGTTATTGCTGAAGAAATGTTGAAAATATTATGTCCAAGCTTGTCATATGCAAGCCATAATAATCCCTCTGCTACAAAATATAAGATCAAGATCGACTTTTGAAAGTCAATTTGAGATATTTTAAATACAGAATTGATGTGATTCATTTAACTTTTGGTTAAATTTTGTAATTAGTAGTACTTATTAGATAGTTTTCAATTTTAATAATTGTATCGTCTATAAACTATATGAATTCATATTAATTTTGATTCCAAAATTATCTTTAATCAACTTCAAAAAGTCAATATTGATCCTATATATTTTGGAATGGAAGGAGTATTTGCAGCAAGAATAACAAAAATTTGTCACTCTTTTTCATTCTTTCATTTTTTCCCCATACGGGGTTAGTGTTTTATTTATTTATTAATATAATTTAAGTTTATTTCTACTGGCATGTAGTCATGATAGTTAGTTTCTGTTTATTGGATTTTATTGTAGATCTGTTCTAAGAGCTTTAGAAAGCAATATAGCTCATGTCTTGGGTATTTGGATCATCACTCTCTCCTTATGTTGGAAGTGTAATTGGAAAATTCATATATTGAAATTAATGTTTTCCATTTTCTTGGATTTTTCCAACTGCCATCATTGTTCATCATCTCTCTAGTTGTATAATACGTGTGATATTACTTCTAGTCAGTGGAACATCTACAAGTGAATATAGGAATTAAGTACTGGATTTGTTTACTAGCTTATTCATGTTTATACATCGAAATTGATTCTTTAATTCATGCTCGATAGCTATTTAAATGTTCCATATGACCTTTCAAAGGTGATCTTTGTGGCGACTGCAAATAAGGCGCAACCTATTCCTCCACCACTCTTAGACAGGATGGAAGTCATTGAACTGCCTGGTTATACTCCTGAAGAAAAGTTTAAAATTGCAATGCAACATTTAATTCCAAGAGTTTTGGAACAGCATGGCTTGAGTTCAGATTTTCTTCAAATTCCCGAGGAATTGATTTTTTATTTTTTATTTGACTTAATAAGTGAAATGTTGATTATTTTGAAATAACAATTTTTTCATGAGGTAAAATCAAGAGAGATAAACTTCTGAATTCCCCAACATGGATTTATGCATTAAGAGAAGGTATTAATAATAAAATTAATGCAGAACTGTGTATTACAGTCGGTATATTTGATTGTTAAGATGGTGCCAGTTGCTTCTCTTTAATCACCTTTTGGAGTATTTATGTCTTCCTGTTGTGGTAGGTAATGGTGAAACTCATCATTCAGAGATACACGAGAAGCTGGTGTTCGGAATCTGGAGAGGAACTTAGCGTCTTTAGCTCGTGCAGCTGCAGTAAAAGTTGCAGAGCAAGAACATGTTCTTCCACTTTGCAAAGATATGCACCAACTTTCTTCACCATTGCTGGAAAGTAGAGTTGCTGAAGGTGCTGAAGTAGAAATGGAAATAATTCCAATGGGTGACAATCATGAGATATCAAACGAATTCAGGGTTACTTCACCTTTCATTGTCAACGAGGATATGCTGGAAAAAGTACTAGGGGTAATAAATTTATCTTTCTATTACATTGCTTTAAGTTTAAAAATAACTACAGTAGTAAAAATGTGGATTATTTGTAGCCTGCTGCTTAAGGTGTTTGGAATTGGTTCACATATACTCAATTTCTGGAACAGTTGTTATCCAGTCCTTTAGATCCATAGATATTCTCATACATTTTATATGTTGTTTCTCATTTCTCTTAACAAATCTGAAATTTAATTTGGTTACAATCGAATGCAGCCTCCAAGGTATGATGAGAAAGAAACTGTGCGAGAGCGGGTTGCAGCCCCTGGAATATCTGTTGGACTGGTGTGGACTGTGTTTGGTGGAGAGGTTCAGTTTGTTGAGGCTACATCAATGGTGGGAAAGGGTGATCTACATCTCACCGGGCAACTTGGTGATGTTATTAAAGAATCAGCACAGATAGCACTGACTTGGGTAATGATTTCCTTTTCAGTGTTTGTTCTGTACACACTAAAAAAATGCATTATGAAAATTCTATTCTATTATTTTCATGAACAGTGCCTTTTAGGATAGAGCTAGGTATTGTGTTTGAATCCTTTCACAGGAAGTAGCGTGTCATTTTAATATAGAAAATAGTACTAAGCTTCAATAACTGATACACAAGTCTTTCAAAATTTATTTATTTACTAAAAAGTACTGGAGAGAATACTAACAAACAAGCTGACGTAAATAGTTGGGTAGGGAAAACATGGAGGTATGATATGATATGAATAATGCACGACACAAATGGACTTTTGAGTGAGGAATGACTTTGGAGGTTATGGTTGATGAGATGGCTAATAATCTTATGAGTTATGCCTATTGCCTAGTAAGAGTTTCCAAAGATGCTCCACATTTAGATTAAGAAGCATGGATTGTTTCTACATCTACAAGGGGAGAGGAGGTCATTCCCCATTAACAGTTGGGAGGCTTGGGAGATGCTCATAATTTTATTTATTTATTTAGTATTATTTTTTTTAATAGTGAATTCAGTGAGGTATGTGCCTTTAAATTGTCTTTTCTCAGAGTCACATAACAAAATGAATTTTGTAATCTTCCACCAACAGAACATAATTTTTACTTAAATTAGTGATTACATGATCTGATAATGTATGTGCATGTCATGTATATTAATGTAACATTTCATGTAACGCAAGACGATGACTGAAAGATGTTAATAGTCCCCCACTGACAACTTAGTGTTCAAGTTTTCATGAAATTTACTGATTCTCTAGGTATTTCTTGATTCAGGTAAGGGCAAGGGCAACTGACCTTAAGTTGGCTGCGTCTGAGGAAACTAATCTGCTGGATGGGAGGGATGTTCACATACATTTTCCTGCTGGTGCTATACCTAAGGATGGACCCTCAGCTGGGGTGACTCTCGTAACTGCACTGGTGTCACTGTTTAGTCAGAGAATAGTTAGAGCAGATACAGCCATGACAGGGGAGATGACTCTGCGAGGTCTAGTATTACCTGTTGGTGGTATTAAGGATAAGGTGTGTGCTTTTTTATCTTTCTGTTGACCATCTTTTTGGCTGCAAACTATAATAAAATGTTATAGCATTACTGCATTGTGTCTTCTGGTTCTTTATATTTTTTGCAAAATAGAACTCTTTATCTAGTTTGTTTCACACCCCAACCCCCATGGATGAAAATGAGTTCATAAGACCAATAAAACTTTAAAAATTGAATTCAGAAGGGAAAAAAATCTAGGATGATCATACGGTCATTTTGTCAATTTGTTGGAAAACTGTATAAAATTTCTGAGTACAATTTGTAATAGGCATTCAGTTTGACCTGACAGAAGCAGGGCTTAGTTATCAAGTTTTGTTGTATCCATGCATCATGACACAATTTTTTAGGGTAAAATGCAAAGTCGACCACTGAACTTTAGGGGTTTTTGGGTATTGAGCCCTTTTCTTTTGGTCAACGCAAATTGAGCCCCTCTGACGTGGCAATTTTAGAACTTTATCCTAAAAAATATGTCGCTACACAGATTCGAACTCGAGACCTCCAGTTTGAAATTTTGGTCCAATGACCACCCGAACACCACAGGCCTAACTGCTATTATTTCGCAAGGATTTATCTTTATAATTAAACAATTCATTTCCCCCAAATTAAAACAGATCCCCTTTTCATCTCTTCCAACAATCTTAACCCGTCACCAACTTTCATTCTCAACTGAAACATACCATTTAATCATGGTCGTATAATAATAATAATAATAATAATAAAAATAAAATAATAATAATAATAATAGTACTAATAACAATAATAATAAAAAAAAATAATAACAATAACAATAACAATACAAATAATAATAATAATAAAATAATAATAACAGTCATAATAATAATAGTACTAATAATAATAATAACAAGGCTTAAATATGAATTAGTACCCTGAATTATAGGCCATATTCCACTTCGGTGATCCACCTTTCAATTTTGTCAATTAGGTGATTAAACTATCAATTTTTTCAATTACAACAAATTGAACACGCTTGGCGTCGAGAAAATCATTGATGTGGCTAATTGTGTGGGGTCTTAAGCAGCTTATGTGGCAAAAAAAAACAATTTTTATTCATTACATAAACAAATAAGGGCAAAATCGTCAAAACTTAACTTAAAATCCCTAATTAAAATAAAACAAACATATTAGTAAAAAGAAAATCAAATTCGTCAAAACCTAACTATGTTGCTTTCCCTCTTTCTCCTATCCTCTCTCCACCAGAATTCAAATTCTTCAAAACCTAGAATTCTGTAAATTAGAAGAAACGCCAACGCCTTAAATCATCCATTTTATACTCAAAGACCTCCTCCTACCGCTCGTCTAAAATCCATACCAAACAATGGAGCAGATATATTCTCGTGGTTGAGAACGTGGTCGTTTTTGGTTTACGGAGGGCGATCACCGGAGTCGACAACTCGCGACGCCATGAAAATGAAAGCTAAGCTCGTTCGGACGAAATTGTGCGCTCAACGAGCACTCGAAGGGCTGAGATTTATCAATAAGACCACCGTGGATTCGTCGGAACCACATGAGCTCTGGAAAAAAGTGGAGCGATTTGATTGTCTGGCAAAGGACGGACTTCTTTCTAGAATTGACTTTGCCGATTGCATTGGTATATTTCTGGATTTAATTTTTTTCATAGTTTTTATACTCAGCACCTCCTCCGGAACCGGCTATGGATGAGAGGTAACAGCGGAGCAGGAGAAGGACGATGTGGAGGAAGTAGGGGTTTTAAGATTGGACTTGAGAGGAGAGGGAGATGAAGGGTTGAAATGATCAGAGTTTGGTGTTTGTATGGATTTGATAATAGGTTTGAAGACGAAGGTAGTGTAGTGAAATTGGAATGAGAAAGTCGGGTTCAGGTTGTGGAGTTTAGAGAAGAAAGAAGAGGAAGCTGATTTTAAGGCTACGGCTGTAGTGTCCATAGGGATTTTAAGTTAGGTTTTGACGATTTTGCCCTTATTTGTTTATGTAATGAATAAAAATTGTTTTTTTTGCCACATAAGCTGCTTAAGACCCCACACAATTAGCCACGTCAACAATTTCTGACGTGACGTGTTCAATTTGTTGTAATTGGAAAAAATTGATAGTTTAATCACCTAATTGACAAAATTGAAAGGTGGATCACCGAAGTGGAATATGGCTTATAGTTTATGGTACTAATTCATATTTAAGCCTAATAACAATAACAGTACTAATAACAATAATACTAATAACAATAATAATAGTACTAATAACAATAAAAATAAAAATAATAATAATAAAAATAATAATAGTACTAATAAAAATAATAATAATAACAACAACAATAAAAACAAAAATAATATTGTTACAAATCCCTAAACATTGTGATGGTGACTGGGGGAAGGAATATTGGGCGAGTTGGAGTTATTTTGTTACAAATCTGATAATTCATCTCAATAGAATTTCTCAAATCTGATTTAGGGGATATGATTTGATTAGAGGATGCTTGGGTCTTTTTGGTTTGGCGTTTTTCAGATCTTGATGAATTTTGTTTGTGGTTGGGGTTTTGGAAGTTGGATCAGTTCAGATTTGAGGATCTGTTTAATTTGGTGAGAATATTATTATAAACATTAATAATTAGTAATTTACTTGAACTATTACTCAAATTATAGTTACAGGATTACAATTAATATATTTCTAATAGTATTACTCAATATTATAATTATTATCAATCTTCAATTAAACCAAGAGCACATCTACATACGGAGAGATTTTTAAAAAAACAAAAATAAAAAAACAAAACAAAAACAAAAGAAGCCCCCATCTCAGTATCTTCTATGTTCACCGCCATTCTCTTTTTTCCACAAAATCATTGCCTTAAACCAAAGTCACAACACAACGGTCTGTCCCCAAAATGCGGCGCACCTCAAGGTCTACCACTAGATAGAGGGAAAAATTACCACCGAAAACGGAGGAAAATAACCCCGCTGCTGATCATGGAGGTAAAGGACCCGTCTCCAGCGACTTCTAGATGTTCCACTATATCAAGTAGTATGTCATGGTAATTTCAATCGATTTGTCTTTTGCCCAATTTAGACATTGTAACAATCTGGAAAGGAGTTCAAATTTACAATTGAAAGATGAGTTAGTTATTTTTTGAAATATTCAGATCTAAAATGGTGAGCATTTAGACACTAAGGGGTCATGATTTAGATATTAAAGACCATATTTCAGAAAGAAAAAGAAACAGTTTCAGTGGTCATTGTGGAGAGATGTGGATGGTGTTCGGCTGGAGGTAAACAAGTCATAAAAAACAGAGTAAAGGAAAAAAGTTGGGTCAACTTTCTCTATCTTAATCTTCGTCTAATTTGGGGATCTGTTTTGTCATTTAATTTGGGAGAAATGAATTGTTTAGTTATAAAGATTAATCTTTGCGAAATAATAACAGCTAGGCCCATGGTGCTCGGGTGGTCATTGGATCAAAGTTTCAAACTAGTGGTCTCAAGTTCGAATCTGTGCAGCAATATATTTTAGGGATAAATTTCGAAAATTGCCTCGTCATGCCCACGTCAGATCTGCCATTATCCCAATTTTTTATTTTTTAGTTTATCTTTGATGGAATGCATCTCTGAGGGCTCAATTTGAGACTCTTATCAAGATTAAGTTTTTCCTTTTAAATTGATATTTATACTCTTACTTGTACACTGGTACAGGTTTTGGCAGCACACCGCTATGGTGTTAAGAGAGTTATCCTGCCTGAGAGGAATTTGAAGGACCTAGTTGAAGTACCATCAGCTGTTCTAGCCAGCATGGAGGTAATTATTTTCCTTCTCAACTGCTTTTGTGTGCGTGCAAATGAAATGTTTCCATGGTCTGGGTTTTATTCAGTTTAGATCTGAAATTTCATGTAGACTACTGGATTTTCATGCCTTGTCATGTTTACTGTTGTTTGTTTTTCTCAAATTCGGTAGAGATCCATTACGAGTTTAGGAAATTGTCTCGTCATGATTTATGTTCTGAGATATATTAGTTGACACCAGTTACATGCTTCTGTTGTGCCTACCCTGTTAATGTGTTAATAAGTTCTGTCAGATACTAGTGAAGCGAATGGAAGATGTACTGGAGCATGCTTTTGTAGGCGCCTGTCCTTGGAGACGGAACTCAAAGTTATGACACTCGACACAACCATGTGTCTGATTTTACATGGAGTCCTTCTAGGGGGACATTTTTTTAGTGACATTTTTTTAAAAAAAATTTCAAGTTGTTTAGTTTGGCACAATTCGCTCCTGGCAGGCAGATTTCATGTCATTCAGTAGCTGGAGGAGGCTATAGAAGTGCAGTGGAGCTTTTGACATGATTAACTAATCATGCTGGTGGATCTTGACAAATCATTTAATAGTACCCCAAGAAATATTTCTTTGTACTTGTCATTATTGACTTTCAAAAGTCGATTTGAAATATTTTTAAATTCAAAATTAAGATAATTTATTAAAAATTATGAAACAATAAATTTTACGATGAATAGCACATTTTAAATAGTTAAAGGAATTTATGTCAATTTTAGTCAGCAAGTCAATACATTGTATATTTTGGAAAAGAGAATATCTAATATCTTTGCCTTGTAAATGTTTATCAGCTGCTTGTTTCGTGTTGTACAAATACGCGCATAGATAGATAACGCGAACAATATTATAAATATTTCTATCCGAATTAATATCCAAATTTTGATAATAACTGAATTATAAAGTCGGTATTTTGGATAATAACCGAATACTGATATAAAAAATAACGCCCAAAAATAATTATACAAAAGCAAAATCAAGTAATAAAATGTAAGACCCCAACTTTTATGAATAAATATGATTTTTTTTATAAGTATCATTTTTGAATATTATGGAATGAATTTGATATAATGTTATAGTTGTGGGTAATATTTATAAATTTTGTAAAGCACGCAAGTTGTTATATAATATTCGATTGATCGAGGAATATTCGTTTTAACAGGAAATATTAAATAACCAAGACAATCATTGGTGGACCCTCATTAGCGGAATTATTGTTCGGATTGAGAAAAGCGACAAAAATATTTTATGAAAATAAAGGCGGAAGTTTTTATCGTTAAGCTGTTGAAACACTTTGTTGTTAAAAGAATACTGATGTCTGGCGTGGTTGCATAGTAGCACACGGTATTGATTATTGATGCTTACATTGAGAAGTCACCAGTTTTGTTCAATTATTGCTATATTAATTCTTTGATAGTATCTCACGTTATTTGATTCAATTATTGTCAATATTTTATATATTATTAAATCAATAATTGAGACGATAAAGTTATTAATATTATTATTTGCAATATTAACGATGTTCAGAAGTTACATCGAGGAGAGGTTTGGTCACCTAATTGCGCGCCAATATGGAGAAATCCTTATTGGAAAGCCCCCTCTTTCATGTGAACGACCTGGTCGATTAATATTGTGAATGTTAATGATAAATTTGCAATATTAATGATAAATGTTGTTAAGAATATTGAGATGATTTTTTTTTATGATGTAGTTGTTGTAAATTTTGCTTATTTTATGGACCTTTATTTATCCGTTTTTCAAAATAATCGGTAGAAAGTTATATATGTATAATAATAGGTGGGGCACATGTTTGAAATTGGTGGAAGAAAAATTTGAATGCATGTTCACGAGTGGTTTAGTTTTCAAACCAACATGTGGTTATTTGTGTGTGTGTGTGTGTGTGTGTATATATATATATATATATGTTGATGTTGAGAAGGGGGGGACCTTAATTATTTTCAAAGAATGACAATTGCTAGCTTTATTCGGCAGGATGTAGGTGGATTTTTCAAGCTTGAACTTTATTTGGCCAAACTTTTCAGTCATGCGATATTATTGATAAAGAGTGCATTCTTATTGGTTAAAGCTTTTAATTGGCATGTGTTGGTTTTTCTTATTGGTCAGCACTTTGAAAAGAAAATATTGATATGTTGAAACCGTGAACTTTGTTCGAATAATTACTTTTGCATCCATGATTTTTGCAAATAGTATCATTTTCATTCTCCTATAAATAGAAGCTCATTCCTTTATTATTTCTTACGAATTCACTAAAACTCAGAGAGAAAATTATTATAGAAAAAAAAAGAAGTCATCATTACTCTCTCTTTCCTATATCCAGTTTCTTCTAAGGTAAAGGGTATTATTTCTTTCTTATTCATGAAGAGAACACATTATTCCATTCTTGATCATTATGTTGGAATAACACAATACATGCAATCTAGCATACATGGTGAAATTCTTACATTATTCCATTTTATTATTCTCATTGGAACATCACATGCATGCGTTACGCATGACACAGTTCCATTATTTATTATTCTATTGGAACATCATGTATACGTGCGTTTACACGACACGGTTAAGATTGTTTATTATTCGTTGGAACATCCTGCATGCATGCGTTCTGCATGACACGGATTCTCATTATTTATTATTTTATTGGAATAACACATGCATGCGGTCTATCGCATGCACAGTGATTTCTTTTGTTATTCCATTCTTTATTATACTCGAGTTGATTAAGTTTTGACTTATACTCCATGAAATTAGTGGAATATCCTTGATATTTGCGCTTCATTCAGTATCTTTTCATGGAAATATTTTTCTGAGCATTCTTGAGTTTTACTCTACAAAGAAGTATCATGTTGAAAATTTGGACGTTATTAGCTCCTGGATAAATTAATTCTTGCACTTGTTTTATTAAATTCTTATATCATTGTCATCATTCTCATGTTTATATTATGTTGAAAGTCATCTGTGGCCTGTAGTGCATAGATGGACTTGGTATGATTATGACCAGAGATTATTCGGTGTAATTATGACCGTAATGTTATAAATGTTGTGGAAAAAGTCATTATTGGCCCGTAGTGCATTAATGGACAGTTGTTGGCATGATCATGACCATTGATGAATACACGAATATCTTTGGCCATAGTGCATGGATAATTTATGGTTGTGATACTAATGAATATCATTGGCCGTAGTGCAGGGAAGATGTGAATTATTTATTAAGCTGAGTCTCAGCGATAAAAGTGATGAAAAATCTTTTAAATCATAGAAGATAGTAGATTTTATTCTCTACTTGACTCTTCTAATGGATTGCTTGTTATTGCAGATTAAACTTGATGTTTGTTATATTTTATCAGTTTAACACTGTTGAAGGCTAACGATAAATTATTCTGCATTATCTTAGTCATAATATTTCTTACTAGGCTAGTTGAGCTCACCCTTTCTTTCACTGTTATCTTCAGGAAATGAGAACGTAGCTGAGACTAGTCGGGGAACGGAGTGACGGTCCAGATGATATCATTAGTAGTTCTCACTATTCTGTTAAATAGTGTGATAATAAATGTAATGAGGACTCCATTTAGTGTGGATATTGTCTAGATGACTATTCTTATTAAAACTCTCAGTTATGTCTTGTCGTATTCTACACGACAGTTGTATTATTAAGTTGTATTTGAATTTTGTACCATGTATTTGACGACTCAAGATGGGTGATGTATACATATTTTGAGGGCGTCACAGTTGGTATCAAAGCTTAGGGATATGATCTCCGGGTGAGATGTGAGACAAGAAATTAGGAGGGAGAGCGGGGAATTCTTTTCGCTAGTATGACCTACCTAAGTTTATTTGGTATTTAATTGGTGGAATTCGATTGAGTATAGGATAATATGTGATATGATAACTAACCCTTATTTTGTGGCGAGATCTCGAAAATGACATCCGAGAATGTTGAGAATAGCAATGGAGCCTTGAGGGGACCGTTGAGTCTCCACATATCAATAATCAGGATAATGTGCATCAGGAAGGTAACAATCCTCATGCAAACAACAACACTGACCAAATGATGAATGATGGAATATTTAGAGGCTTTATGCAATTCATGCAACATCAGGCGAGAGCGGCTCTTGTCCAAAATGTAGGTGGAAAACTTTGGAAACTCTCGGGACGATCACCGCTTAAGCAGATTCAAGGAGTTGGGACCACCGAGTTTATTGGAGAGCCAAACCACTTACTACGGAGGCGTGGATAAAGCGGATCACCAAGATATTTGATGTCTTGGGATGCTCGAGAGAGCAAAAGGTTCCCTTTGCCACCTTTATGTTGCGAGGAGAGGCGATTCATTGGTGGAAATCCAGAAGCGTACTCAAACCGCCTGATCAAGATGTCTTGGGAGAAGTTTCAAGAACTATTCAACGACAAGTACTTTCTCGAAAGTATTCGTCATATGAAAGAGGTAGAGTTCATCAAGTTGGAGCAGAACAATATGACCGTGTCGCAGTACGAAGCTAAGTTTGCCGAAGTTGTCCGGTTGCGTCTCACTTGGTTGATAATGAGAAAAGAATGACGCAGATGTTTCTAAGAGGTTTGAAACTTCGAGATACGTCAATATCTAATTTCTCATAAACCGTGTTTGTATTGAGATGTTGTAAATAGGGCTCGATTATTGGAGTAGCGATAACGATTCAACTTCAACCAAGAGAAAGCGGTAGAAAAAATGATAATACGGTGGTAGCGATCATCGAAGCGGTGACAACAAGCGTGGAGGAATCAACATGCGAAATGGTAACCACTTGGTGGTAATCATGGCCAAGACAATAAGAATGGATATTTCAAGAAGAGGAGATTCAACAATGATGGAAAGACGCCAGCATCAGCACCCGTGGTTAAGGAAGGAGAACGACCACCTAACATATGCTTCAAATGCGGAGGGGAGGGACATATCAGTCCAAACTGTGCAATGCCATCCAAAGCGTGTTATAATTATGGAAGAGAAGGTCACCTATCCCGATTTTGTCGTTCACCGAAGACAAGTCCAGTTGGAACGGTGACACAAAATACCATCCCAGACAAGTTAAAACCAGTAGTTCAAGGGAGAGCTTTTGTTGTGACCTCCCAGAAAGTAAGGAACCTGAACGACGTCATCACGGGTAAGCTTATCATAAACTATAGCGAAGTCTATACCTTATTTGATACCGGTTCTACACATTCTTTTATTTCTCCTACTTGCGCTCAACGATTAAATTTGACTTCAGAGAAATTAGACTTTGACTTATCTGTGGAAACTCCGTTGGGAGAAACCTTCATTACATCCACTGTTTATAAGTCTTGTTTGGTTCAAATCGGTACCCTCACATTACCTGTCGATCTTATTTCATTAAAAATACTTGCATTTGATGTGATTCTAGGAATTGATTGGTTAACTACTCATCATGCAAAAATTGATTATTTTCGTAAGGTTGTTAGCTTTCATATTCCTAACTAACCTATTATGCGAATTCAAGCAACAAAACCATTAAAATCAATCACTGTCATCTCAAGCCATAAAGCTATTCGTTTATTGAAAAACGGATGTCAAGCTTTCTTAGCTTATGTCACAGATTTAAACAAAAATACGTCAGATTTGAATGATATTTCTATTGTTAATAATTTTCTTGACGTATTCCCTGAAGAACTTTCTAGCCTACCCACAGAGCGTGAAATTGAATTTTGTATCGACCTTGAACCCGGAACAAAACCCATTTCCAAAGCCCCATATCGAATGGCTCCTATTGAACTTCAGGAGTTAAAGACCCAATTGCAGGAATTGTTAGACATTGGTTTCATTCGTTCTAGTACGTCTCCTTGGGGAGCTCATGTTCTATTCGTGAAGAAGAAAGATGGGAGTATTCGACTTTGTATTGACTACCGGGAATTGAACCATGTCACCATCAAGAATAGGTATCAGATTACCTCGCATTGATGACTGTTTGACCCGGTTGCAAGGAGCACAATTCTTTTTCAAAGATCGATCTTAGATTCGGATATCATCAATTTGAAGGTTAAAAGCGAGGATATTCAAAGCGCCTTGAACTTGATACGAACATTATGAATTCTTAGTCATGTCTTTTGGATTGACTAATGCTCCTGCTTTGCCTTCATGGATATGATGAGCAAAGTATTCAAGGAATATTTGGATCACTTTTGTGGTCGTCTTTATTGATGACATCCTCATATATTCCAAAAGTCGTGAAGATCATGAGCAACACTTGAGTCTGATACTCCAAAAGATTCGTGAAAACAAGCTTTATGTTAAATTGAAGAAATACGAGTTCTGGCTTGAGAAAGTAGCATTCCTTGGGCACGTAGTATCAAGTCATGGAATATCTGTTGACCCGACAAAGATTGAAGCTATTCAAAGCTGGGAGCAACCTAAATCAGTGACCGAAGTATGTAGCTTTCTCGGATTAGCTGGTTATTATCGGAGATTCGTGGAAGGGTTTTCTCGAATCGCTACTCCATTAACTCAGCTGACTCGAAAAGATATTAAATTCGGTTGGAGCGTGGAATGTGAGAAGAGTTTTCAAGAACTCAAGAAGAGACTCATTTCGAAGACTGTTACGACAATACCATCCTGCAGCTCGGAGGATTTGTCATCTACAGTGATGCATCGGGCAAAGGGTTAGGATGTGTTCTCATGCAACATGAGAAAGTCATAGCCTATACCTCTCGGCAACTCAAATAATATGAGAGAAATTATCCTACTCATGATCGAGAGTTGGCGTTGTTGTCTTAATACTTAAAATTTGGAGGCATTACTTGTATGGGGAGAAAGTGGAGATCTTTCTGGATCATAAAAGCCTCAAATATTTCTTCACCCAAAAGGAACTTAACATGCGGCAATAGCGTTGGCTTGAAGCTATTGAAAGATTATGATCATACCATCCAATACCATCACGAAAAGCGAACGTGGTAGTAGCGCATTGAGTAAGAAGATCATATGCGGTACGAAAAGCGATATTGTTAATTATGAAGGCCCATTTTTGTGTGACTTGCAAAGGATGGAGATAGAGTTAAAGACTCAGGGGACCCATGTGATGATGGCGAATATACGAGTAGAACCGACTTTAATCGATAAAGTTAAAAGTCGCTCAAGCTACGGACACAGAACCGATGCGTATGAGGAAGAAAGTGCAAGAAGGTGCTATCTAGGAAGCAAAAATCGATGAAGAAGGAATACTTGAGTCAACTCCGGACTTTGTGTTCCTAACGACCACGATTTAAAGTATAAAATCATGATGATGGGCGCACAACACACAGGTTTACAATCCATCTCAGGAGTACCAAAATGTATCATGATCTTTGACATACATTTTGGTGGGGTAATATGAAGAGAGAGAGATAACGATATTTATCTCAAGGTGTCTAATGTGTCAGCGAAGTCAAGGTGAGACATCAAGTACCAAAAGGTCCATTGCAACCACTTGAAATTCCGAATAGAAGTGGGAGCACATTACCATGGATTTTCATTCATTGGTCTTCCCAAGGTTTTTCAAGGCATAGATGCAATTTGGGTCATTATTGATAGATTGACCAAGTCTGCTCACTTTTTACCTATACGAGAAACTTATACACTTGAACGTCTTACTCGTATGTACATAAACGAGGTTTTAAGATTTCATGGTATGTCAGTATCCATAGTTTCTGATCGAGACCCAAGATTCACTTCACGATTTTGGGTTAGTTTACAAAAAGCTATGGGCACAGATTTACGATTTAGTTCGGCATATCATCCTCAGACGGACGGACAATCAGAGAGGACTATTCAAACTCTTGAAGATTTATTAAGACTCTGTGTCCTTGACTTCAAGGGAAGTTGGGACAATTTCTTACCATTGGTGGAGTTTTCCTACAACAACAACTATCAAGCAAGTATTGGCATGGCTCCATTCGAAGCGTTGTATGGAAGAAAGGGTCGTTCTCTAGTATGCTGGGATGAGGTGGGTAAAGCAACGTTGTTGGGACCGGAGTTGGTACGTATGACTACGAAAAAGATTTAAACGATCCGGCAACGTATGAAAACCTCACAAGATCGACAAAAGAGTTATGCTAATCTTCATCGAAAGGACGTGGAATTCGATATTGGAGACCATGTGTTGTTATGTGTTGCTCCATGGAAAGGAGTTACGAGATTTGGAAAGAGAGGAAAGCTCAATCCCCGATTTATTGGCCTAATTTTAATCCTCGATCGAGTAGGAACTGTAGCCTATAGACTCGCTTTACCGGCAAGTATGTCTCGTGTTCATAACGTTTTTCACATATCTATGTTACATAAATATGTGAAAGACCCGCACCACATTATTGAGTTAGAATCAGACGAAATAGTGGAAGATTTAACGTATGAAGATGTTCATGTTAAAATCTTGGATAAGAAGGAACATGTTCTACGCTCCAAGGTTATACCTCAAGTCAAAGTTTTGTGGAGGAACCACGATGTTGAGGAAATGCCTTGGGAGTTAGAATCTGAAATGAAATCAAGGTATCCTTACCTTTTCGACATACCAGGTACGTACCCTAATTTCGAGGGTGAGATTTCATAAGAAGGGGAGGTTGTAAGACCCCAACTTTTATGAACAAAGATGATTTTTCTATAAGTATCATTTTTGAATATTATGGAATGAATTTGATATAATGTTATAGTTGTGGGTAATATTTATAAATTTTCAAAGCACGCAAGTTGTTATATAATATTCGATTGGTCGGGGAATATTCGTTTTAACAGGGAATATTCGTACAACGACACAATCATTGGTGGACCCCACAACGGAATTATTGTCGAATTGAGAAAACGACAAAAATACTTTATGAAAATAACGGCGGAAGTTTTACTGTTAACTGTTGAAACACCCGGTGTTAAAAATGCGATGTCTGGCGTGGTTGCATAATAGTACTGCAGTATTGATTATTGATGCTTACGTGAGAAGTCACTCGGTTTTGTTCAATTATTGCTATAGTAATTCTTTGCATAGTATCTCACGTTATTTGATTCAATTATTGTCAATATTTTATATATTATTAAATCAATAATTGAGGCGACAAAGTTATTAATATTATTATTTGCAATATTAACGATGTCTAGAAGTTCATCAAGGAGAGGTTTGGTCACCTAATCAAGGCGCCGATATGGAGAAATCCTTATTGGAAAGCCCCATCTTTCACAGGAGCGACACAGTCGATTAATATTATGAATTATAATAATGATGATAAATGTTGTTAAGCATATTGAGAGGATTTTTTTTTATGATGTAGTTGTTGTAAATTTTGCTTATTTTATGGACCTAATAAGTGTATTTAATATACACGAATCGATATTCATTTCAAGTTTAAATTCATATTTATCTTTGTGTTTTGTGTTCGTTTTCACTCATTTCATGTTATATTATGTGTAGGGTGGTCATGGATGCAAGTGGTTAAGAATGGCGGAGTTTTGGAGCAAAAGTGGAAAAACTCATGAAAGCGGCAAATTTCTTTAGCAGTAGCCTATCCTCAAAATGGAACCTTTTAAGTCTGTACCCCAGTAGGCGGAGGTCCTGCTTTTTCTTCACTCTCTCGATGCGTTTGATGTCTCTTTGGTACTCGGTTTTTGGGACTCTGTTAGGCGCCTGGACTTTTAAGAAAGCAGATTTCGGCCAGAACAAAAGGAGAGCTTAATATTAGGTTGCAAAGGGACAATCATACAACACAAGAAGCATAATACAGAGATAAATTCCAGGATTCAAGTGCGAGCTTTGGAGGAGTAATTTTCAAAGAGTATCGTGACGGTTGCAAATCTAGGCTACGTGAAGGGGTTTTCATTATTCTTCTTCTCCTAAGTCGGTTATTTGTAATTGAAAGGATGGTTTCATTAGATTATTCAGTTTTTAAATCATTCGTTATGAACTAATTCGCTTATTAGACTTGTGATGGATCCTTAGGTGAAACGATGATTCTATAGCTTTGATTTCCAATTCAATAATATATTTTCAGTTTATCTATGTTAATTCGAGCGTGAACTTATGAATTGCCTGATCAACAATTCCTTGTGGATTTGAATGGAATCGAGAGAGGAGATTCAAATCTAGACCTAGTTAATATAGCATGTGTCATGAATTTTGTCAATAACAGATTTTTGATTATTGTTAAGGTAGAGATATGCTTGACATCACATGTAATCGGATAGAGAACTTACGCTTAAACCTTCTTTAATTGCAGTTCACATAGAGATATAGTGAGTTGGTTGATTTAGGTGTTTAACTTGTTTCTATCTTAATTGTGGATTTAAGTTAATATGGTATTAGTGCATCGAGAGGTGGCTAGTATTACATCGTGTTCTTGATTAATAAACTTGGATATTGAATTGAGTTGGAATAAAAGGGTTGAAAATCAGAGTGAAACTCAGGGTGAAATCATAAGTCTAATTCTCCATTACTTGTTTGAAATTTCGGATTTTGATATTAGCGATTGTTTTGTGATAGTTTATGCATTTATTAATTTAGTTTCTATAATTTTAAACCATTGATTTGAATAGTTTAATAGAATTAGGATTAATAGGAAATTGATAATTGTGAAGTTAAAATTCTTGCTAATTTGTCTTCGTGGGAACGATACTTTATTCACTACTATATTACTTGTTGACCACGTACACTTGCGTGTATCGATTTTACCCTACAAGTTTTTGGTGCCGTTGCCGGGGACAATTTAGCCTAGATTTTAATATTTTTTTTACGATATCAGTTTAATTAGTCCAGTTTTACTTAAACACTTTTTGTTTTTGTTATTCCCATTTCAGGTTTTTGACATTTGTTTATGCAAACACGATCCAAAAATCCAGACTTGCTTCCTTTTGAGGACGACATTGAAAGAAGATTTCAGAGGTTAAGTAAGTGGATCGAGGAAACAAAGAACGAATTCGAAAATTCTGATAAGGAAGAAACAATGGTTAGAAGAAGCGAAGCGTTGAGGGATTTTGCAACACCTAAGGTGGTGATCTGTGATCGAGCATCACTAAACTGCAATAGCTGCAAATACTTTTGAAATCAAGCACAGGACTATTTAGATGATCACGAAATTCGATTCGGTTTGGGAGAATGGCAAATGGCGATCCGAATGAGCATTTAATCGAGTTTCTAGAAAAATGCGACACGTTCAAAGTACAATGGGGAGTCGGATGAGGCAGTGAGACTTCGTTTGTTCCCGTTCACTTTACGGGACAAAGCGAAGAGTTGGTTACATTCTCTGCCGGCAGAATTCGATTACTACGTGGGAAGACTTGGCGCAGAAATTTCTTGCCAAATTTTTCCCACCGGCGAAGACTGCTAAAATGAGGAATGACATAACGATGTTTGAGCAGCAGAATGGGGAGTCGCTATATGAGGCATGAGAGCGTTACAAGGAATTACTTAGAAAGTGCCCACATCATGGATTACCCAAATGGCTGCAAATGAACACCTTTTATAACGGACTAAATGGGAATGTCAAAACCAGTATTGATGCAGCGTCAGGCGGTGCATTCATGGCTAAGAGTTACGAGGAAGCCTATAATTTGATTGAAACCATGGCGGCAAATAACTACCAGTGGCCCACAGCAAGAATGACAGAGGCAAAGGCGGCTGGGATTTTGGAATTAGATGGGGTGACAGCTATACAAGCACAGATTTCTGCACTATCCAAGAAGTTTGATACTATGAATGATAAGGTTGATACTATGACAGGGGCTCAAGTTCAGCAGGTTGTGGTAGTATGTAAATTGTGTGCGGGTGATCATCCTACAGATCAGTGCGCAATTAATCCAGCATCCGTCCAGTTCATCGGTAACTACAACATAATTTCGCAAAATACATACCAAAACACCTACAACTAGGGGAATAGGAACCACCCAAACCTCTCATGGAGCAATAACCAGCAAACTCAAGCTCCACGACCATCATATCCCTCTGGTTTTTAGAGTCACCAACAACCGGTTCAACATCAGGAAAGGAAATTAGATTTCGAGGAAATGGTGTCGAAGTTCATAACTAGCGCTGAGGCAACAATAAAAAATCAAACAATGGTGATGAAAAGTCAAGAGATGTCGATCAAGAATTTGGAAAATCAAATTGGACAGCTGGCGTTAGCGGTGAATAATAGACCACAAGGAACATTACCTAGCAACACTGAGAGAAATCCGAAGGGTAGTCATGAGCAATGTCAAGCAGTTATGTTGAGAAGTGGAAAACATCTCGGGGGTAATAATGCAGAAAATTCAGCGACACCAGAGGAAAAAGTTGATGACAGTAATGAGGTGGAAGGTAACAAGGATGAGGAAATAAAGTTAAACAATAAGCCAATTGTTTATCCTCCACCACCGTTTCAGCAGAGGGTGCAAAACCAGAAGTCAGATAAGTAGTTCGCAAAGTTTTTAGACGTGTTCAAGAAACTCCAGATTAACATCCCATTCGCAGAGGCCCTAGAGCAAATGCCGAATTATACGAAGTTTATGAAAGGAATTTTGTCGAGGAAAAAGAAATGGGAAGAATTTGAAACAATGGCACTAACAGAGGAGTGTAGTGCGGTGTTACAGAAGAAGCTACCACCAAAACTCAAAGATCCGGGGAGCTTTACTATCCCGTGCACGATCGGGAAAATATCGTTTAACAAATGATTATGTGATTTGGGGGCAAGAATAAACCTGATGCCATTGTCAGTATACTCAGAATTGGGTTTGCCCGCGCCAAAGCCTACAAATATTTCATCACAGTTGGCGGATAGGTCAGTCATATATCCGAGAGGCATTGTAGAGGACATTCTGGTTAAAGTGGATAAGTTTATATTCCCTGCGGACTTTATCATTTTGGATTTCGACGAGGATAAGAACATCCCGATTATCTTAGGGAGACCTTTCTTGGCCACGGGAAGGACACTCATAGACGTGCAAAAATGAGAACTTACTATGAGAGTCCAAGATCAAGAAATAAAATTTAATGTGTTCAAAGCCATGAAATACCCTACGGATGAGGAATAATGTTTTCGGATGGATTTAATTGAGCAAATCACTAGCGAAGATATTAGCAAGAGTTTGGTCAACGATCCGTTAGAAACAACCTTGTTGGGGGATGAAGAAAAAGACGACCCAGAATTTGTGGACTTATTACAGATGCTAGACTCTTTGCCACGAGTTAAGCGATTTGAACACCGTTGAACTTACGCACACTAAGGAGGCAATTTGCGAGAAAAATTGAAACCATCATTGGAGGAGCCACCAACATTGGAACTTAAGCCACTCCCTAAACATCTCAGGTATGCGTATTTAGGCAATTCAAATTCTTTACCTGTAATTATTTCTGCTGCACTTAACGAATTACAGGAAGAAAAGTTGCTGAGGGTGCTTAGGGATCACAAATCAGCGATTGGATGGACGATTGCGGATATAAAGGGAATTAGCCCGTCATTTTGCATGCACAAGATTCTGATGGAGGATGATGCAAGAACATTGGTGGAGCATCAACGTCGACTTAACCCAATCATGAAGGAAGTGGTCAAGAAGGAAATTCTAAAATTATTGGATGCCGGTATCATATATCCAATTTCTGACAATAAATGGGTTAGTCTGGTTCATTGTGAGGCGAAGAAAGGGGGAATGACAGTGATATAGAATGAGGACAACGAGTTAATTCCAACAAGGACAGTGACAGGTTGGAGGGTGTGCATCGATTATAGGAGGTTGAATAAGGCAACCAAAAAAGATCACTTCCCGCTACCATTTATCGATCAAATGTTAGACAGATTAGCGGGACATGAGTTTTACTGTTTATTGGATGGATACTCGGACTATAATCAGATCGACATCGCTCCTGAGGATAAAAAAAAGACAACATTTACATGCCCTTACGGCACATTTGCATTCAGGAGGATGTCATTCGGGCTATGCAACGCACCAACAACTTTCCAAAGGTGTATGATGGCTATTTTTTTAGATATGGTGGAGAAGAATGTTGAAGTCTTCATGGACGATTTCTCGGTCTATGGAGACAATTTTGATACTTGCCTAGAGAATCTGGTCATGGTTTTGCAGCGATGTAAGGATACAAACCTCATACTCAATTGGGAAAAATGTCACTTCATGGTTGAAGAGGGAATAATTTTGGGCCATAAGGTGTCGGCTCAAGGATTAGAGGTGGACAAAGCAAAGCTGGATACGATCGAGAAACCACCTCCACCTAGCTCAGTTAAGGGTATTAGAAGTTTTCTGGGGCATGCTGCGTTCTACAGGAGGTTCATAAAAAGACTTCTCTAAGATTGCAAAACCTCTATGCAGTCTTTTAGAGAAGGATGCTACTTTCAGCTTTACTGCAGAATGCAAGTTAGCATTTGACCTATTGAAAAAGAAATTAACTACAGCCCCCGTGATAGTCGCACCGGATTGGAAAATGCCATTCGAGCTTATGTGTGATGTGAGCGACTATGCGGTTGGGGCTATTTTGGGACAAAGACGAGATAAGGTGTTTCACGCCATATATTATGCAAGCAAAACACTCACAGAGACTCAAATGAATTACACTACCACGGAAAAGGAATTGCTTGTAGTGGTGTACGCGTTCGACAAATTTCGGGCATACTTGATCGGGACTAAGGTGATTCGGTGCCTAATAGCGAAAAAAGATGCTAAGCCACGCCTTATCCGATGGATTCTCCTACTTCAAGAGTTTGATTTAGAAATTAAAGATAGAAAGGGGACGGAGAATCAAGTTGCCGACCATTTATCAAGGCTGGAAAATCCGGAGAAAAAGGATGAAGATAGATGCGCAATCAACGAGTTATTCCCGAATGAGCAACTATTTGGGTTAAATGCAAAATTTCTGTGGTATGCAGACTTTGCGAATTATGTGGTGAGCAAAATGCTTCCCCCTGATCTTACACGATAACATAAAAAGAAGTTTCTTCATGATGTCAAGTGGTACATGTGGGATGAGCCTTATTTATTCAAACAGTGCGCCGACAAGATGATTAGAAGGTGCATCCCCTACAGTGAAGTGCACAACATACGATAGGAATGCCACTCATCAGCATATGGGGGACATTATTCAAGCCAGGTTTTATTGGCTGACATTGTTCAAAGACGCCCACCAATTCCTGAAAACATGTGATAGATGCCAAAGGGTGGGAAACATATCTAAATGGAATGAGATGCCCCTACAAACAATTCTTGAAGTGGAAATCTTCGATGTATGGGGCATCGATTTCATGGGACCCTTCCCTTCGCCCTTGAGCAATCAGTATATTCTACTCGTCGTGGACTACGTCTCGAAGTGGGTGGAAGCTGCAGCACTACCATCCAACGATGCCAAGGTGGTCCTTAAATTCTAACAGAAAAACATTTTTACGAGGTTTGGCACGCCAAGAGCAATAATCAGTGACGAAGGTAGTCACTTCTGCAATAAATCTTTTACAGCTCTGTTGGCTAAGTATGGGGTTAACCACAAGGTGGCTACAACGTATCACCCTCAAACAAATGGACATGCTGAGGTATCAAACAGGGAAGTTAAGAAGATATTGGAAAAAGTCATAAATCCGAGTCGGAAAGATTGGTCACTTCGGTTGGATGACGCATTATGGGCTTACCGGACAACATACAAAACACTAATCGGGATATCACCATATCAACTCCTGTACGGAAAAACATGTCACTTACCGGTGGAGCTACATCACAAGGCCTTCTGGGCAATACAGAAATTGAATTTTGATCAAGCCGCTGTAGGAGAAAAGAGGCTACTCCAACTAAATGAGCTCGACGAATTCCGACTCCAAGCCTACGAGAACGCCAAGCTATACAAAGAAAAGGTTAAAAGATGGCACAACCAGAAAATTGTGCATTGAACATTTGAGCCAGGTTAATCAGTCCTCTTGTTCAACTCATGGCTGCGATTGTTCCCAGGAAAGCTTAAGTCGAGATGGTCGGGACCATTCACTATAAAGCGAGTATTTCCTCATGGCGCCGTTGAACTCTACAGTCGTAATCCATTAGAAATGTTCAAGGTCAATGGTCAACGGATAAAGCATTACTGGGGTGGCGAGTCGAATTGGGACGCCGACGACATTACCCTCGCCGTTACACAGTAAAACAAGGAGTAGTCAGGCTGAGCGACTTAAAATCAAGCGCTAATTGAGAGGCAACCCAACATTTCGTTATTTTTCGTAGTTCATGTTTAATTGTTAGGATGTAGTTTTTATTAAGCATTAGTTAGGTCTTATCAAGTAAAAGTCTTGCTGAAACTCTCAATCAAACTCCAAGTCATCAATAATCTAACATCTTGCATGTTTATGGTTGCAGGAGGGGTCAAAAGTGAGTAAGAGCAACAACGGGCAAGAAAACAAGAAAAATCGGAGAATTTTGATCTGCACTTTTGGAAGCCAAAAATCTGATTACAGTGGGCATGCCTACCGGGGCGGGCTCAAATGGCTTTGTACCCCCCGCCGGGGCGGGGGTCCTTGATAATGGGCAGACACGCTCAGCATAAACACACGCCGCCCTCTTATTTCACCACTACACATTTTTTGTTTATCTCCTTCTCCCCACCCCAAACGTCCTAGCCTCTATTACAAGCTAACTCACTTTACCCACGATCTACAACTACCAACTTGCACCCACTTTCCACCCCACGAATTCCATTAATCCCACCATCAAGATTGGGCCACTTCTTCTACCCTACATCACCTCTATATAAACCCTACCCCATTCTTCCCATATTCATCACCACTAAAGTCGAATTCTTCAAGAAATTGGGAAACACATAGCACACTTGAGAGTAAGTTACGTTCGTGTCAAGTTTTCATCTTTTCTCAACTGAATTCCATAAAAACAACTTAAGTTTGGGGGATTTAATTGTTTAGTTGCATGCATTTTGTTATTTTTGTTTTCATTTCTAGTTTGCATTATAGATTAGGTGTTTGCATAGTAGTTAGGATTGTGCATTGTTTATCTAAAAAAAAATAAAAAAATAAAAAATTTTAGTTAAATATTGTGTTACATATATCCAACAGTGCTGCAGTTCATGTTATTTATGGGCCAATGATGAGATTGTGAACAAGTTAACCAATACAGTATTGATTATTAGAACTGTGATACAAATTCTGTTATGAATCGATTCTTGGACTTGTTTGAAACTGTTATAAAAAGGTTAGCACTAATAACATCTTTGTTGACCGATCAATTCAAATTGATACATAAATAGTTTCTAAAGGATAATGCTAGGGTGAAAGAGAAAACGTCAAGGATAGGCAGTAAAGGCTAAAATTAGGCAAGAACCTAAGTTTGGGGGATTTTATGTGGGGTATATAAGCTTTGATAAAAAAAAATAGAAAAAAATATGAAACATGTTGAGTCTTGTGGTGAGTTGAGGAGAAACACTCCCCATAAACACAAACGTGAGATGGAGCGTAAAACACACTCACTAACCATCTATCTAAAAAAAGAGGAATAATGACGGAAAAAGGGAAAAAAGCCCCCGTGTGTGAAAAAGAAAAAAAAGAAAAAGAAGAAAGTATAAGTATCCTGCATGAACCCTTGAATTTGGTATTATTTAATGTTAGTTGGGTTGTGCCTATCTTTGGAATTTTTAAGATTGCACTGTATGATTCCTTTTAAGAAGTTGTTTATGTATTGAATTTGGGTCTGTATCAGTTATCTTATATGTTGATCACACACGCACGCTATACCTGTGATAATTGTTCAAGATTTGAGAATTAATACGAAATTATGGATTAGTTTTGGTGATTCATATTGTAAGGTTGCTTGTTTTCTTTGAGGCCGACGAGATAAATTAGTTTCTGCAATATTGTTGGATTCTTAGGCATTTAGATTTGTTTATTTGATTGCATTGCATAGCATGTAGTTTGTTTTGTGCTCGAGGACTAGCACAGTTTAAGTTTAGGGAATTTTGATAAGTGGATTTAATATACACGAATCGATATTCATTTCAAGTTTAAATTCATAGTTATCATCGTGTTTTGTGTTCGTTTTCACTCATTTCATGTTATATTATGTGTTGGGTGGTCATGGATGCATGTGGTGAAGAATGGCGGAGTTTTGGAGCAAAAGTGAAAAAACTCATGAAAGCGGCAAATTTCTTTAAGTTAGCCTAGCTTGTAGGGGGAGAACTTTTTAAGCTCTGTACCCCAGTAGGGGCTGGGTCCGTTCTTACCGCACTCTCGATGCGTTTGATGTCTCTAATTGGTACTCGATTTTGGGACTCTGTTAGGCGCCTGGACTCTTAAGAAAGCAGATTTCGACCAGAACAAAAGGAGAGCTTAATATTAGGTTGCAAAGGGACAATCATACAACACAAGAAGTATAATACAGAGATATTCTAGGATTCAAGTGCGAGCTTTGGAGGAGTAATTTTCAGAGTATCATGACGGTTGCAAATCTAGGCTACGTGAAGGGGTTTTCATTATTCTTCTTCTCCTGAGTCGGTTATTTGTAATTGAAAGGATGGTTTCATTAGATTATTCAGTTTTTAATTCATTCGTTATGAACTAATTCGCTTATTAGACTTGTGATGAATCCTTGGGTGAAATGATGATTCTATAGCTTTGATTTTCAATTCAATAATATTTTTTCAGTATATCTATGTTAATTCGAGCGTGAACTTATAAATTGCCTGATCAACAATTCCTTGTGGATTTGAATGGAATCGAGAGAGGAGATTCAAATCTAGACCTAGTTAATATAGCATGTGTCATGAATTTTGTCAATATCAGATTTTTGATTATTGTTAAGGTAGAGATATGCTTGACATCACATGTAATCGGATAGAGAACTTACGCTTAAACCTTCTTTAATTGCAGTTCACATAGAGATATAGTGAATTGGTTGATTTAGGTGTTTTACTTGTTTCTATCTTAATTGTGGATTTAAGTTAATATGGTATTAGTGCATCGAGAGGTGGCTAGTATTACATTCGTGTTCTTGATTAATAAACTTGGATATTGAATTGAGTTGGAATAAAAGGGTTGAAAATCAGAGTGAAACTCAGGGTGAAATCATAAGTCTAATTCTCCATTACTTGTTTGAAATTTCGGATTTTGATATTAGTGATTGTTTTGTGATAGTTTATGCATTTATTAATTTAGTTTCTATAATTTTAAACCATTGATTTGAATAGTTTAATAGAATTAGGATTAATAGGAAATTGATAATTGTGAAGTTAAAATTCTTGTTAATTTGTCTTCGTGGGAACAATAATTTATTCACTATTATATTACTTGTTGACCACGTACACTTGTGTGTTTTGCGCGTATCGATTTTACCCAACAGGACCCTCATTTACCCGTTTTTCAAAATAATCGGTAGAAAGTTATATATGTATAATAATAGGTGGGGCACATGTTTGAAATTGGTGGAGGAAAAATTTGAATGCATGTTCACGAGTGGTTTAGTTTTCAAACCAACATGTGGTTATTTGTGTGTGTGTGTGTGTGTATATATATATATATATATATATATATATATATATATATATGTTGATGTTGATAAGGGGGGGACCTTAATTATTTTTAAAGATTGACAATTGCTAGCTTTATTCGGCAGGATGTGGGTGGATTTTTCAAGCTTGAACTTTATTTGGCCAAACTTTTCAGTCATGCGATATTATTGATAAAGAGTGCATTCTTATTGGTTAAAGCTTTTAATTGGCATGTGTTGGTTTTTCTTATTGGTCAGTACTTTGAAAACAAAATATTGATATGTTGAAACCGTGAACTTTGTCCGAATAATTACTGTTGCATCCGTGATTTTTGCAAATAGTATCCTTTCCATTCTCCTATAAATAGAAGCTCATTCCTTTATTATTTCTTACGATTTCACTGAAACTCTAGGGAGAGAAAATTATAGAGAGAAAGAAAAAGAGAAGTCTGTTACCTCTCTTTTCCTATATCCAGTTTCTTCTAAGGTAAGGGGTATTATTTCTTTCTTATTCATGAAGAAAACTTCTATTATTCCATTCTTGATCATTATGTTGGAATAACCTGTCTATGCGAAGTACCGCATACATGGTGAAATTCTTCTGTTATTCCATTTTTATTATTACATTGGAACATCACATACATGCGTTACGCATGACACGGTTACATTATTTATTATTCTGTTGGAACATCCATGCATGCGTTTACGCGTGACTGATTTCCGTTGTTTATTATTCTGTTGGAACATCACATGCATGCGTTACGCATGACACTGGTTCCGATTATTTATTATTACATTGGAATAACTCATGCATCGTTGGTCTATCGCATGCACGGTGATTTCTTTTGTTATTCCATTCTTTATTATACTCGGTTGGTTAAGTTTTGACTTCTATACTCCATGAAATTAGTGGAATATCCTTGATATTTGTGCTTCATCCAAGTATCTTTTCATGAAAATATTCTTACGAGTATTCTTGAGTTTTACTCTCAAAAAAGTATTATGTTGACAATTTGGACGTTATTAGTTCCTGGATAAATTAATTATTGAACTTGTTTTATTGAAATGAATGCTTTTAGGGGTACATATATAGAGTGTTCTCTCATCATTTTTATCCCAGTAAGAAAGAGGTACAAAAAAAGAATATTATATATATATATATATATATATATATATATATATATATATATATATATATATATAAAGCTAGTTTGGGATGATTTGCATGGCTAAAGAATTGGTTTGTAACATGTAAAGAAATCTGCACAAAAGAATTCCAAGAAGTACTACATACTACAAAAACAAATTTGGTTGACTTAACCTTGTTTTTTCACTTACTGTACTTGTGTTTTCCCGTACAATTTTAAAATTTTAACGGCTGCTCTACTTGGGGCGAGTCGGGAATTGATCAGGTGAGTTACTGTGTCGACAGGTAGTTGGGTGAAGTGGACCTGGTACTCATGTCAGACCTGTTTTATTACGCGATTCCAATGCAATGGCATTGGCCAGTGATATTTTATGAAGGTACAAGGGCCATTGGCATTGGCAAAGAAGACTGATATTTCAAGGGTATGGCCGTATGAACAGTATGTGAGCTTATGAAATTATTGAGCTGCCAAGTCTACCGACGAAGTTTCATTCACAAGTGAATATTGCTTCTCAGATGTTTTTATTCTAGTTGATACCACCCAGCAAAGAAAATGAGCATTTAGAGTTTGTTGACTAGTAATAAAGGATGTAGACCTGACACTTGCAACTTAAAACCTGAAAACTCAAAATTATTTGCCGCTCAAAAAATACTTCATATGGTTTCACTTTTGGCAGAAGCCAAGTGAAACATTATCAGCCAGAAGCTGCGGAGCTTCCAAGTTGAAATCAACCAATAACATTATTGCATGTAAAATCGGATATTTTCAGTTGCTTCAACTACAACTCAAAAACCTCACAGGATACTAAAACCACAATCTCAAATATGCTTTCATCACTTCAATATTGCATACAGTTCTCACCGTGCTAGGAATGCGCAAGGAAACGCAGTGTGGAAGCGTGAAAAGGGGATTTATTTCAAACAAATTTAGCATGCATCAACTAAAAAGGAGATGCCACAACACTTTAAAGCAAACACAATTTCATTAAACACTAATGTCACATCCACAACTAGTGAAGTCCAAAAAAAATATACCTATCCGTGCTTGGTGCTTGGACCGAAGAACCCTTCTAACAACATATCTTCATTAATGTTCAATAATTATGCAAGTATAATTACATGTCATGTAGAGCAGAAAAGGACATGTGACTTCCCCTGCATGCTGTACAAAAATTACAGTGGTAGCTGTGCTTCTGTATATGAATGAGTTTCCCTGTCAATAAGCAATGGGCTTCTCTACCTCAATAACCAAACCCTTCTGACAAAACCATGACATGTAGTGCTCTCTCCTGTTAACTTTACCTTCTCTCTGAACAGTTCAAAAATTCAAGAAGATTTTTGGGTTATTCTCCTCTTTCTCAGCCCTGAATGTGTGCCGCCCATGTTTCTACAGAGTCCTGTTCTCAATTAATCTATGTGATTCCTGCAATTTAGAAAGATTCGCAAGGGGCCGTGTTATCAACTTGAACTTAATTATTCCCAAACCCTGACTTCATCTTAGAGCAGCAGATTCTGTTGGGCACATATGACGGCACAAACCAAGTTGCTAAACGCAAAGACTATAGCCCATCACGAATTAAATCCCAAGATATCTCAACCATTATAGAGGAGTTTCTGATTTTGGGATCCTTGGCCTGGCTGGGATTGTTGCTGCTGTGGAGCTTGCATGTTAAGTGGCTGTGTGTTGTAGTTGGTGAAGGGCTGAGAATAGAGAGGATTCAACAAACTCTGTAGAATGTAAAAAGAACACTTTAAAAACAACCCCAAGGGAAATTGACAAAGAAAATTAGTGTAAGAAATGTTTAAAACCAAGTAAAAATTGCCCCTCCCCCTAAATATATGTGCTAGTGACTAATGCTGCATGTCATCATGGATTTTACCAAGTGCACATTACCTACTGATCCAACTTGCTAAATTATACAAATAATGACAGAAAAACCATGCTAGCTTTATGAAACCTGATATTGGAGTTGATTAGCATTGACCATGCCGAAGTGGCCCTGTGTAGCATCATCTGGATCATTGAATCCAATCTGAGTAAAGAGGCCTTGTGAACCATGCGCCATGTAGTCCTAAGATAGGTATTGAAAAGAGTTAGAAAAAAAATAAACGGAGAATGAGCAGTCATACTTTCCACAGCTTAGTTATAAGGGTTTTGACATACTAGTATATAATAGGTTATGGGCTCAACAATTTGCAGGATTTTTTTTACAAGTGCTGTTTTTACATGGAAGGGTTATATTATAATAAAAGATATATTATATCCAATAAAGAAAATTGTAGACATGAATTATAAACAAAAAAAGAGAGAGAAGAAAATGGTAAACGTAACATGAACAAACCTGAGACATGAAATCATTTCCTGAACCAAAGCGAGAATATCCAGCTTGAGAATTCTGGTTCAGGAACCTACCCGGAAACCCACCTTGCGCTCCTTGTGTAACATAATCAACAGTTTATCCACTTTGAGAAGCCTGCATGCAATGGACTACAAGTGTCAACTGTGACTGAAAAGTGCACACCCCAACCCATCTCATCCCAGTATCCCACCCTAAAAAAGCGATATGTCTCTCTCTCTCTCTCTCTGTGTATATATATAGAAAAGAAAAGAACAACATAATTCAGTAATCAAAGTACTATCTCAAAAATAATTATAGTCATACCTGAGTGGAGAAGTCAGCAACATTATATGGAACATGTGACCCTTGGCTTTTAAAATCATCACCCAAAAAATCCTGAACGAGGGAGAAAAATCATAAGAATTAATATCAAGAACAATTGTTTTTATTAAAAAAAGGGTAAAATTCATCTTCACAAAATTCAATTACCTGAGACATGCCACCAATAGAGAAACCATCCCGAAATGTTTGACTTGGTCCTAGAACTGCCATTATCATAACAGAAGTACTCTTAGAAGTCAATGTGGAATGCATGTAGAGCATTTACTCTGTTTGAAAGTTTTATTTTGGGGAAAGGGAATGGACGGGAAGGGAATGTTCTTTCAAAAAAAATTTAGGAAGAACTTTCCCTTCCTTCTCCTCCCCTCCGAAACAAAACTAAACTCACAAACACAATCAATAAGTTTATAAAAAGTAATTTGAGTTTGGTAAATAAAAAACACTTAAACTAGTAAAAAGTGAACGTGTGGTATAAAAAAAAATACCTAATCACTTATTTCTACCGTAAATTACTAAAAATGAACGTTTTGAAAAGTAAAGATTGGTAGTGGATGGGGTTACTACAATAAATTGGGATAAATTAGTAATATACTTGGTCAATCAGATTTGGAATATAATCAAAAGCTTAAGATTAGAGCTTTTGATTATTTCCATAAAAAGTGATTATAAGATGTTTTAAAATCAGGTTACCAAACACTTTTTGCTTCTAAAAGCGATTATAAGGTGTTTGATCGCTTATAAGCGATCCTAAACAATAAACACCCTCTTACTTTAGGCCAAGGGAAAAGATGAGAAGAAGGACAAAAGAAGGGGAAAATGCCGGACTTGTGGTGTGAACATGACGACTTACATTAGAAACATATCCAGGTTGTGATAACGGACCATAAGCGGAGAGGGTGGCTACTTGGACTCTCCAAAGCGGAAAATTGAAATTAGACCCAATATTTCCAATTGGTTGCTACGAGCCTTGCTTGGTGTGGCAGATGATTTGCTATATGGGAGCGCCCATCAACGCGCCACGACACCAAAACCCAAACTTCTCGGGTGAGAACATGAGGGACAACGCCAATATCAGTCCGTGTACAACACCACAGTAGGAATAGCATATGGTCGAGGACCACCGTGATAAGGTGGAATGGGAACTCGAGGCATTGAATAACCAACAAAGATGCGATCCGAGTTCACTACAAAAAAATCGGCATTGTCGACGCGCAAGAATCGCGTCATAATGACTATAGTGCGTCGACATCGAGAAGGTCATTGGCGACTAGAAGCCGTCAGTACATTCGGTTGTGAGACCCCAGATTTTATGAATAAAGATTTAATTTTCTTGAAATATTTTTTTGAATATTATGGTATGGATTTGAGATAATGTTATAGTTGTGGGTAGTATTTATAAATTTTGAAAAGTATGCAAGTTGTTGTATAATATTTGATTGGTAATTGGGAGAATATTCTTTTTATCGGAGAATATCCAAATGCGACAAGACAATCATTAGTGACCCCTACAACGGAATTATTATCGGATTGAGAAAACAACAAAAATATTTTTATGAAAATAAGCAATGAGGAAGTTATACAGATTAAGCTGTTGAACACACTCGGTGTTAAAGAAATGCGATGTCTGGCGTGGTTCACTAGTAGCACACGGTATTGATTATTGATGTTTACGTGATAAGTCACTCAATTTTGTTTTATTAGTATTATTAATGTAATAAAATGGAAAAGCTTTTATATAAAAATGTAATACTTTTATAAAGTTATTCGTTTTATTAAGCTAATAGTAAAATCTTTTTATATAAAATAGAATACTTTTATAAAGTTATTCGTTTTATTAGACAATAATTAGAATATATTATATTTTATTATGCATAGTATTGTATAGTGTATGCATAGTGTTTTGCATAGTAAAATCTTTTTATATAAAAGCAGAATACTTTTATAAAGTTATTTGTTTTATTAGACAATATTTAGAATATATTATATTTTATTATGCATAGTATTTGCATAAGTACTGCATAGTGTTTGCATAGTAAAATCTTTTATAAAGTTATTCATTTTATTAGATTATAAATAGAATATATTATATTTTATTTAAAAGATTTTGCTTTAAATATGGATAAATCAGATTAAAGTAAATCAATCTGGACCATTCATGAGAGTTAGTTCTTATGCGATCCATTTTTCTATAAATAGAAGTTCATTCATTCATTATTTCTTACGAATTCAATTGAAACTCTAGAGAGATAAACTATAGAGAGAAAGAAGAAAAGTATTCTACTTCTTCACTACTCGTATATCCGAAGACTCTTCTTCTTAAGGTAGGGATATTATTTGTTGTACTAGTGAGGTGTATTATTTCTTTTGTATTCATGAAGAGAACTTACATTATTCCATTCTTTATTATTCGTTGGAATAACTTTTTGTATCTGTGGGATACCTATACTAGGTAAAATTCTTCTTGTTATTCCATTCTTTATTATTATGTTGGAATAATACATTGTGGGCATCTCGCACATGGTGAAATTCTTCTAATATTCCGTTCTTTATTATACAGCCGGAATATCCACATTTTGTGCGTTTACGCCTCCATTATTTATTATTCTATTGGAATAACTCATCATGCGATCTATCGCATGCATGGTGATTTCGTTATTATTCCATTCTTTATTATTACGCCGGAATATCCTATACGTGCGTTTATGGGACTGGTTCCATTATTTATTATTCATTGGAATATCACGTTCGTGCGCGCTTGTGGGACTGGTTCCATTATTTATTATTACATTGAGGAATAACACATGCATGTGATCTATCATATCGCATGGTGAATCCTTATGTTATTTCATTCTTTATTATTACATTGGAATAACTTTGGCTCGTGGATTATCACATGCATGGTGACCGATCCTTCGTATTCATTGCTTATTAAATTGTGGAAATGATGCATCACGTGGATTATCGCATGGCGGCGAAAATCCATTTGCGATTTCATATATTCTATTATACTCGGTTGGTTAAAGTTTTAACTTCTATACTCCATGAAATTAGTGGAATATCCTTGATATTTGCGCTTCATCCAGTATCTTTTCATGGAAATATTCTTTTGAGCATTCTTGAATTTTACTATACAAAGAAGTATCATGTTGACAATTTGGACGTTATTAGTTCCTGGATAGATTAATTCTTGAACTTGTTTTATTGAATTATTATGTCATTGTCATCATCCTCATGCTTATATTATGTTGAAAGTCATCTGTGGCTTGTAGTGCATAGATGGACTTGGTATGATTATGACCGAGGATTATTCGGTATAATCATGGTAGTAATGTTACAAATGATGTGGAAAAAGTCCTCATTGGCCCGTAGTGCATTGATGGACAGTTTTTGGTATGATTATGGCTATGGATTCTCTTTGGCCGTATTGCAAAGATGAATTGTTTTATGGCATGATCAGGACCGTTGATGAAAATATGATTATCTTTAGCCGTAGTGCATGGATAATTCGTGGTCGTGATACTAAAGAATATCCTTGACCGTAGTGCAGGGGTGATTCGATGATGTGGATTATTTATTAAGCTTAGTCCCAGCGATAAAAGTAATGAAAAACCTTTTAAATCATAGAAGATAGTAGATTTTATTCTCTACTTGACTCTTCTAATGGATTGCTTGTTTCGCTGCAGTTAAACTTGACAGTTATTATATTTTATCAGTTTAACACTGTTGAAGGCTAATGATAATTTATTCTGCATTATCTTAGTCATAATATTTCTTACTGGGCTAGTTGAGCTCACCCTTTCTTTCACTATTCTCTTCAGGAAATGAGAACGTAGCTGGGACTAGTCGGGGAACAGAGTGATGATCCTAGATGTTTGCATTAGTAGTCCTCACTATTCTGTGAAATAGTGTGATAATAATTGTAATGAGGACTCGTTTTGAGTTTTTATACTCTCTAGTAGGCAATATTTGTATTCAAACTCACAATTTATGTTTTGTCGTATTGTACACGACAGTTGTATTATTAAGTTGTATTTAAATTCTGTACTATGTATCTGGCGACTCAAGATGGGTGATGTATACCTAATTTTGGGGCGCCACGATTTGGTATCAAAGCTTAGGGATATGATCCACGGGTGAGATGTGAGACAAGAACTAGGGGGAGAGATGGGGAATTCCTTCGCTAGTATGACCTACCTAAGTTTATTTGGTATTTAATTGGTCGGTCATAATATAGGGATAATATGTGATATGTTAATTAATCCTTATTTTTTTTTGGTAGTGTTTGAAAATGGCAGCTGAAAATGTTCACAATGGAGTGAATGAGACCATTGAGACACCTTTAATCACTAACCAGGTTAATGTGATGTCAAACGAAGAAGAAATTAGAGATATCTACGTGGTGAGTGAAGAACTAATAGTTGCACCCGAAGCTAGTTGCAGAGGTAGCGGTGTGAGAGTGAGAAGAAGAAGAGGAAGAAGAGGAACCCGAGGAGAATTGGTTAGAAGAATTTTATGATCGAAACTTAGAATTACAAAATCGTATTCATGAGTTAGAAGAAGAAATTTGAAGAACGACAAAGTGATGTGTGGAGCAAAGAGATGTAACAATTCAAAATTGTGTTACACGATGTGCGACGCTTGAATGAAGCACTCTTTGGCGAGTATAAGATATTAGAGTGGAATCGAGAATGCTTTAATCAAAGTTACGATGAAAGCGAAACAAGCGAAACGAAGGAGAATAGATGACGCATGGGTAAAAGCCGCGCACGACATGTAGATATTGTAGAAAAAGATGTCCGATCCAATAAAGCCAAAATAGATGAAATGGATTTTTCTTTTTGGACAACAATTGAGAGAATCCAACATCGAATTCGGAATTATGCTGTGCATAGCGGTTAACCCCAATTCGATATGGATCGGAGAATAATGATTCAAATCATGGATCAGGAATGTGAAGAAGCACTTAAGGGAGGAATGTACCCTATAACAAAGTCAAATCTAGTAGTTTAAGTGAGAGCATTTGTCGAGGAACCCGAACGAAGTTATTACGGGTAAGTTAATGATAAACTCTTGAGAAGTTTATACCTTATTAGATACCAGTTCTACCCACTCTTTTATTTCACCTAGTTGTGTTCAATGTTTGAATTTAACTCCGGAGAAGTTAGATTTTGATTTATCTGTTGAAACTCAGTTGGGAGAAACCTTCGTTACATCCACTATTTATAAATCTTGTTTAATTCAAATTGACACTTTCACGTTACCTGTCAATCTTATCTCTTTGAAAATACTTGCATTTGATGCGATATTAGGAATCGATTGGTTAATTACTCATCATGCTTTTCGTAAGGTTGTTAGCTTTCATATTCCTAACCAACCTGTTATGCGAATTCAAGCAACCAAACCACTAAAGTCAATCATTGTTATATCAAGCCATAAGTAAAGAGCCCAAGTTCTTTCGTTGTTGACTTCCTTGTGTGGAATGCACCAAAGCCGAACTTTCCGTAGGGGACGTTATGAATAACGGTGGAAAGTTGATAGGTATCAATGTGACGTGTTATCCAAGTCTTGAATGAGAGTCACAGTTTTGAATGGTATTTCTATTGTTAATAAATTTCTTGACGTATTCTTGAAGACTTCTTAGCCTACCCCTAGAGCGTGAAATCGAATTTTGTATTGACCCCAGTACAAAACCCATTTCTAAAACCCTTAAATATTTCTTCAACTAAAGCGAACGTAACATGCGCCCAAGACGTTGGCTCGAGCTGTTGAAGATTACGATCGTACCATTCATTACCATCGTGGGAAAGCGAACGTGGTAGTTGACGCATTGAGTAGAAGATCGTATGCGTTTACGAGTGCGATGTTGTTAACATAAAGGCCCATTTCGTACGACTTACAAATGATGAAGATAGAGTTAAAGACTCTAGGAAACCAAGTGAAGATAACGAATATACGAGTAAAATCGACTTTAATCGATAAAGTTAAAGCCGCTCAAGCTACACACCCGGAGCTGATAAATGTGAAGAAGAAGGTTCAAGAGGGCGTTATTCTTGAAGCAAGAATCGATGAAGAGAGAAAATCTCAACCCTCTATTTTATTGGCCCATTTGAAATTCTTGATCGAGTAGGAACTGTGGCCTATAGACTCGTTTTACCGCAAATATGTTGCGTGTTCAGAACGTTTTTTTTATGTATCGATGTTACGTAAATATGTGGACGACCCGAACCACAGTATTAAATTAGAACTAAACGATATAGCAGAAGATTTAACGTATGAGGAGATACGTGTTAAAATCTTGGATAAGAATGATCGTATTCAACACTCAAAGGTTATACCTCAAGAATTAGAATCTGAAATGAAGTCAAGGTATCCTCACCTCTTCGGCATAACAGGTACGTACGCAAATTTCTAGGGCAAAATTTTATAAGGAGGGGAGAGTGTGAGACCCCAGATTTTATGAATAAAGATTTAATTTTCTCGAAATATTTTTTTGAATATTATGGTGTGGATTTGAGATAATGTTATAGTTGTGGGTAATATTTATAAATTTTGAAAAGTATGCAAGTTGATGTATAATATTTGATTGGTCGGGGAATATTCTTTTTTGTAGGGGAATATCTGTACGACGGTACAATCATTGGTGGAACCCACAACGGAATTATTGTCGGATTGAGAAAACGACAAAAATATTTTTATGAAAATAACGGTGGAAGTTGTACCGTTAACTGTTGAAACACTCGGTGTTAAAACTACAGTAATACCCGTGGTTGCCTAGTAGCACACGATATTGATTATTGATGTTTACGTGATAAGTCACTCAGTTTTGTTTTATTAGTATTATTAATGTAATAAAATAGAAAAGCTTTTTATATAAAACAGAATACTTTTATAAAGTTATTCGTTTTATTAGGCTAATAGTAAAATCTTTTTATATAAAATAGAATACTTTTATAAAGTTATTCGTTTTTATTGAATAATAATTAGAATATATTATATTTTATTATGCATAGTGTTGCATAGTGCATGCATAGTATTTTGTATAGTAAAATCTTTTTATATAAAATAGAATACTTTTATAAAGTTATCATTTTATTAGACAATAATTAGAATATATTATATTTTATTATGCATAGTATTTGCATAGTGCCTATATAGTGTTTGCATAATAAAATCTTTTATAAAGTTATTCATTTTATTAGATTATAAATAGAATATATTATATTTTATTTAAAAGATTTTTCTTTAAATATGGATCGTCAGATTAAAGTAAATCATTTTGGACCGTTCATGAGTTAGTTACTATGCAGTCCATTTTTCTATAAATAGAAGCTCATTCATTCATTATTTCTTATGAATTCACTGAAACTCTAGAGAGATAAACTATAGAGAGAAAGAAGAAAAGTATTCTGCTACTTCACTACTCATATATCCAGTACTCTTCTTCTTTAGGTAGGGGATATTATTTGTTGTACTCGTAGGGAGTATTATTTCTTTTGTATTCATGAAGAGAACTTCTGTTATTCCATTCTTTATTATTCTCATTGGAATAAATCAGATATCTGTGGATACCCTATACTAGGTGAAATTCTTCTATTATTCCATTCTTTATTATTATGTTGAAATAACCTGTTATGCGAAGTACCGCATACATGGTGAAATTCTTCTAATATTTCGTTCCTTATTATTACGCTTGGAATATCCACATGCAATGCTTACGCCACCATTATTTATTATTACATTGGAATAACACATGCATGCGATCTATCGCATGCATGGTGATTTCGTTGTTATTCCATTCTTTATTATTACATCGAGAATATCCCGCATATATGCGTTTATGCTTGGACCTGGTTCCATTATTTATTATTCGTCGAAATATCCTGTTTTTGTGCGTTCTTTGGGACTGGTTCCATTATTTATTATTCGCATTGGGAATAACATGCATCATGCAAATCTATCGCACGCATGGTGAATCCTTATGTTATTTCATTCTTTATTATTACGTTGGAATAACCTCATACATGTGGATTATCACATGTATGGTGAATGATCTTTCGTATTCATTGCTTATTAAATTATGGAAATGATGCATCTCACGTGGATTACCGCATGGCATGAAAAATCCATTGCAGATTTCATATATTCTATTATACTCGGTTGGTTAAAGTTTTGACTTCTATACTCCATGAAATTATTGGAATATCCTTGATATTTGCGCTTCATCCAAAGATCTTTTCATGGAAATATTCTTACGAGCATTCTTGAATTTTACTCTACAAAGAACTATCATGTTGACAATTTTGGGACGTTATTAGTTCCTCGGATAAATTAATTCTTGAACTTGTTTTATTGAATTATTATGTCATTGTCATCATCCTCATGCTTATATTATGTTGAAAGTCATCGTGGCTGTCAGTGCATAGATGGACTTGGTATGATTATGATTTAGAGATTATTCGGTATAATCATAACAAGTAATGTTACAAATGATGTGGAAAAAGGCCTCATTGGCTCGTAGTGCATTGATGGACAGTTTTTGGTATGATTATGGCTATGGATTCTCTTTGGCCGTAGTATAAAGATGAATTATTTTATGGCATGATCAGGACCATTGATGAAAACATGATTATCTTTAGCCGTAGTGCATGGATAATTCGTGGTCGTGATACTAAAGAATATCCTTGGGCGTAGTGCGGGGTGATTCGATGATGTGGATTATTTATTTGTCGAGTCCCAAGCAATAAAAGTAATGAAAACCTTTTAAATCATAGAAGATAGTAGATTTTATTCTCTACTTGACTCTTCTAATGGATTGCTTGTTCCACTGCAGTTAAACTTGATAGTTATTATATTTTATCAGTTTAACACTGTTGAAGGCTAATGATAATGTATTCTGCATTATCTTAGATATAATATTTCTTCTTTGGGCTAGTTGAGCTCACCTTTTCTTTCTTTGTTCTCTTGAGGAAATGAGAGCGTGTTTGGGACTAGTCGGGGAACAGAGTGATGATCCTAGATGTTTGCATTAGTAGTCCTCACTATTCTATGAAATAGTGTGATAATAATTGTAATGAGGACTCCTTTTGAGTTTTTATACTCTCTAGTAGACAATATTTGTATTCAAACTCACAATTTATGTTTTGTTGTATTATTGTACTGACAGTTGTATTATTAAGTTGTATTTAAATTACATACCATGTATTCCATGACTCAAGATGGGTGATGTATACCTAATTTTGGGGCGTCACGGTTAGTATCAAAGCTTAGGATATGATCACGGCTAAGATGTGAGACAAGAACTAGGAGGGGAGAGATGGGGAATTCCTTCGCTAGTATGACCTACCTAAGTTTATTTGGTATTTAATTGGTCGGTCATAATATAGGGATAATATGTGATATGTTAATTAACCCTTGTTTTTTTTGGCAGTGTTTGAAAATGGCAGCTAAAAATGTTCACAATGGATGGAATGAGACCGTTGAGACACCTTTAATCACTAACCAGGTTAATGTGATGTCAAACGAAGAAGAAATTAGAGATATCTACGTGGTGAGTGAAGAACTAATAGTTGCACCCGAGCTAGTTGCAGAGGTAGCAGCTGAGAGTGAGGAAGAAGAGGAAGAAGAGGAACCTGAGGAGAATTGGTTAGAAGAATTTTATGATCGAAACTTAGAATTACAAAATCGTATTCATGAGTTAGAAGAGCAGGCTGAAGAACGACAGGCGGTCGTGGAGCAAAGAGATGTAACAATTCAAAATTGTGTTACCCGATGTGCGACGTTTGAGCTGAAGCACTCTTTGGCAGAGTATAAGATATTAGAGCTGGAATCTGAGAATGCTATGATCAAAGTTCTGATGAAAGAAGAAACAACTGAACGAAGGAGAATAGATGACGCATGGGTAAAAGCCGCACGACGTGTAGATATTGTAGAAAAAGACGTCCGATCTAATAAAGCCAAAATAGATGAAATGGATTTTGCTTTTTGGACAACAATTGGGAGAATCCAACATCGAATTCGGAATTATGCTGTGCAAAGTGGTCAACCCCAATTCGATATGGATCAGAGAATAATGATTCAAATCATGGATCAGGAATGTGAAGAAGCACTTAAGGGAGGAATGTACCTTATAACAAGGTCAAATCTAGTAGTTTAAGTGAGAGCATTTGTCGAGGAACCTGAACGAAGTTATTACGGGTAAGTTAATGATAAACTCTTGAGAAGTTTATACCTTATTAGATACCATTCTACCCACTCTTTTATTTCACCTAGTTGTGTTCAATGTTTGAATTTAACTCCGGAGAAGTTAAATTTTGATTTATCTGTTGAAACTCAGTTTAGAGAAACCTTCGTTACATCCACTATTTCTAAATCTTGTTTAATTCAAATTGACACTTTCACGTTACCTGTCAATCTTATCTCTTTGAAAATACTTGCATTTGATGCGATTTTAGGAATCGATTGGTTAACTACTCATCATGCTTTTCGTAAGGTTGTTAGCTTTCATATTCCTAACCAACCTGTTATGCGAATTCAAGAAACCAAACCCCTAAAGTCAATCATTGTCATATCAAGCCATAAGTAAAGAGCCCCGGTTCTTTCGTTGTTGACTTCCTTGTGTGGAATGCACCGAAGCCGAACTTTCCGTAAGGGACGTTGTGAATAACGGTGGCAAGTGGATAGGTATCAATGTGACGTGCTATCCAAGTCTTGAATGAGAGTCACAGTTTTGAATGGTATTTCTATTGTTAATAAATTTCCTGACGTATTCTTGAAGGCTTCTTAGCCTACCCCTAGAGCATGAAATCGAATTTTGTATTGACCCAAGTACAAAACCCATTTCTAAAACCCTTAAATATTTTTTCAACTAAAGCGAACGTAACATGCGCCCAAGACGTTGGCTCGAGCTGTTGAAGATTACGATCGTACCATTCACTACCATCGTGGGAAAGCGAACGTGGTAGCTAACGCGTTGAGTAGAAGATTGTATGCGTTTATGAGTGCGATGTTGTTAACACAAAGGCCCATTTCATACGATTTACAAATGATGAAGATAGAGTTAAAGACTCTAGGAAAATGTTGATCGATTTCGCAATCAATGAAAACACGCAAGTATACGCGGTCAACAAGTAATAAAGTGATAAGTTGAGTATCGTTCCCACAGGGAATTCTAATTAATAAATCCCAACTACTAATACTATATCAATTCAATTTTATTCAAACAATGATAAATTATGATTTTACAATTATTAACTCAAAATTAAACACTTAAAATATATTGTACTAAGATAAGCGAATAACTAAGCTAATACTTGAGTGAATGACTTCAGATAGGTAAATATTAAGACTTCAATATCCCTAATTATGAACTATAAATCAATTATCTAATCATCCCAATTATTATGTCTACTGAATCGTTAACAGGAATTCTCAAATGCCAAAAGCCCTCTTCCAAGTGATCAATTGACTTCTATTTAATCCAGATTAATCTTGCTATATCCCTATGCAAAACAATTGAATTAAACTCTTTCCAATCCCAATTCCTTATATGTTACATCACGGTGAATAGATATTTCCATTCAATTCACAAACCTAATTATTCTAGTGCAAATAACTAAGTCACATGTTATCATGTCCAGTTCTAACCCTAGAATTCCTTTCCCAATTCCTTACAGAGTAACTACAGTAATTATTGGCCAAATAATTAATCAATAGAATCAAAACATGATAAACAATCCACTTCAACATAAATAATTAAAATGAGTGAATAACTAATTTATAGTCATAAAAAGTTCAATTGAAATCTTAATTAAAGAATTAGTTCATCACAGAAATAAAAACCATTAATTGTTGACAAATCATCCTTAAAGAATTACAAATTGAAAATAAGGAGAGAAAGAAGAAACTTTGTAGCCAATCCTTAATCTCCAAGTAATCTTGTGTAGCCTTCAATGGAAGAACTCGTTGAATCCTCCTAAGAAATAAAAATCCTCCTTTTATTTCAAAGACTTAGTTTCTTTTTATAGCCCCCCGCAATCCTCATCCAATTAGGTTTTACATTAGCTCCCAATAGCCAAGTCAAGTCCAACCAAAAGTCAAACGCGCTAATCCAGTCAAGGTCAGCCGAGGCTCAGCGCTGCGGCGCTGGACTTCTCTAAAATTACCAGATTGCCATTAAATGCTTGAATTTCCCATAATTGCCCCTCCAGCTTCCAAATCTGCAACATAAGATATAAACACAATAACAATGCTACTAAATAACTTAAGAATGCAATAATTTAAGTCTAAATATATCCAATTTATGAGTATACTACCCATTCATCAAATACCCCCAAACTTAAATCGTTGCGTGTCCTCATGCGACAAAACATAAGATCACAAAACAAAACTAAACATCATGCAAATGCAAACTATTTATATTTTATATGTTCGTAATTCCCGTGCAATTCAAGAGCTCACGAGATCCATATGCCTCAGAAAATCACGTAAACATGCTAATTCATCATGCAAAAGCAGATCAACAATATCCCAACAATCAACGGATCTAAATCTGTTATTACTGATATTGTGCGTGTGTGTCCACGACCATGCTAACCCATGAAAGACAAACATATGATAGATAATAACTTTCTTAGTAAGCATCATACAGTGTAAACTTGAGAACTCATCGAATATACTTGTTTCAACTGAACTCAAACACTTACCCGAATTCAAAAATCAAAATGGAATACTTATGCTTTTCTTTTCATCAAATATACTTTTTTTTTTAAACATAAATGACTGTGTAATGTCTCATCCCATTAGGCTATGATATGTTACCCCTTTATGAAGCCGACCAATGACTCCTGCACCATATAAGACCTTAGGGCGCTAGGTTTTAAGATACCCCTTCGGGCGTACTTGCTCAAGTAACACAGGCCCCGAAACAAGACTAGTCACCCTGTATATTATTTTTTTTTATTTTTTATTTTAGATGGTTGGTGAGTGCATTTTACGCTCCCTCTCACACTTGTGTTTATGGGGAGTGGTTCCCCTCAACCCACCACAAGACTCAACAATTTTTTTTTTTTTTTTTATATTCCAAATGTTTTCCCCCAAACTCGAGTTTATGCATGAATTTAGTCTCCTCTAGTTATTCAAATTGTTCTTCCATATCACTAGCAATCCTCCTTTAGAACTCTATTATCTAACCATTTAAACTATCCTAGCCAACATGGTCGTTTTTTCAAAGTGCCTTCCTATAATATCAATGTCAAACAGATAAAGATCCAATTCATGTCAAGAAAATCATATCACTGAATCAACAATCCTTACTAGACTTGTTCATGCAATTCTACTTTCATCATTGGCCCCAGATATACGCACTATCAAAAAAAAAACTGGAATTAACATGCAATCCTAAATGCAACTTTACTAATAATCAATCCACAAACTAATAACAAACTACAACTTTTAAAAATAAAACTTAACCAACCCCAAACTAATCTAGAGCAATGTCCTCATGCGAAAAATAAGGCAAAATAAAACAGAGGACTTCCCTGACGAACTTATTCCTCTGGTGGAGCATCATCGTCCTCGCTCAGCTCTTGATCGGAAGGGGGAAATACTGGCAGAATGGGAGCCGTTGGGAAATGGCTAAGTGGAATGCCCGGATGGGTTTGGATGGTCAGTGCATTCTGTGCAGCAAATTGGTCAACTAAAAACTTGAAAATCACGTCTTGGCGTTCCGATAAGCGCACATTCTGGGACTCAATGTTGTAAAACCGGTAAATCATCTCCATTGGGCGACTTCGGGACCACACCTCGATGATTTCTTTGTCGGTAGTAAGTAGAGTGGAGCACGAGGTGGTGGGGCTTGTGTAGGCGTAATTTGGGGATGATGAAACCCATTCCCTAGGGTGATTAGCCCCACCGACCACACTTTATAACGACGGATCAAGTTGTGGTCCAACACGGGCATATGAGTTTGAATCATCTCGTCGATTTCCATTTGACCCCAAACTTAGCACATAAGGCGCAGGTCGGTGACGGATGTGGTAACCCTCACGTGGTCCCGGCGAGATGCGCATGGAGCATAGATTCTTTGAATAAGATGGCCGACATCAATTCTTAGGCCTTGTATGATGGAGTATAATAGCACAGCCCTTTCTTTGGTGACGTGGCTTACATGTGTGCAGGGCATCAATTTAGCGCAAATGAAGGCATACCATGCCTTTCCATATAGACTGAGGTGAGACAATGGGAAAGTCATGCTGCCACGCTCATGCATGGACCAAGTAGTGCCCGGTTGACACAGCTCCCGAATAATCTTTTCATAGTCCGGCCCATCACTCACTAGGCGAGCATATTCATCATAAAGGCCCTCTAAGGGTAGTTGATAGCACCCATTTATATCCTCCTCGACGAATTCCACGGTTTTACCTTTGACAAATACCCCATAATGGTCATGCTCGGGCAAGTTGGCGTAGAATTCTTTGACAACTGCAATCACTGCTAGATCAGGCTGTGCGGTGAGGGAGAACCAGTTACGTTCAACAATCATCACTGCTATTTCTCCATCCTTGGTTTGATCGGACGGAGACCACATTCGGGGACTAGTGAGCGGGTGGCCATGCGTACAGAAGCGTTCTTGAGCCATGACACTAACAAACGCTTTCTTGTCAAATTTTGGAGGTGAAATTGAGGCGCTACGACCCTGCGCCTCGTTGACGTTTGACGCCATGTAGAGAATTCTTGCATGGAGCTGGCACGGAAGTATGTATGGCGTAAACGACTGGATGGTCTAGCAGCCGGAGTGGCTGGGCTTTGTTGTCAATTTACGGTGCCGCCGGGCGCTGGAATCTTAGTAATGGGCGGCGCAGGGTCTTTGTCATTTGAGTCTGTGTAGCTTGCATACATGGAAAATTTTAAGAATTAGTCTAGCAAAATCTTATTCTTCACTACTAAAAGATAAAAGTAAAATAAGAAAATTTTAAAAAAAAAAAAAATAAAATCAAATAACGAGAAAAAATTATAGAACTTAATGGGTTGCCTCCCAAGAAGCGCTTAGTTTCTGATCGTCGGCCCGAGCTTTTTCGGTGTTGTTCGATTTGTCCTTTGGGTGAGAGAGTCTTGGACCAGTAGCTTGACGTTCGATTGGTCCACTCAATAATGTTTGAGACGTTGACCATTGACCTTGAATGTACGCCTTGAGTTCGGTTCCTCAACCTCAATGTTTAGTGTGGAGTGGCGAGATATAACTACAAATGGCGGACCACTGGATTTCAATTTTCCGGAAACATACGCTAAGCGTGAGTTGAGCAATGAGTACTTGGTGGCCCGGTTCAAATGTTCTCTCAAGAATTTTTTTATCGTGCCAAGCTTTGACTTTCTCCTTGTAGAGCTTAGCGTTTTCGTAGGCATTGAACCGAATTCATCCATCTCATTCAATTGTAGTAACTTTTTCACCTAACGCTTCTAGATCAAAGTTTAGTTTCCGAATGGCCCGGTGTGCAATTGTGTTCTAGCTTTCGTAGGAAGATGACACACCTTTCCAAATACCATTTCATGCGGGGACATGCCGATCGGATTTTTTATACTGTTATTCGATAGGCCCATAGAGCGTTGTCAAGACGCAATGCCCAATCTTTTTCGTGACGGATTGACTACTTTTTCGGGATCCTCTTAACTTCCCGATTCGACACCTCCGCTTGGCCATTGGTTTGTGGGTGATATCATTTTGCAATTTTGTGACGAACTCCATACTTTACAAGAAATTTGGTGAAGCGCTTATTACTGTAAGTGAGTTCCCTCATCACTTATTATAGCCCTTGGTGTCCCAAATCTGGTAAAATGTTCTTCTTTAAAAATCGGATGACAACGTTGGCATCATTAAATGGGTATAATTGCATGGCTTCTACCCATTTGGAAACATAATCATTGCTAACAAGATGTAATGATTATTAAGAGAAGATGGAAATGGTCCCATAAAATCGATTCCCCACACGTCGAATAGTTCCACCTCTAGAATTGTGTTAAGTGGCATTTCATTGCTCTTGGAGATATTACCTACGCGTTGGCATCGATCGCATTTCAGCACAAAGAGATAAGAATCTTTGAATAAAGAAGGCCAGAAAAATTCCGATTGTAGTACTTTGGGTCATTCATTCGATCACCAAATAATGACCTCCGTAATCTGAGGAGTGGCAGTGGCCTAATATACTGTCCATTTCTTCATGAGGTACACAACGTCTTATCATTTGATCTACACATGCTTTAAACAGAAATGGTTCATCCCAATAGTATTGCTTCACATCGTAGAGAAACTTCTTTTCGTTGTTGTGAGGTCAAATCCGTGGTAACACTTTGGCAACCACATAGTTGACATAGTCAGCATACCAAGGCAATATGGTAGTTACCCGGAACAGTTGCTCATCCAGGAAATTTTTCATTAATCACTAAGTTGTCTTCTTTCTGTTCCTCTTTATTTTCTAATCGAGACAGATGATCCGCCACTTGGTTTTCTGTACCTTTTCATCCGGATCTCCGGATCAAATTCTTGTAACAACAAGATTACCATCAGTATTAATCGTGGTTTAGCATCTTTCTTTTCAATCAGATATTTAATAGCCGAATGATCAGTGTAGACAATTACCTTAGTGCCGAGGAGATAAGCTCTGAATTTGTCAAAAGCAAACACCACTGCAAGTAATTCTTTTTCGGTTGTTGTGTAGTTTAGCTGGGCATCCGTCAATGTCTTACTAGAGTAGTAGATAGTATGAAAAATCTTATCATGACGTTGTCCCAATCTGGCTCCCATCAGCGTAATCATTGGCGTCGCACATCAATTGAGCAGTAAAGACCAATCAGGCGCTACAATGATTGGTGCGAGACCAATTTCTTCTTTAATACCTCAAATGCCTCGATGCATGCCTTGCCATCCATCTTAAACGGTGCATCTTTTCCAAGAGTGAGCATAGGGGTTTGAAATCTTTGAAAAATCTTTAATAAAGCGTCTATAGAACCTGCGCATGTCCCAAGAAGCTCGAATGCCTTTTTACAGAGATGATGGAGGAGGTTTCTCAATTGTATCAATCTTCGCTCTATCCACCTCCAATCCGGATGCGGAAACCTTATGTCCCGAATAACCCCTTCTTGTACCATAAAATGACATTTTTCCCGATTAAGCACCGGAGTTAGTCCTCCACATCTTTTTAACACCAAGATCGATTCTTCAAACACGAAGTCAAAACTATCACCGAACACGGAGAAATCATCCATGAACACCTCTAAATTACATTCGACCATATCGGAGAAGATTGCCATCATCTGACGTTGAAGGTTTGCCGGCGCATTACATAAACCAAAGGACATACTGGCGGAATGCAAACGCATCAAGTATGGACATGTGAGCGTGGTCTTTTCTTGATCTTCGGCGCTATGGCAATTTGATTGTACCCGAATATCCATCTAACAGATGAAGAGAATTGATGTCCCGCTAACGTCCGTCCAACATCTGATCAATGAACGGCAAGGAAAGTGATCCTTGCGTGTGGCTTTATTCAACTTGCGGTAATCCATACATACTCTCCAGCCTGTAACAGTTCTAGTCGGGATGAGCTCATGCGCTTCGTTTTTTACCACAGTCATGCCCCCTTTTTTCGGTACACACTGTACAGGACTTACCCATGAACTGTCTGAGATTGGGTAGATAATACCGGCATCCAACCATTTTATAATTTCCTTCTTCACCACATCTTTCATAATGGGATTTAACCTTCTTTGCATCTCAATGGTTGGTTTTGATCCCTCTTCCATTAAAATCTTATGCATACAGAAAGATGGGCTAATACCTCGAATGTCCGCTTATAGTCCACCCAATCATTTGATTTGAACTCATGAGAACTCGTAGCAATTTTTCTTTTTGGGTGTCGATTAACGTTTGTCGAAACAATAAGCGGTAGATTGAATCTTTCCCTAGATAAGCATATTCAACATGAGAGGGGAGTGGCTTTAATTCCAACACCGGTGGCTCTTCTATTGAGGGTTTGCACTTTTTACCTTCCATTTTGGGCCTATCAAGGGTGTCGAATGGATGATTACTTTTTCGGTAGAATGATGGTGTGTCTAGCCATTTGACCTGCTCATTGTCCGCATCAGCACTATCGTTGTATGTTCTAAACAACATGGATTCTATCGGATCCTCTGAGTAATTACCGCAAATCTTGTGATTAACTATCTCCTCCATTAAATCCACCCGCAAACACTCACCTTTTTCCTTCGGATAAGACATTGCTTTAAACACATTAAAATTGACACATTGATCGTCAACTCTCATCGTCAATTCTCCTTTTTTGCACGCCGATTAACGTTCTCCCGTTGCTAAGAATGGTCATCCGAGAATGATGGGAAGTTCAGATCTCGCTTCACAATCCAAGATAACGAAGTCTCATTGGAAAGATGAATTTATCCACCCTTACTAATACGTCTTCAACGATACCTCGTGGATATGTGAATCGATCGATCGCCAACGATGGCCCGATATTTGTCGGTTTTGGTGCTTGGAGCCCGAATCGATTACCAATGTCGCGGAATAATAGTAAAGCTACCGGATCTTTCAACTTAGGAGGTAACTTGTTCGAATAATTAACTTATTTACATTATTCTTGGTTAGCGCCATTGTTTCAAAATCCCCGATTTCCTTTTCTTTGATAGACATCCTTTACGAACTTAGCGTAACTTCGGCATTTGTTCTAAAGCTTGGCGAATGGGATGTTGATATGCAATTTTTAAAAATATCCAAAATCTTGGCGCTTATCTAACTTGGATTTACGAAATCTCTGCGGATATGGTATGGGTGGCATTATTGTAGATGACCCCGGTGCATTTTCCTCTCCTATTTCCTCTTTATCTTTCCCGATTTTCACAACTTCTTCTATTTCGGCTGTTGCGTTATCCCCCTTTTCCTTATCCTTAACTGTTTGCAACTCCTTCCCACTTCGGAAGATTACCGCTTTGCGGTGCTCATTTCTGCCGGATTTATTTACAGTATCACTCGGGAGGCGTTCCTAGTGGACGGGTATTCAATGCATGTGCTATTTGCCCTAATTGATTTTCCAGATTCTTTAACGATGCTCCATGACTTTGCAAAGTAAGATCTAATTGATTCAATTTCTTATCTTGTTCCTCGTTCTCTTTTGTCGAGGCTCTAATGAATTTTTCCAAGGTCGCTTCCCAACTTGATATCCTCTCCGGTTGTTGAGGTTGATTTTGGAATCCGGAGGTGTGTTGTTGTCTAGGTGGTTGAGTGCTGACTTGATTGTTACTCCATGAGAACCTGGATGATTCTTCCAACTGGATTATAAGCATTTTGAGTCGGATACTGGTTGAGTTGAGCTATTATAATTTCCTCTGTTAATCGTTTGATTCAATTTATGGCACATTGATCCAGTAGCATGACCCCAAAGACACAACTCACAAACCATCGCTTCTTGCTTGTGGGCTTTGTGGACGCCTATATTTCTATATGCTTAGCTATTGCGATCACTTGTCTTTGTTAATCTTTGTTAAGCGTCCACTTCATACTTTCACGATGCTTTTGGATGGTTGGTCCTCGTCATGGGCCACTTGATAGTTGTTGGTGGCCATTGTTTCTAACAATTGATCGCCTCATCAAAATTTTTGGACATGATCGCTCCTCCCTTCTTTGCAAGATCAATACTAGACCTCGTGGATGCGTGCAAACCATCACAAAATATCCCTAATTGCATCCACTGCGGGATTCCATGATGAGGGCACTTACAGAGCATATCCTTAAACCTTTCCCACGCCTCATATAACGATTCTGACTCAAGTTGTGCGAAAGTATGAATGTCGTTAAAGTAGTTTTTTGTCGACTTATTTGGTGGGAAGAACTTAGCTAAAAATTTTTGAGCTAAGTCATCCCATGTGGTGATTGAACCAGGAGGCAAGGAGTGTAACCAGCTTCGTGCTTTATCTTTTAAAGTAAACGGGAACATCCTCAACCTTATAGCGTCTTCCGATACATTGTTAAATTTGAAAGTATCGCAAACTTCCAAGAAACTCAAGATATGTTCATTAGGATCGTCTATCGAATTACCCCCAAACTGGCATATATTCTGTAGCATCTGAATTGATCCCGGTTTTATCTCGAAACTGTTCGCATTGATTGCCGGTCTCTTAATACTTGACTGTAAATCCGTGACATTTGGCAGGGCGTAATCCCTAAGTGATTTTTGTTCGTTCTCTGCCATGTTCACGAGTATTTCCTGGGTTGCCAGTTCTTCTTCCAAATGTATAACCTCACTATTCAACCTTTATGTCGGAACTTCTTCTCAAGGTTGTATCAGATATCGTAAGAAGTTCCTTTCTAGCTTTCGATCTAGTGTGCATACACAATTCTCGCCAATCAAGAAGAAAGATTGAGTAGCGTTCAAATTAAAACCGAATTGATTATAACTAATATGAAATTAATCTTAATAAAAATTCCCTAAGAACGGCGCCAAAAACTTGTTGATCGATTTGTAATCAATGAAAACACGCAAGTATCTGTGATTCAACAAGTAATAAAGTGATAAGTTGAGTATCGTTCCCACGAGGAATTCTAATTAATAAATCCCAACTACTAATACTATATCGATTCAATTTTATTCAAACAATGATAAATTATGATTTTCTGAATTATTAACTCAAAATTAAACACTTAAAAGATATTGTACTAAGATAAGCGAATAACTAAGCTAATACTTGAGTGAATGACTTCCGATAGGTAAATATTATGACTTCAATATCCCCAATTATGAACTATAAATCAATTATCTAATCATCCCAATTATTATGTCTCTTTGAATCGTTAATGTGAATTCTCAAATGCCAAAAGCCCTCTTCCAAGTGATCAATTGACTTCTATTTAATCCAGATTAATCTTGCTATATTCCTATGCAAAACAATTGAATTAAACTCTTTCCAATCCCAATTCCTTATATGTTACATGCGGTGAATAGATATTTCCATTCAATTCACAAACCTAATTATTTACTGGTGCAAATAACTAAGTCACATGTTATCATGTCCGGATTCTAACCCTAGAATTCCTTTCCCAATTCCTTTACAGAGTAACACGGTAATTATTGGCCAAATAATTAATCAATAGAATCAAAACATGATAAACAATCCACTTCAACATAAATAATTAGAATGAGTGAATAACTAATTTATAGTCATAAAAAGTTCAATTGAAATCTTAATTAAAGAATTAGTTCATCACGGAAATAAAAACCATTAATTGTTGACAAATCATCCTTAAAGAATTACAAATTGAAAATAAGGAGAGAAAGAAGAAACTCTGTAGCCAATCCTTAATCTCCAAGTAATCTTGTGTAGCCTTCAATGGAAGAACTCGTTGAATCCTCCTAAGAATAAAAAATCCTCCTTTTATTTCAGCACTTAGTTTCTTTTTATAGCCCCCAATCCTCATCCAATTAGGTTTTACATTAGCTCCCAATAGCCAAGTCAAGTCCAACCAAAAGTCAAACGCGCTAATCCAGTCAAGGTCAGCCGAGGCTCAGCGCCCCGGCGCTGTAGGTAGTGTAATTTCCAGCGCCCCGGCGCTGGACTTCTCTAAAATTACCAGATTGCCATTAAATGCTTGAATTTCCCATAATTGCCCCTCCAGCTTCCAAATCTGCAAAATAAGATATAAACACAATAACAATGCTACTAAATAACTTAAGAATGCAATAATTTAAGTCTAAATATATCCAATTTATGAGTATACTACCCATTCATCAGAAACCAAGTGAAAATAACGAATATACGAGTAGAATCGACTTTAATCGATAAAGTTAAAGCCGCTCAAGCTACACACCCGGAGCTGATAAATGTGAAGAAAAAGGTTCAAAAGGGCGTTATTCTAGAAGCAAGAATCGATGAAGAGAGGAAATCTCAACCCTCGATTTTATTGGCCCATTTGAAATCCTTGATTGAGTAGGAACTGTGGCCTATAGACTCGCTTTTACCGCCAAGTATGTTGCGTGTTCGAACATTTTTTTACGATCGATGTTACGTAAATATGTGGACGACCTGAACCACAGTATTAAATAAGAACTAAATGATATAGCAGAAGATTTAACGTATGAGGAGATACGTGTTAAAATCTTGGATAAGAAGGATCGTATTCAACACTTAAAGGTTATGCCTCAAGATTTAGAATCTGAAATAAAGTCAAGGTATCCTCACCTCTTCGGCATACCAGGTACGTACATAAATTTCGAGGGCAAAATTTCATAAGGAGGGGAGAATGTGAGACCCCAGATTTTATGAATAAAGATTTAATTTTCTCAAAATATATTTTTTTGAATATTATGGTGTGGTTTGAGATAATGTTATAGTTGTGGGTAGTATTTATAAATTTTGAAAAGTATGCAAGTTGATGTATAATATTTGACTGGTCGGGGAATATTCTATTTTGTCGGGGAATATCCATACGACGGTACAATCATTGGTGGACCCCATAATGGAATTATTGTCGGATTGAGAAAACGACAAAAATATTTTTATGAAAATAACGGCGGAAGTTGTACCGTTAACTGTTGAAACACTCGGTGTTAAAAAAAGAATGTCTGGCGTGGTTGCCTAGTAGCACACGGTATTGATTATTGATGTTTACGTGATAAGTCACTCAGTTTTGTTTTATTAGTATTATTAATGTAACAAAACAGAAAAACTTTTTATATAAAACAGAATACTTTTATAAAGTTATTCGTTTTATTAGGCTAATAGTAAAATCTTTTTATATAAAACATAATACTTTTATAAAGTTATTCGTTTTATTAGACAATAATTAGAATATATTATATTTTATTATGCAGAGTGTTGCATAGTGTATGCATAGTGTTTTGCATAGTAAAATCTTTTTATATAAAATAGAATACTTTTATAAAGTTTGCATAGTGCTTGCATAGTGTTTGCATAGTAAAATCTTTTATAAAGTTATTCGTTTTATTAGATTATAAATAGAATATATTATATTTGATTTAAAAATTTTTTCCTTAAATATGGATCGTCAGATTAAAGTAAATCAATCTGGACCGTTCATGAGTTAGTTACTATGCAGTCCATTTTTCTATGAATAGAAGCTCATTCATTCATTATTTCTTACGAATTCACTGAAACTCTAGAGAGATAAACTATAGAGAGAAAGAAGAAAAGTATTCTGCTACTTCACTACTCATATATCCAGTACTCTTCTTCTTAAGGTAGGGGATATTATTTGTTGTACTCGTAGGGAGTATTATTTCTTTTGTATTCATGAAGAGAACTTCTGTTATTCCATTCTTTATTATTCTGTTGGAATAACTTGTATACGCGGGATACCCTATACTAGGTGAAATTCTTCTGTTATTCCATTCTTTATTATTATGTTGGAATAACCTGTTATGCGAAGTACCGCATACATGGTGAAATTCTTCTAATATTCCGTTCCTTATTATTCCGCTTTTAATATCACGTCTCGTGCGCTTTCTATGGGACACGGTTCTCCATTATTTATTATTACTCGTTGGAATAACTTTTATGCATGCGATTCTATCGCATACATGGTGATTTTTGTTGTTATTCCATTCTTTATTATTCTATCGGAATATCCTCGTCTGCATGCGTTTATGCTTGGGACTGGTTCCATTATTTATTATTACGAATATATCCCGTCTCAGACGTTCTGCTGGGACTGGTTCCATTATTTAATATTCTCATTGAATAACACGTCATGCGCAAATATCTATCGCACGCATGGTGAATCCTTATGTTATTTCATTCTTTATTATTCTGTTGGAATAACATGTCTATGTGGATTATCACATGCATGGTGAATGATCCTCGTATTCATTCTTTATTAAATTGTGGAAATGATGCATCTGCAAGTGGATTACCGCATGACGGGCGAAAATCCATTTGCGCTTCATATATTCTATTATACTCGGTTGGTTAAAGTTTTGACTTCTATACTCCATGAAATTAGTGGAATATCCTTGATATTTGCGCTTCATCCAAAGATCTTTTCATGAAAATATTCTTTCGAGCATTCTTGAATTTTACTCTACAAAGAAGTATCATGTTGACAATTTGGACGTTATTAGTTCCTGGATAAATTAATTCTTGAACTTGTTTTATTGAATTATTATGTCATTGTCATCATCCTCATGCTTATATTATGTTGAAAGTCATCTGTGGCCTGTAGTGCATAGATGGACTTGGTATGATTATGGCCAGGGATTATTCGGTATAATCATAATCGTAATGTTACAAATGATGTGGAAAAAGTCCTCATTGGCCCGTAGTGCATTGATGGACAATTTTTGGTATGATTATGGCTATGGATTCTCTTTGGCCATAGTGCAAAGATGAATTGATTTATGGCATGATCAGGACCGTTGATGAAAACATGATTATCTTTAGCCGTAGTGTATGGATAATTCGTGGTCGTGATACCAAAGAATATCCTTGGCCATAGTGCAGGGGTGATTCGATGATGTGGATTATTTATTAAGTTGAGTCCCAGCGATAAAAGTAATGAAAAACCTTTTAAATCATAGAAGATAGTAGATTTTATTCTCTACTTGACTCTTCTAATGGATTGCTTGTTCACCGCATTAAACTTGATAGTTATTATATTTTATCGGCTTAAACATTGTTGAAGGGTAATGATAATTTATTCGCATTATCTTAGTCAAAAATATTTCTTCTTGGGCTAGTTGAGCTCACCCTTTCTTTCTTTGTTCTCTTGTGAAATGAGAACGAATCGGGACTAGTCGGGAACAAAGAGTGATGATCCTAGATGTTTGCATTAGTAGTCCTCACTATTACGTGAAATAGTGTGATAATAATTGTAATAAGGACTCCTTTTGAGTTTTTATACTCTCTAGTAGACAATATTTGTATTCAAACTCACAGTTTATGTTTTGTCGTATTGTACACGACAGTTGTATTATTAAGTTGTATTTAAATTATGTACCATGTATCTGGCTACTCAAGATGGGTGATGTATACCTAATTTTGGGGGCGTCACACCTGTCGCCCCAGAGGTCGTCGCCCCTGGTTCCCGTCGTCAGCCGTTGGCACCATAGTCATTGGAGACGGGGGTCATTAGCGACGGCCAATGTCAATGGCGACGGCAAATCCATCGGTAAAGACTTTACAGAGTTTACAAATGAGGACCTCATTCCCGACGGCGTGGCCGTCGGTAATGACTTTTATGGCCATCGACAATGCCTGTAGTCTATGTGTGTCGATATATGTCATTGGCGACGGTATTGTTGTCATGTCGCTTTGCACTTCGTCTAACAATGATTTGTATGTATTTTGAATTTTTTTTTAATAATTTCAAAATTTACCTATTCATTTATAAATATAAACGTACACCTGTTATAAACTAATAACAACCATCAAATAACAAGCTAATATCATATAATTCACCATTGAAATAGTAATCCAAATCAAATATATAGATCAAAAATATAATGGTCGTCTGTACAACTCAAAAACTGTACAAGTACATATACATGAAACTCAGAATATAACATAAACTAAACTAACTACAACCCGTCGCCTGTCTCCATGTCATCGAGTCTGTGGTCATCACCTTGTACTGGAGGAGGCTGCTCGTCATCAACTCGACGATCATCGTCCTGTACTGGAGGAGGCTGCTCATCATCAGCTCGGCGGTCATCACCAGTGCCTCCACCTCCACGAGTCTCGTCAACAAGACCCTAAAAAATTAAAATATTAAAAACAAAATCAAAATGAAAACATATTTACATTAGTTTGTGTTCTTCAAGTTAAGCGGACGGGACTCGAACTCGGGCTTCATATATTGGAATCGAGTTCTGTCAGTTCTATCACGTGTCTATTGCCTACGCGGTGCTATTGCCTGTGTTTGTGTGTTAACTGGACGACCGAGGCGGATTTTGGTCTCTTTTTCGACTATTTTCCTAAGTTTTCTCAAGTTAGGCGTACGGGGCTCGAACTCGGGCTCCGTAGATTGGAATTGAGTCCCGTCAGTTGTAACGCGTGTCTATTGCCTACGCGGTGCTATTGCCTATGTTTGCGTGTCATTCGGACGACCGATGCGGGTTTTGACCTCTTTTTCGGCTTTTTGGCTAAGTGTTGGCTAGTTTTACAAACTGGACGATAACTCGGGCTCCGTATGTCGGAATCGAGTCTCGTCAGTTGTAACGCATGTCTATTGCCTACGCGGTGCTATTTCCTATGTTTGCGTGTCATTCGGACAGCCGATGTGGGTTTTGACATCTTTTTCGGCTTTTTGGCTAAGTGTTGGCTAGTTTTGCAAACTGGGCTATAACTCGGTCTCCGTATGTCGGAATTGAGTCCCGTCAGTTCTAACGCGTGTCTATTACCTACGCGGTGCTATGTGTGTGTTTACGTGTCATTCGGACGGCCGATGCGGGTTTTGACCTCTTTTTCGGCTTTTTGGCTAAGTGTTGGCTAGTTTTGTAAACTGGGCGATAACTCGGGCTCCGTATGTCGGAATCGAGTCCCGTCAGTTGTAACGCGTGTCTATTGCCTACGCGGTGCTATTGCTTGTGTTTGCGTGTTAACTGGACGACCGAGGTGGGTTTTGGTCTCTTTTTCGACTATTTCCTAAGTTTTCTCAAGTTAGGCGTACGGGGCTCGAACTCGGGCTCCGTAGATCTAAATCGAGTCCCGTTAGTTGTAACGCATGTCTATTGCCTACGCGGTGCTATGTGTGTGTTTGCGTGTCATTCAGACGGCCGATGCGGGTTTTGACCTCTTTTTCGAGTTTTGGGCTAAATGTTGGCTAGTCTTGCAAACTGGGCGATAACTCGGTTTTCGTATTTCGAAATCGAGTTCCATCAGTTCTAACGCGTGTCTATTACCTACGTGGTGCTATGTGTGTGTTTGCGTGTCATTCGGACAGCCGATACGGGTTTTGACCTCTTTTTCAGCTTTTTGGCTAAGTGTGGGCTAGTTTTGCAAATTGGGCGATAACTCGGGCTCCGTATGTCAGAATCGAGTCCCGTCAGTTGTAACGCGTGTCTATTGCCTACGTGGTGCTATTTCTTGTGTTTGCGTGTTAACTGGACGACTGAGGCGGGTTTTGGTCTCTTTTTCAACTATTTTCCTAAGTTTTCTCAAGTTAGGCGTACGGGGCTCGAACTCGGGCTCCGTAGATCAGAATCGAGTCCCGTCAGTTGTAACGCGTGTCTATTGCCTACGCGGTGCTATGTGTGTGTTTGCGTGTCTATTTTCCTAAGTTTTCAACTATTTGACAGTTTATATAAGCAATATAATTACAAATAAAGAAATACATCAATAATAAGTTTTACCTGTCGAATATGTGGAGGAAAGATGTTGGCCAAGACAACTGCACATACACGGATGGCCTCCTCCCGAACTACACCCATGAGGTCATCAGCGGCAGTTGTAGGATCTATGGAGCCGTGGACAACCTCTCTGAAACAAATTTGGTAGACTTCATTTCGTGATGATGGATGCTTGCGACCCTGCACAACACTACTCGCCATGCACCCCTCTATGATCCGCCTGAAGAAGTCGTCAGATAATGAAGGGCCAACGCCTAATCCACTCACACTACTACCTCCGGTGGGTGGGCGACATCGAGATCTCGCAGCAGGAACTATAGTGTTGGCTGGGACACGGGGAATGCCCACAACTCTACCCTTCTTCGGCCCCCCTGTAGCCTGCAGCCAGTCCTCCATCTCCTCGTCCTCACGCTCATCCTCAGCCACTTAAGTGTCACCTCTCTGGCTGCTCCGGACCATAGAAAGGTCCTCGAACCGTGTCTGAAAAAACATGAAAATGGGTGAAAAGGAAGTATTACACAAAAAATACAAAAGAATTTCAAAGTCAGCAAATGCATACTAAATAAAATAATTAAATTATTTACCGCAATGCGCTCTGCCTCAGGTGAGATATAACCACCGTCACCTCTCTTCTGGTGAGCGTGCCACCAAAACTCAAGGCGGGAAGGTCGGTGCTTTAGACTCACCTCGAGTCTCTCTCTGTAGAGGTCGTACGACTGACTCCCAGTGCAGTGTGGGAGACGACTCTGCTATCGGGCAGCTGTACATTGTGCCGACATCTTCTTGAACGCCTCGCCCTCCCAAATAAGGCACATCTGCTCCCACACCGCAGCACCAATGAAATCTGGCCGGACATCTCTATGTGTCTGTCCATCCGCCATCTTGGTGTGGGCCTTCTTCTTCCAGTCGTAGACCCACTTGTTCCAATTCATCTCGAGATATTTCCCGAGAACAGTGCTGTCGTGGGCTTCTTGCCCATCCTCGAAGAGATAATATCTCTCCATTACAACATATGAATATCAGCAGTTACTTAGTAGACAACATAAAGCAAAGCGGTAAATAAATGAATGACTAAAACACAAATTAAAACTAACATATATGAATAAATGACTTCTTACCCTAAACTCAGTAATAATCAGACCACGTGTGCGGTCATCCACATCCGCCCTCCTCATCCACGGGCTGGAGAATCGGTTGCGGACGATCCCAAGCAACGTGTTCCTTGGCGTCGCGTCAAGGATACTAAAATTAAAATTATTAAATTTGCAAATTACAAAGAATATATAAGAACTAAATAATTAATACAATTATAATGTTAAATATGAAATTACCTAGTAGTCCCGACACGGCATATAAGTGGCGCCTGGGGGTGATTCCCTAGCAATCCACGTGCTAGTCCCCGCGGCGGCCTACGTCGATCACCTATGTAGTGAAATACAACAATATTTATATAAACGAATATAATGTCAATATTATATAAAATTAAAAACAATAAGATGTAAAACAACAAAACAAGTAATTATACTTGATGATCCGGCCTGATCATCACCAGCACTACCTCCACGGCCTGAACTACCAGCACGCCCACCACGATCGCTGTATGGTGTTCGCGCCATATCTGTATATATAACTAAAAGGATACAACATAAATATCAGAATCATCATGCACATACAACTAAAAGGATACAACATGCAGATATAACTAAAAGGAGACAACTATTACATTTGAATACAACTAAAAGGACATAAAGAGTACATACTCCTAATCATTTATATCATCAAAGCCATCAATATCAGAATCATCATCTTCGAGCAGTAGATCTTCACTATCGTTGTCATCACCATCTTCGTCATCCTCAACGATTTCTTCAATTATATCTACCTCCTCAACAACCTCGTCTTCACTTTTGACAGCGATAACATCATCCTCTTCTTCACTAAACTCACTAATAATTGTCACATCAGCAGGTGTGACACTAGTATACTCGACTTGTAAAGGTTCATCGTCTGGACGAGGAGCTGTGCCTTGAAAACCACGGGCTTTGGTGGTTATAACAGCATGCCATGGGCTTGCAGGGGTCTTAACACTCCGCACGTAGTACACCTGTGTTGCTTGACTTGCTAAAATAAAGGTTCGTCCATACCAGTCATGAGTCTTAGTTTTGACTTGACGTTAACAGTCACCCGTCCTGATTTTTTATCTACTTTAACTCTATTCTCAACATCAAACCAATGACAATTGAAGCAAACTAATTCTTTATGACCCCAATATTTGAGAACGACAACTTCTAGCAAACGTCCATACCAGTCATCCCAAATGTTATCGTAGCGACTACCTTTCACCACAACACGAGAATCAACAGGCGACTTCCCCAATATCACAACACTTAAATCAGAATGTAGATTGACAATGCAACATGTATAAGTATCTACAGATCTTTCAGGTAGTCGGCTATAAGCTTTAGCCGATTGTCGACTAACTTAAATGCGTGAGGACCTAATGTACATTAACACAACATATTCTAAAGTTAATTACGCCATAAGAATAAATCTATGATGGTAGATTCATTGAACTTGTAAAGGTTAGACTTACATGATCTTTAAACCATTGCACAAATTGTCTATTTCTTAAATTTTGCAAATCCCCGTCCGATATACTCGGATTCGCTTCACGTACTTCAGCATCATATTGACTGCAACACAATTATATACTTAATGTGTTTGTAAAGGAACTTGACACAGTTACACTAGACATATATAGTTATGACTACTTACTTAATGTATGGCGCTACTTCATTCATGTTGACAAGTGCATACAATGTGGCAGCTGCATACTCACTATCGATCAAGAATCGCCTTTTTTTTTACCACCGAATGAGTGTACAGGATGACTAAAGGCCGTTAATTCTCCATTTTCCTCGTGCGCAACAGCCTCATTCCGACGTAAGCGATTGTGCTTCGTCTGAACATTCAGCTCAAAGTACAAAGAGCAGAAATTAACAAGTTCCTCTATAACATAACTTTCAGAAATCGACCCCTCTACACGGGCTCTATTCTTCACCTTTTTCTTTAGACGTCGCATATACCTATGTGATACATATATAGATTAGCAAAAAACATTAATGTCATTACCGTATTAAAAACATTAATGTCATTACCTCTCGAATGGATACATCCATCTATATTGGACGTGACCGTCAAACTTGGCTTCGTATGGCAAATGAATAAGCAAGTGCTCCATTGAATCAAAAAACGATGGAGGGAAGATCATTTCTAACGTGTACATTATTTCCACTATCTGCATCTCCATTTTATCTATGTCTTTGAGCTGAAGCTCCATCAAGTATAGATCTCTGAAGAAATTAGAAAGCTCTGTCAGTGCTTCAACCACACGTTTCGGTAACAAGTCGATAAATGCCACTGGGATCAACTTCTGCAAGAATACGTGACAATCATGACTTTTGAGACCCCGAAACTTCAGCTCTTCGACTTTACAACACCTTGCTATATCCAAAGAATATCCATCTGGGAGCTTCAGTCCACTGATCCAATTACATATCAATATCAACTGTTCCCTGGTCAAAGTATATTCAGCTTTAGGCGTTACCGTCTTACTACCCTCCTGATACAGCCATAGATCTTCCCTAATGTTCATTTCTACCAAATCAAGCCTCGACTTGTTGTCCTTTATTCTACCACTGACATCTAGGACTGTATAAAAAATGTTATCAAATACATTCTTCTCAGTATGCATTGGATCTAAACAATGACGGATCTGAGTGTAGATAAAAAAGCGGTCAAAGAACATGGATCTGTGTGTCCAGTTGTGAACCTTTCCGTAACCAAAAGCTCGCTCCAATCTGCGATTCTTCCCTGGAGGTGGAAACTTCAAATGACTAATCCAACTCAACATTGCTGACCCAGAAAGACGGCCAGGTACTTGACGTTTCTTTATTTTTCGATTGAATTGTCTACTCATCCTTTGATAACGATGTTCAATCGGCAAAAACTGTCTGGATGTTGCAAAGAAACTCATTTTCCCCCCATGTTTGAGCCGCATAGCTTTAACTGACCCCATGCACACGGGACATGACAAGCCCCTGTGATTCGACCATCCACTGATCATTCTTAACGCCGGGAAGTCATTTATTGTCCACAGTAAAGCTGCCCTCATGTCAAAGTTCTGCTTAAGAGATACATCATAAGTTTGAACCCCTTTTTTCGCACAACATCTTCAACTCATCAACTAACTACCGAGATATACATTGATGTCTTTACTCGGACTCTTATCACCGGAATCGATAAAAGGCATGAACATATAGGGATCTTTCATGCACATCAAAGGAGGAGGTTATATACCACAATAATCAAACCAAGTTGAGTAGGGCTTTGTGTAAGGCAGATTAAGCGGATTAAACCCATCCGTAGCAAGTCCAAGCCTAACATTGCGAACCTCTTCAGCAAACGAGGGATGCTTGTTATCAAAATTTTTCCACTTAAGCCCATCTGTCGGGTGCGTCAGTTGACCTTCGACTATGTCCCGTGTAGAGTTCCACCTCATATCCTCGGCGATATGTGTTGACATAAACAACCGCTGAAGCCTCGGGGCAATGGGAAAGTAACTTAAGATCTTTCTCGGCACGTCTTTTCCATTTTTCTTGCGCTTTTTACAGTATCTACTTGTACCACAAATATCACATGACCTCTTCTCTTTATTGACATCACCGTAATACAACATACAGTCATTCTCGCAAGCATCAATCTTCTCATACCCTAGATTGAGCCTTTTGACCATTTTCTTCACATCATAGTACGACTCCGGTAACTTATTGCTGCGCAGTAAGCACTCCTTCACAATGCTTAATAGTTCATTAAAACCTCTCTCGCTTCTGATCATGCTCGTTCTTGAAGTGTAAAAACTTAGTCACGGCAGATAAAGGTGTGTGCTTTTTGTGCGAAATCACATACGGTGGCGTCATTTGCTTCATGCAATAACTCATGAAACCCTTAGCCCCAACATTGGCTCTTGCTCGACGCCATCGCCATCCCTGTCTGTATTCCACTGGAAGTATGAACCAGCAGCTTCGACTATCATGTTAGTACAGTCAAATGTTTCGTCACCTTCGGATTCCGGTTCTGATTCATGTTCATCCAACCAGGTTTCCCCATGATAGATCCATGTCGTATAACCCTGCTTGAACCCATACACAAATAAGTCGCACATGACATCACTCCTTTCCTTCCACACTTCATTCACACCTCTTACAAGGACATCGATCTCATCGTCACGACTTGCTTTCAAACGCGAAGTTGAGAAACTGTTCAACCCCACTACGATACTCAGAGCTAAGCCCACTCCTATTAGTGGCTACCCTACGTTCCATCCAACTTCGATCAACAGACATCTCGAACAACTGTCTGCTATATATATGGAAAGTCAGACAAACACAATCAAGTCTCCAAGTTAATGTATATGCAAGCTTATGTGTTTCCTAACTTCATCTTCCACTCTAATGGGTCAGGCTTCTATCTCATTCCCAGATGTGTCACCTTACTGATGCCAACAACTTGAACACATCTTTAAATTTTTCAGAAATTTTGGCTGCACCTCCCCATGGTCTTCAAGTACACGAAATAGACTAACACATCGTAGTCTAAATATGCACCCGAAGAACGTCAAGAGATATATCTTGATAGAAAATTCTAAAAATATAAAGAGCGTGTTTCAAGTCGTTAACACCAACTTAAGTGAGATCGAAACATACAAGAACAGTCCCAAAACGGGGACTATTTGAGATTCACTCCTACTAAGTGAATCTCAAACGGGTTTCTAAGCTTCCTAAACTATATGAAAATATGCACATGTGAATTTGAGAATTGAGAATAGGAAAAAAAACAAATAAATATGATAAACATAAAACATGAGAGAAACTGCTATTGAAAGATACTAAATCACTTTCTTAAACTTGAATAAGATACAAAGAAAATAAAATAAACAACTCAAATTACCAAGCAACCACATGCAAAGATTTAGACACCAACTGAAAAAAATAAAAATAGAAAAACTGAAAGCAAATACATTATATAGTGAATAGTTATTCATAAATATGATAAACAAAAAACATGAGAGAAACTGCTAATGCTTGAAAGTGCTTTAAACGATGGTCGTAAGGTTTAGTAGGTGACTTTGTAATTAATGAAAGAGGTGAAACTTTTTAGGAAAGAACTATTTGCAATATCGTAACTAGATAGTAGAGGATCTCATTGCAAGCCATAACTATAACTAATTCAAGGTCAATGCAAACGTTGAAAAGCTTTTGTTGGTTAATTCGAATTAGTCTTTATTTTATACTTGATAAGTCATGGCCAATTAGACTTTGCCATCACACTATCACAATTGAGACAATTGAGGCAAACAATAGTAACTATATATAACAAGTTGATCAAGTTATAATTTTGAATAGCAAGGTAATGCTCGGAAGCTCTAATGCACCACAAATTACAAAGGGTAAAATATAATTAAGCTCTAACACATAATTTCTACACTAGTACTATAATTAAGCTAACACATAATAGAGATGGATAATGCTCAAAAAAGGGTAAAATGTATACTACTTAGCAGCGAAAACAATAATAGAAGCCTGATAACATAAATGCATTGAAGACCCAAATTAAACCCTAACATAAATAAATTGGAACTTACAAATTAAAGCCTAAGAATAAAAAAATCAACTTACTAATTGAACCAGCAGAACCAAGATGGACATGCGACTTCAAAGGCGGATGGAGAAGGACAGAACCAGAAAGGAACGTACCAGCAGAACCAAGAGCTAGGAACAGACCCAAGTGGGATAGAAAGCAAGATGGGGAGGCAGACGGCAAAGGAAGAGGGAGATGGCGACGATGACGTGGTGCACAGGCGACAGCGACGATGTACACAGGCGACGGCAGAGGTGCAGAGGGAAAGAGCCGAGATCGAGCGGGAGAAAGAGAGAAGAAAGTAGAAAAAGAAAAATGAATTTTAAGGATTAAAAAGAACCTCATTCTCGACGGCAATAAGAATTGACTCAATACCGATGGCAAGCCCATCACCTATGACCTTTTCTCACGCGCGCAAAAAAATTCCTACCAAATTTAGGCCCGGGAAGGGTCATTATCGACGGGACGCATTACCGACGACTGTGCCGTCGCCAATGAGGTTATTATCGACGGGAGTAACGCCGTCGCTAATGAGTCCGTCGCCAATGACCTATTTTTTTGTAGTGGTTTATGTGTGCCATTGGGTGGGCCAGGTGGCATGAAAGAACCTGCATCATAAAAGTATGAAAGTTCATCTGCCGTGGTAAAGAGTAGAAATTATCACCCCATCAATAAAATCGGATATGAAAAGAGAAAACGAGCTCTATCCTGCACTTGCATACTTCCATTGACCATGTTGTAGACCTTGCAACTAATACTAAATCATATACCAAATGCAGTTACTGTTGGATTGACTTTGAACTGCAATAATCTCATATCTAACATACCCCTAGAACGGCTACTTCTCCTGTCAGCATTTTAACTTGACGAGGCAACAGACCCAAAACTATCATTTGGCATTATTCCAGGTCGTCCACCAAAGAAAAGTCGGCGATCATTGTAGATCTGTCAAACAAACCATTAAGTCAATATGTCCTCAAATGTACACAACAATAAATATTACCCCCAAAACGTAAATTCATTCACCCAGTATTTCACCTTTTTGGGATTTTGAAACTGAACCATACTCTATTTCAGATTATTTAGAGGTCCTTCCACTAAACACTCATGCTCCTGACCAAACAAAGATACAAAATGAGAAGCAAGTTGGCAGGCAGTAAAAGTGATAAATAGAGCCCAGTAAAGCCTGGCAAAAATAAATCAAAGGGGTGCACAATAAATGGTGCAATATGATTTTAGAATGTGAAAGGGACACATGTTAGCATCTGCCAACTCAAACACCACCAATCTATTGTTTGGCCTCCCAAGTGCTTGTTCATCTAACAGCTTATAAGCCTTATGTGCATTTGGAGTTCCAACTGCACTTGAGAATCTTGTTCGCCTATAAGCCATTTATCTAAACGCAACTTATTTAATTCACAACGCATCGTTCACAGATCAAACGCACCCCACCATTTTTGGTGCAGTGGTCAAATGCACTAACTGCTATGTTGCAAATAAATGTTGGTAAAAGGGTATACCCTAGAGAAAGGACAAAATTTTAAGGGTAGCAGAATACACATTCATCTATGATTTAAAAATGTAAAAAATGCCACATTAGCACATGTCCATACAATATTAACTCAAAATGGGTGAAAACAGTATAATACTATCCAACTGCAGTAATTTTTCCCTGAAGTAGGAAAAAAAGAGTGGGTGGGGAGGGGGGGTCTAACAACTTGAAAGGCCTCAAATGCCTACCATTTTATAGAGTGCGAGCTAACTTAGTCCATATCAGTTCGCAAGTTTTAATAATACAAACCACATTCAATTAACAATAGTATAACAAAAAGCAAGATAGAACCTTGTAGTGTGTCAATAAGCCGTTCCACAATGGTTGCTTGCTGAGAACTTTAGGGTTCCCCAGGATGACAATACCATAACGAGCATGAGTGAGTGCAACATTCAGCCTGCGGGGATCATTAAGAAATCCTATACCCTGGGTGAAAAAAGAAGTCAGTAAAGAACTAGCTAGTTTTCATGCATGATAAAGTTTCATCATGAAAAGATGAGCAACATTGATAAAGTCGAATCAAGAAATTAAGAAAGTAAAATGAATTTCCTCTAATAAGGATAAGATCTTACAAATTAGAAAATAATATATGAATAACGTTTAACTGAAAAAACAAATTATTTTAACAAATAAAAATGCAAGAAGAAACTTTGAAGGACCAAAACGGGAAAAAAATTTAAAAATAAAAACTATGTCAACCAACCTGATGTTCATTGCTCCTCAAACATGACAAAATAATGTAATCCTTCTCTCTCCCTTGGAAAGAATCTACACTTAACCTGTAAAAAAAATGTTATGCTGCATGTTTGTGAAACACTGAAATGTATCTACCAGCGTCTAGGAAGGAGGATTCGAAGCTTGCCTCAATTTCTTTGTAAAGTTGCTGCCTTAAAGCACCATTTCTCGACATATAGTTGACAATGGACGCGCGCTGCCCTTCATATGGTGTTATCACCCCTATCTGTATGATGATGAGAATAATAAATTATTACAACAGTAAGGTTGAGAAGCCCTCATCGAAACGAAAAATGTGCAGAAGCTCAATAAATATACCTGACTAGGAACAACACCACTCTTTAAGAAAGTAGTCACAATTTTTTCGACATTTGCAGCCTCAGTCCTGTTCAGATAGGATGTCCCGCTAGCACTAATCTCCTCTTGTCCCATCTAAAAGAAACAAGTACACAGATTCAAATATCATTGAAACAGGAGAAAAAGTAACAGACAGTAAAGCATAATTGCACTTTAGCAAATACAACAATAATCAACTACTCCCTCCGTTCCTTTTTAATAGGCGTTATAGGAGAAAACACGATTAAGAATGTAGGAAATAATTTGTCTAATAGGTTAAATTGGGTACAAACCCTTCTAAAATTCATCGGAAAGATGAGAGGAAAGAGGTAATGTTTCTCATTGGAGGGAAACTAAGTAATTAATTCTGCTTTAGAATCTACAACAATAGATAGTAAGGAACAAAAATCTCTCTAAAAAGACAGATAAAAAGCAACAAAGGGAGTAATATTTTTTTTGCAGGGTAACATCTGCAAGTGGATAAAATGATTTGAAGAAAAGTTGCACAAGCAGCAGAAAGCACCTAGTTATTGAATAAATAAGTAAAGCTTTGCTTAGTGACACTCCCATGCAGCAATAAGTTTTTATAAACACAATTATTAAAATTATGAAGGCATTTGGCAAAAGATTCCCGCAAAGGAATTTTCTTCAAGAGGAGAACATGAATGGAAAGTTTAGAATACAAGCACATAGAAGAACATGGGCCGGTTTGGCACAGGCCAAGGAAAATCGATGCCTGTTGACTGCCTTTCATTTATTGTCACTCCATTTTGAAGTGTACCTTCATAGAAGCTATTAGAAGGAAATTCCGACAGGGATGGATGCATGCGATATTGAACCTGCAATGTAAGATCATGACATAAAATATTGGGGCTTGATTAACACACAATCCCCAACTTGAAGAGCTCTAATTAATGACTCCAAACTATGCAATTAATTGAAAAATCTCTTCCTATCCCACACACACAGAGAAGCATCAAAAGGTTTATAACCTGCAATCTAATTGGCTTTACGCCCAGAAGCACAAGACGCTCAAACAGAGACTGTGCTAGTCCAGCACGAGCTGCTTTTTTGAACATAATGACGGGACCAAGCTGACAATGATCACCAACAAGAACAACCTAACATAGACATCATTCATCAAGAAGTGCTCAACCATAAGTATATAAAGCAACATATGTATTAAGTACAAACAAATTTTGGTAACAACTTGCTTCACTCCAAGAACCAAAGGAATCAAACACTCGAGCTCAGTTGCTTGTTGCAAAAGTTCATAATTAATTAATTAGATCAAATTAAGTAAAAATTATAGTGTACAAATTTATATTTAGTGAATAAATTAAACATTATAACTTGAAGGGTGTATTAGATATTATATTAAAAATATTTTTGGATATTAGTTGGTCAGCCACGTTAGGGGTAGTGAATGTTACATATTGTAGATTAGAGGGGTACGGACTATTACTTAAATAACTAGAGGGATTGTGAGTGCTATTATAATTATCTACAGAGGATGTCCGTGTATTTTTTATTCTTTTATTTATGGACTTATCAATTTTTAGATGGGGAATAAACGCATTTAAAGTTTGTTTGGGGGAATTTTTTGGGCGGACTAAAAGAACATCTGACTTAAAATATATATATTTTGATATTTGATAACTTTCTAAAAATATTTGTATAGTGTAGAGATTTAGCTCAAACGCACTTTTTGCTAAAGTAGAAAATGTGTGCTTCTGGCTGAAGAAGCACTTTTAACAAAAGCACGAAGTACAAAATTATTCTTAGTGTTAAAATTAAATAAAATCTCATACGACACAAATATTTTAAATTTGTAATTAATACCTTCAAAATTACTTTTATAATTATGTAATGAATCACTATTTTAATTTTCTTATAAAAACATTTTTGTTAAGAATTCTACATATAAAAGTGTATTATTTCACATTCTCACCACAGAACACTGCACGACTCCACCAAACAAACATTTAATATGGGAATTAAGGGTTTATTAGCGCTATTATTAGTGTCAAATTTTTGAATCTCGTATCTCAAATACATATGTTATCATTATATTATTTATTTAATATTATAATGGGTCCTTAATTAGCATTTATTATAATTAATACTAGAGGCCTCAACTTTTTACATTTCAAATACATATGTTTATTATATTGGTTGTTAAACATTATCGTATGTCCTTAACATTCATTTACATAAAAATGAAATGATTGTGTGTATGTGAGACACATTTGAGATTTCAAATTTGAGACTCATAATATTAATTTTCATATAACATTATTTTTCATTGAATATTTTATCTTGGACTGAAGAACATACTGATGCAGTAAGAAAGATTAAATCTAGAGTTAAACAGTTACCTTGTTTGTCCTTACCTAATCCCGAATGGAAAAAGATCGTTCAGACCGATGCTTCCAATACCGGATATGGTGGTATTTTAACTTTGGTGACGTCCCATTTAATCAAGCATTAACCCTGATCTATCTTAATTAATACATGGCATGAAATTTTAAAAACATATTAAATATATCTTTACAGATAAATTACCACATATATGATCTCATGAAATTACAATTGATACCCTACCAGAAACAATTAAGGAAAGGACTGGAGAAAAGGGTTGATCAAGCACGTCTGTCAACGATTTACAAGAAATAATAGCCACACTTCACAAGACGGATAAAGGCAAGGATTCAAAACGCGACTTTGGTGACGTCCCACTTAATCAAGCATTAACCCTGATCTATCTTAATTAATACATGACATGAAATTTTAAAAACATATTAAATATATCTTTACAGATAAATTACCACATATATGATCTCATGAAATTACTGTTGATTAGGGGGTAGGGGTTCTACCCAAAACTATGAGCCGACAGGTTTCTTCCTGTATGGTAGTTTTTGTTAAGACAATATAATGTTCTGATATATAAAACTGTTCTAAGAAGTAAGAACGATTATGATTATCAGTTGCAGATTGATATGCTGTTTTGTATCGATTACTATTCTCAGTATGATAATCTAAAAGCTCAAGTAAGGAAACATAATAATTAACGGAAGCAATAATTAAAACTTACAGAAGAGTCTTGGATATCTTCAAACTTCAAATTTATATATTTATCAAGTATTTTACAGAGAGAGGTACAAAGAGAATACAAAGGAAAATTCTAAAGAAAGTTCTGCCTCAACAAGGGTGAGGTCTCCCTTATTTATACAAAAAGAAGGAGAGAAAGGATTAGGCGTGTCCCGGATGGTGGAGTCGGCGGTAATCCTTATCTTTTCTTCTTTATCCCTTAGCCGTAGGAAGTGGAGGATAAGAGACAAGCTGTCGGCAAAGTGGGAATACTGTAGTGGACAGGTGGCTTGTCAATTTCTGATAATAGAGAGGTAACTGGATAAGCATCGTTGCTGGTGGGAACACTGTACTTGTTTTCTTCTGATTATTGATGCTGTAGTGGAGAATAACTTTATTTTCCTTTTCCTTTCTTGTCCTGCGCCATCTTCTCAGAAATCATTGAAGTGAGAGAGTCCCAAAAGTCTCCCATGGTAGGCTCCGATTCTTGACTTTCTCCTGCTAAAACATTGAATTGATTGTCATCCTGTTCAGAGTCTTCATCACTGTTAATAGTCTTCATGGAGGCATCATCCGGGATTAAGGATTGTAAGAATTGTGTCTTCATATAATCCATAGTTTTAACTAAGAGTTTACATTTTTGATTAAGTTTGGAAACTTTTGTTTTAAGTACATTTGGATTTTAACAAAAGGATTTACTGATGTTGATGCTGGAAGGCTCTGAGGTATAACATCTAAATAGGCATGGGTATGACCTTTTATGGTCTTGAGGAGTTTTGTAAAGTGGGGTTAAGCCCTTTGTCCCACCACTTGGTAAAATATACTCTTTTTAGGCGAGGGATCTTATTCTGGTAATCACACTGAAAATCCCACTTCCAAATCCAAGGAATTCCAAAACGGATTATGAAATGGGCAAACAATTTTTGCATAGATAAATCTTTATTTACTGGTATATGGACATAGGCAACTTGCCATTCCTCGAATGTTGTTTGAACGGATTCTGGTAGGGTATCAATTGTAATACCTATTTTATCCCACCAAACGAAAAACCAGTTGGGAATTTCATTTCGTAAAACTTCGAGACAGATTCGGATAAACCAAGAGTGGTTGTGAATGGGATTCTGGTAATAAAATACTTGCATAAAGGAATCAATATAATCCCAATAGCTGTACACGGTTTACATTAAATAAAGTGGATTCAATAATACGGGTAGTATGGGGATTAATACCCCAATTAGCAAGAGGCATAATACTCTTGATAGTGGTTTTCTTTGTATTATATTGGATTTGGTTGGTTTAGATGGATCATAAGCGTGTGCTTTATATCCATAGATCTTTGTTCTAGAATGATTTGCTCATACACATAACAATACTGGTTAAAACGAGGAGGAGACTGTTGAGTCGTTAAATAACGTCGTTTGATCTCCCATGGATCTTTCATCCATTTCTCATCATTCTGTTTAATAAACAATACTGTTTCTTCCACATAAGTATTTGGAATATACTGTTCGAGTAAAAGAAGAACATCTTTTACTGTAGGTTGGCTAGAAGAAGCCGAAGAATTACTGGATTGAGGGTTCAAGCTAGGAAATTCTGTATAATATAGATTAGTTCTGCCTCGGCCTCGTTGACCGCGGCCACGACCTCTACTGGTCATTCCTGCAAATATTCTCTGGTTAGAAAATCCGATAAAGAATTCTGTTTTCCTTTGATATACTCAATATCAAAGTCAAATACTGATAACATACTTTGCCAAGTAGCAAATATCTGCTTGGATGCTAAATTTTGAACTTCTTTTTTAAAGATTTGTTTTGCAGCTGAATAGTCAACTCTAATTAAGAAGTGCTGATTTAAAAGATCATCCTGAAATTTTAAAACACATTTGACAATTGAAAGACATTCTTTTTTAATAGTAGGATAATTTAAAGAGGGTTCTTTCCAAGTTCCTGAAGTGAAGCGAATAAGATCTTCTTTGTTACTGTTAGGATTAAATTATTTTAAAATACCACCATATCCAAATTATTGGAAGCATCGGTGGTCGAACGATCTTTTTCCATTCGGGGATTAGGTAAGGACAAACAAGGTAAGCTGTTTAACTCTAGATTTAATCTTTCTTCTTTGCATCGATGTATGTTCTTGATCCAAGGTAAAGGATTTTTCCGAAGGCGAGTATACAGAATAGAAGCATCTTGGGAAAGATTTGGATAGTAATCACGAATATAATTTAAACTTCCCAAAAACCTCTTAACATTATTCTACAAGTTATGGCTTTTCAATCAATCTGCAATCTATAATTCTAACATATATATATACACACACAAACCTATATAAATATATAAGGTTTTTTATTTATTATTTATTTTTATTTTATTACTGTGTTAATATGTTACAATAATTTATTTTAACCTAGGGGGTTGGATCTAGGTGAGAAAGAGGATAATTTATTGTATTCGTCTTGCTGCGCTATTGTCTTCTAGAATTGTCTTCATAACTTGATGTCAATAAAATTTGAATATTTAACATCTATATCAATAGAAATGAGTTATATTAGTGAACCAAGTTGTCATTGGTTATATAATATAAGGAGTTACTTTGGATTCTTTCGAAAAAAATATGCTCTGATCAAGCCAATTACATTTGATGTAATAAATATTTATTTTGTATTTTTATTCATTTATTAATAAGAGAATTTATTTAATAAAAGGCATGTTAATTAGTTGAATTAATAAATGAGATAAACACATAGTTATTGAGCAATGCTTTTAGAATCATGATGTAGATTATGCTAATGAGTTCTAAATTCTAGGACAACTCGATACTAAAATATTCCTAATCGTATGGATCACTAATGTAGGGTCATTGATTCCGGATAGATTAGTACATACTATGCTTGCTCTGTTAATAAGGATGATTGATCTCATGATCATTTGTTTGGAGACACTAAAGCAAGTATGTAAGTGTAAGACCCCAAATAATTAATAAATGAAATTTAATTTCATCTAATTATTATTTTGAAATAGTAAGGGTTGATGTGATTAATGTGGATAGTTATGGGTAAAATATGCAAATATTTCAAAATAAGCAAGTGGTTATAAAATATTCATTATTGTTAGGGAATATTCGTTTGGTCGTGGAATATTAAATGCTTGTCGGGGAATATTAAATGCGACGGTAGCGACCATGTGTGAGCCCCATGTGAAAGCGATTGGAGAAAAAAGCGATAAATATAAGTTGTTTCAAAATAACAGGCGTAATTGTTACTGAATTTACCTTTGTTGGAATACCCGGTGGTTAAAAACAACGATGTCTGGCGTTGTTGCACAAGAAGGCTTTGCGGTATTGCACCAATTATTGACTCTTACGTAAGAAGGAACTACTCAATAATGGTTACTGATAATTCTTATTCGATATTTTATTGGTTCGATAATTGTTGTGTTGATATTTTATATTCTTTGTTGTTTGATAATTGTCATTACACGATTATTTTTCATTATCGAAGCAATAATTCATATTATCTGAATAATATTATTAGATACCATTATTGGCAATGTCTAGAAAAGTACATCTAAGGAGAGGTTTGGTCACCTAATTGCGGCATGAGAAGGAGAAATTCTTATTGGAAAGCCCCTCTTTCACAGGAGGCACTGGTTGTCGATATTGTGATTACTGTAATATTATTTGTGAATAATTAATTATTGATTCATATGATGAGAAAAATATTGATTTTATGTGGATATAGATGGAGAAAATTTTAATGTGACAATTGTTGAAAATTGAAATTTTATCTTTTACGATAAAATAATTCATTTAAATATATATATATATATATATATTATTATATTTTAATAATATAATAATGGTGATATTTTTACAACGAATGTGGGATATATGAGTATACAAGGAGGAAGAGTATTTTTGTTGCAATAAATGTTTAAAACATGTTAAACATGTCGGTGGACCCCATTTATTGACTGAAATTTGATTATAGCACGTAAAATCGCCTTGGTTTGTGGATTTGGTCAATTTACATTTGAAATTTGAAAAACCTTCTTACGCAAAGTTGTAGAGAATTGAATTTTCTATAAAAGCCGCGAGATTCAATTTTTCGACAAAAGGGCTATTTATTGTGAATTATTGAAGTTCGAGTTACGAAATAATTGATTTTTGGAAGTTTTAATTGTTTTTAATAACAAAAACGTTTTTTTTGTTTTTGTCATTATTGTGGGGAAACAAAGGTGGCTGAATTCAGTTCTACAAAAGATGGCGTAGGAAATTTAAATTATATAATAATATTATATTAAATTTTCTATTTTGGTGTTCTAAGCATTTTCCTATAAATAGAGAGCTTAGGTTAGAATTGAAAATCACACCAGAAACTGAAGTTTTCTCTCTCTATATTATCGAGTGTATTCTTGTGAGTATTTTGAGTATACTTTGAGTATTGCTATACGGTGAAAGTTCAAGTTATAGCCTATATCCAGTATTCCAGTTAGAAGTACTATCTTTCCGAGGTAAGGGATATTTTTTTTTTCTTAATGATATTATTTCTTCAATATCATTATGCTGAAATATTGATCTGAAGTTTTTATCAAATTTGGAACTTTTGGTGTCGGAGTTACTATTCATATATCGACAATTATTCATGTATCTGACTTTATTCACGAATACGACCTTTATTCATGAAAAATGAAAATTTTTCTTTTAAATCAAAATATCTATTACGGATACTAGCTTTGATTGTATCCATGTTTTGATCATTCTTGAATTTTACACCACTATGATTATTTTTGAGGTATTTTTGGGCGTGGATAAAACAAAAGTACGATTCCTTAATCCTTAATCCTTGTCATTTTGTTTTCTTTGGATTCGTTTCTTAAAAAAAAAAAAATTTCATCATTCTCGGTTTTAAATGATGATATTATTGAATATCTTTGGCTGTGTAGTGCAAAGATGAATGATTTCGATGAATATCTTTGGCTGTAGTGCAAAGATGAATGAGTTTCGATGAATATCTTTGGCCGTAGTGCAAAGATGAGCAGTGTTTAGATGAACATGACTAATGGTGGTGAATGTCCTTGGCTTTTGTAGTGCGAGGATGAATATATGATTCGGATATATATTGATTGATGTTACGAGGGATAAAAATATTGATGATGGATTTGTTAAATTCATAGATATTAGTAGATTTCATCCTCTACGTAACTCTTCTATGAATTAATATTTTCCATTATGAGTATTGATTTAAAACTTGTTGTCTATTGTATTCTATTAAATTTTTTTCTGTTGAAGACTAACGATAATTTGTTGTATATTATCTTAGTCATAATATTCTTTACTGGGCTAGTTGAGCTCACCCTTTTCTTTTTGTTCCATTTTTCTTCTCGGGAGGCGAGAATGTAGCGAGAAATGCAGTCGGGGTATGGAATGATGGTTTTAGAGAGTTGTTTAGTAGTCCTCACCATTTTTGTAAAATAATGTATCAATAATTATGATGAGGATTTATTTGTATGTAGATATTGTTTAGATGACAATATCTCGTATTTAAACTCACAGATTTCTTGTTGTAATAATAAAGTTGTAGTTGTTTACATGCAGTGTATTGATAACTCGGAATGGGTGTTGTATACCTATTTTGGGGGTGTCACGGTTGGTATCGAGCTTAGGGATATGATCTACGGTGGAGATCGGGGAATAGAACTAGGAGGGAGAGGCGAGTAAATCCTTCGCTAGTGTGTCCTACCTAAGCTTATTTGTTAGTTGGTCGAGTATATAGGGATATTATGTGATATATTGATTTCCTTAATTAACCCTTGTTTTATGGCGGTATTTGATAATGTTGGTGAGAATATTAATAATGGAAATGAGGCGTGGAGGCGCTGTACTCACCAACGAGGGAGCGCGTGCAACAGTGGTAATGTTCCTCCGTGAACAACACCACGGAAGCGAGATGATGAGCGAAGGATGTTTAGAAGCTTTTGGCGGTTCATGCAAAATCGACGAGGAGACTCGTGTTCAAAACATAGGAGGAAATGATAGCAATTCACGGGTTGTCACGCCCAAGCGATTCAAAGAGTTGGGACCACGAATTTAAGGGAAAGCTTTGATCCGATCATGGCGGAAACATGGGTCAAGCAAATTACCAAGATATTTGATATCTTGGGATGCACGGAGAACAGAAGGTTCCATTCGCCACCTTTATGTTCCGTGGCGAGGCGGACTCTTTTGGTGGGAGATGCGTGAAGCGTACCCATCCGACCACACACTCGGCATGTCTTTGGGAGACGTTTGAAACTATTTAATGACAAATACTTTCACGAAAGTGTTCGTCATATGAAGGAAGTGGAGTTTATTAGGCTGGAGCGAGAACAACATGGCGGTGTCTCGAAGACGAGGTGAAGTTTGCGAGTTATCCAGTTTGCACCTCATTTGGTGGAGAATGAGGGCGTATGTATGACGCGAATGTTTCGAGAGAGGTTTGAAACCCGACATACGTCGGTATCTCATCTCTCATAAATTTTCTCTTTATTCGGATGTTGTTAATAGGGCTCAATTGTTAGGCGAGATAACGAAAGTACGGTCAACCGAGGTACCACAATCGAGGATCATCACAGGAGATAGCGATCAACAAAACAACAATAACCAATGGAGAAAAAAAAAAGGCGGATAAAATGGTAACCACTCTGGTGGTAATCATAGCCATGAAAATAGAAGAAGCGAGTTAGGAGGATATTTTAAAAAGAGGAGATTCAACAACGACCATGTGAAGGCAGCGATTGCGGTGCAAACAAGAATGGTTCCAAGGGGAGAAACGACCACCGGTCATATGCTATAAATGCGGAAAGAGGGACATATCGGTCAAACTTGACCCTAGCAGTTCCGGTATGCTATAATTGTGGAAAGGAAGGACATATCGCTTGAGATTGCAGTAGCGAAACCTAGTTCAATGAGGGACGGTGACTCAAAAGAATCATGTCGAGAAAAGTCAAAGTCAGCAGTTCTGGAAGAAGCGTTTGTTGTGGTGGTCAAAATGCGAGGAACCCAAACGAGGTGATCACGGGTAAGCTATTTATAAATTCTTGTGAAGTTTATACTTTACTAGAAGATACGGTGCTACCCATTCATTTATCTCTCCTACTTGTGCTCAACGTTTAAATCTGACTCCGAAAAAATTAGACTTTGACCTATCTGTGGAAACTCCGTTAGGAGAAACTTTCATCACATCCACTATTTATAAATCTTGTCTAATCCAAGTTGGCACCCTTATCTTACCTGTTGACCTTATCTCTTTAAAGATACTTTCTTTTGATGTGATTTTAGGGATTGATTGGTTAGCTACTCATCATGCCAAAATTGATTGTTTTCGTGGTTGTTAGCTTTCATATTCCTAAACAACTTTGTTGTATTTAATTCAAGCAACTAAACCATTAAAATCAATCACCGTCATATCTAATCATAAAGCTATTCGTTTATTAAAAAGCGGATGTCAAGCTTTCTTAGCCCATGTTATGGATTTGAATAAAGACACGTCAAATTTGAATAATATTCTGTTGTTATTGACTTTCCGACGTATTTCTGAAGAACTTCAGTACGCCTTTAAGCGTGAAGTTGAATTCTTTATTGATTAGTGAACACGGTACAAAGCCCATTTCTAAAACCCCATATCGAATGGCTCCTATTGAACTTCAGGAGTTAAAGGTCCAACTACAGGAGTTGTTGGACATCGGTTTCATTCGTCTAGTACATCTCCTTGGGGTGCTCTTGTTTTATTCGTAAAGAAGAAAGACGAGAGTATGCGACTTTGTATTGACTATCGGGAATTGAACCATGTCACCATCAAGAATAGGTATCCTCTACCTCGTATTGATGACTTGTTTGACCAGTTGCAAGGAGCATAATTCTTTTCAAAAATCGATCTTCGTTCTGGATATCATCAGCTGAAGATTAGAACTGAGGATATTCCAAAGACTGCCTTTAGAACTCGGTACGGGCATTATGAATTCCTAGTCATGTCTTTTGGATTGACTAATGCCCCTGCGGTTTTCATGGATATGATGAATCGAGTATTCAAGGAATATTTGGATCAGTTCGTTGTTGTCTTTATTGATGACATCCTCATATATTCCAAAAGCCGTGAAGATCATGAGCACCATTTGAAGCTGGTACTCCAAAGGCTTCGTGAAAACAAGCTATATGCTAAGTTGAAGAAATGCGAGTTCTGGCTTGAGGAAGTAGCATTCCTTGGGCACGTGGTGTCAAAACATGGAGTATCTGTTGACCCGGCGAAGATTGAAGCAATACAAAGTTGGGAGCAACCGAAGTCGGTGACTAAAGTACGTAGCTTTCTGGGTCTAGTTGGTTATTATCGGAGATTCGTGGAAGGGTTTTCTCGAATCGCTACTCCGTTAACTCAGTTGACTCGGAAGGATACAAAATTCGTTTGGAGTGAAGAATGCGAGAAGAGTTTCCAAGAGCTTAAGAGGAGACTTATTTTAAGACTGTTCTAACAATACCATCCGGTTCGGATGGATTTGTTATCTACAAATGATGCTTGAGCAAAGGGTTAGGATGTGTTCTCATGCAACATGGGAAAGTCATAGCCTATGCCTCATGACAACTTAAAGAATATGAGAGGAATTATCCTACTCATGATCTAGAGTTAGCGGATCGTTTTCGCTTAAAGATCTGGAGGCACTATCTTTATGGGGAGAAAGTGGAGATATATTGAGACCATAAAAGCCTTAAATATTTCTTCACTCAAAAAGAACTTAACATGCGGCAAATGACGTTGGCTCGAGCTATTGAAAGACTACGACCACACTATTGAATACCATCCTGGAAAAGCGAACGTGGTAGCTGACGCGTTAAGTAGAAGATCATATGCAGGAACGAAAAGTGCGATGATGTCAAGTATACGATAGAGCCAACTTTAATAGAAAAGTTAAGGTTGCTCAAGCCACCGGCCGGCCGGTGATGCATATGAAGAAGAAAGTACAAGAAGGTGCTATTAGGGCGAGAATTGATGAAGAAGGAATACTTCGAGTCCACTCCAGACTTTGTGTTCCTAACGATTCTGATTTGAAGTACAAGATCATGATGGAGGCACACAATACACCATTTGCAATCCATCCTGGAAGTACTAAAATATATCGTGATCTTTGACATACATTTTTGTGGAACAATATGAAGAGAGAGATTGCAAAGTTTATCTCAACATGTTTAACTTGTCAATGTGTAAAGGCGGAGCATCAAGTGCCTAAGGGACCATTGCAACCACTTGAGATTCCGAAATGGAAGTGGGAACACATTACCATGGATTTCGTTACGGGTCTTCCCACGGTTTCTCAAGGCATAAATGCTATTTGGGTTATTGTTGATAGATTAACCAAGTCTGCACATTTCTTGCCGATACGGGAGACTTATTCTCTTGAACGTCTTGCTAGTATGTATGTAAATGAGATTGTGAGGTTGCATGGCATGCCAATATCTATAGTTTCGGATCGTGACCCAAGATTCACTTCAAGATTTTGGGTTAGCTTGCCAAAAGCTATGAATACGGATTTACGATTCAGTTCGGCATACCATCCTCAAACGAACGGACAATCAGAGAGGACTATTCAAACTCTTGAAGATTTATTAAGACTCTGTGTCCTAGATTTCAAGGGCAGTTGGGATAAGTATTTACCGTTGGTGGAATTCTCCTACAACAACAGTTATCAGGCAAGTATAGGTGTGGCTCCATTTGAAGCATTATATGGACGAAAGTGTCGCTCTCCAATATGTTGGGATGAGGTGGGTAAAGCAACATTGTTGGGACCCGAGTTGGTACGTATGACCACAGAAAAGATCCAAATGGTTAGACAATGCATACAAACGGCACAGGATCAACAAAAGAGTTATGCGGATCTTCATCGAAAGGACGTGGAGTTTAGTATAGGGGATCATGTATTATTGCGTGTTGCCCTATGGGAGGGAGTTATAAGATTTGGGAAGAGAGGAAAGCTCAATCCACGATTTATTGGTCCATTTCAAATTCTTGACCGAGTAGGAAATGTAGCATATAGACTCGCTTTACCTCCAAGTATTTCTCGTGTTCATAATGTGTTTCACATATCTGTACTTCGTAAATATGTGAAAGACCCGAACCACGTTATTGAGTTAGAACTGGACGAGATAGTGAAGACTTAACGTATGAGGAGGTACTGTCAAGATCTTGGATAGGAAGGAGCATGTCCTACACGACGAAGGTCATACCACAAGTTAAAGTCTTGTGGAGGAACCATGCTATAGAAGAAATGACACAGGAATTGGAAAGCGGAAATGAAAGCGAGGTATCCTCATCTTTTGAAACACCAGTACGTATGTCAATTTCGAGGATGAAATTTCATAAGGAGGGAGGTTGTAAGACCCCAAATAATTAATAAATGAAATTTAATTTAAATCTAATTATTATTTTGAAATAGTAAGGGTTGATGTGATTAATGTGGATAGTTATGGGTAAAATACGCAAATATTTCAAAATAAGCAAGTGGTTATAAAATATTCATTGTTATTGGGGAATATTCGTTTGGTCGTGGAATATTCGTTTGTTGGGGAATATTAAATATGAAAGCGCTTGACCATGTGTGGGCCCCATAATGTAAAAGCGATTGGAGGAAGAAAGCGACAAATATAAGTTGTTTAAAAATAATGGCGTAATTGTTACCGTTTAATTGTTGGAATACCCGGTGGTTAAAACACGATGAATGGCGTTGTTGTTGCGATAGAACACAGTATTGCACCAATTATTGACTTTTACGTAAGAAGGCACTACTCAATAATGGTTCTGAGTAATTCTTCGCAAATTATTTTATTGGTTCAATAATTGTTGTGTTGATATTTTATATTCTTTGTTGTTTCAATAATTGTCATTTACGGTATTTTTCATTATCGAAGCAATAATTCATATTATCTGAATAATATTATTAGATAACATTATTGGCAATGTCTAGAAAGTTCGCATCTAAGGAGAGGTTTGGTCACCTAATTGCGCTTGATGAAGGAGAAATTCTTATTGGAAAGCCCCCTCTTTCACAGGAACCGCACGGTTGTCAATATTGTGATTACGTAATATTATTTGTGAATAATTAATTATTGATTCATATGATGAGAAAAATATTGATTTTATGTGGATATAGATGGAGAAAATTTTAATGTGACAATTGTTGAAAATTGAAATTTTATCTTTTACGATAAAATAATTCATTTAAATATATATATATATATATATATATATATTATTATATTTAATAATATAATAATGGTGATATTTTTACAACGAATGTGGGATATATGAGTATACGAGGAGGAAGAGTATTTTTGTTGCAATAAATGTTTAAAACATGTTAAACATGTAAATTGGACCCCATTTATTGATTGAAATTTGATTATAGCTTTATAAAATCGTCTGCTTATGGATTTCGGTCAATTTGTGTTTGGAATTTAAAAAAACTTTCTTCTGCAAAGTTGTAGAGGATTGAATTTCCTATAAAAACTCACGAGATTTGAATTTTCTGACAAAAGGGCTATTTATTGTGAATTATTGAAGTTCCGGAGTTCCGAAATAATTGATTTTTGGAAGTTTTAATTGTTTTTAATAACAAAAACGTTTTTTTTTTGTTTTTGTCATTATTGTGGGGCAACAAAGGTGGCTGAATTTAGTTCTACAAAAGATGGCGTAGGAAATTTAAATTATATAATAATATTATATTAAATTTTCTGCTTTGGTGTTCTAAGCATTTTCCTATAAATAGAGAGCTTAGGTTAGAATTGAAAATCACACCAGAAACTGAAGTTTTCTCTCTCTATATTATCGTGCGTATTCTTGTGAGTATTTTGAGTATACTTTGAGTATTGCTATACGGTGAAAGTTCAAGTTATAGCTTTATATCCGAGATTCCGGTTAAATCTTTGTCTTTCCGAGGTAAGGATATTATTTTTTTTTTCGTAATGATATTATTTCTTCAATATCATTATACTGAAATATTGATCTGAAGTTTTTATCAAATTTGGAACTTTTAGTGTCGGAGTTACTATTCATGTATACGGCACTATTCATGTATACGACACTATTCACGAATACGACACTATTCATCTAAAAATAATATTTTTTTTTTTCGTCCGAAATATCTATTCTGGATACTAGCTTTGATTGTATCCATGTTTTGATCATTCTTGAATTTTACACCACTATGATTATTTTTGAGGTATTTTTGGACGTGGATAAAACAAAGTACGAATCCTTAATCCTTAATCCTTGTCATTTTGTTTCACTGGATTCGTTTCTTCAAATTTTTTTTTTTTCATCATTCTCAGTTTTAAATGATGATATTATTGAATATCTTTGGCCTGTAGTGCAAAAATGAATGATTTCTGATGAATATATTTGGCGAAGTAGTGCAAAGATAAGCAGTGTTTAGATGAACATGACCTAAATTGGTGAATGTCCTTGGCACGTAGTGCAAGGATGAATATATGATTCGGATATATATTGATTGATGTTACTGAGGATAAAAATATTGATGATGGATTTGTTAAGTTCATAGATATTAGTAGATTTCATCCTCTACGTAACTCTTCTATGAATTAATATTTTCCATCATGCAGTATTGATTTAAAACTTGTTGTCTATTGTATTCTATTAAATTTTTCCTGTTGAAGACTAACGATAATTTGTTGTATATTATCTTAGTCATAATATTCTTTCTTGGGCTAGTTGAGCTCACCCTTTTCCTTTTTGTTCCATTTTTCTTCTCGGGAGGCGAGAATGTAGCGAGTGCAGTCTGGGGTATGGAATGATGGTTTTAGAGAGTTGTTTAGTAGTCCTCACCATTTTGTAAAATAATGTATCAATAATTATGATGAGGATTTATTTGTATGTAGATATTGTTTAGATGGCAATATCTCGTATTTAAACTCATGCTTTTCTTGTTGTAATAATAAAGTTGTAGTTGTTTCTGTACCATGTATTGACAACTCAGAATGGGTGATGTATACCTATTTTGGGGGTGTCACAGTAAGTGCTTATTGGAGAATAAGTTCACTGAACGTGACAAATGAAGGAACCCTAATGGAGTTTTACTTGCCTGTCAATAGGAGTTCCAAATGTGATAGTAGTATAAGTGATCATTGGGCTTGAGATCATCATAGTAGCTTGTATATACTGAATTATGTTTTGACATATTCCTTAATGTTCTTGAGTATGTCGTAGGGTATGCTCGAATATAATAAAGTATATATGGAGATAGGAGAATGATCAACAAATGATCTACGTCCAGTAAAGGGAGAGAATATCCTATGTGATTTGATAAAGTGACAACATGGAAATCCCTACGCCAGGGTTGAATGAAAATTAGAAATGAGTTTCTAATTTACATTAACTATTGTTGTGCATTTAAGAATTGAAATACATATAATCAAATAAATAAACCTTGACAGTAATTCCATGTTTTATATTTGATTAAGACATTATATGGTAGAAGGATTTAATTGTACGGTAACTATTTATGGAATATATTTTTTGTATTCTCTGTGATAATCTTTTTGATTTACGTTAAATTCATATTATCCAGATAGTCATGATACATTATTTATAAAGGTGTCACTCATGATGTAGAATAAATACTATTTATTTATATTTGAATTAAAGGTGTTTAATTTATTATAAATAATATTTGAATTGTTCTAATTTATTTATTCTACTATTAGCTTAATATTAAACTGCTGGGTAAAATCTAGTTACGCACAACATGCAAGTATACGTGGTCAACAAGTAATAAAATGATGAGTAGTGTATCGTTCCCATAGAGAAAATAACTGAAATTTATCTTAGCAACTACCAATTTTATATTACCTCAATTTTATTAAACAAATAATCAAGATTGTGAAATTTATGTAAACTACTAATTAAGGAAAAATTAACTAACTAACACAAGTTTTTAATTAAGATTGGGAGAATTAAGCCAACAATTTCACTTGATGCATCACTTAGAATGACATACTTCCTTTTAACTCAGCTTAACTATTTCATAATGTTAATCAAGAACACAACAGTAGATATAACTATCTCTCAATGCATTATACTCATATCAACATAAATCCACAATTGATAGAATTAAGTAGAATACCCTAATTAACTAATCCACTATATCTCTATGTGAATTATAATTAAAGAAGATTTAATAACAAGTTCTTATGAGATTACGTGTGATGCATAGGTATATCTCTATCCTAAGCATAAATTATGAATCTCATCATCATGCAGAAATCACAATCACACGCTACTATGATTAGATCTTAACCTATATTCCATCTCTCGAATTCATATAGATTATCAAGAAATTGTTGATCAGGAAATTAAATAAATTAAGCATACATCATAGTAGAAAATTTTGGAAATAGTCTCAATGAATTAATATATCGTAAACTTAAAAAGTGAATTAGTTCATGCTAGATGAATAAGAAATTGAAATCCACAAAGATACAAACATTCTGAATACAAGGATAATATTAGAGAAAGAGAATAAAAACTGTAATGAATTTGTTGCTCTTCTTCAATCCCGCCTTGCGTTCTTCGAGCTTGCTCTCTTTGTTTCAATCCTTCAAACGTGATGTCTAACTAGGATTGTATAAATAATGATGATAAGTCCTCTCTACCCCTGTATAAGCCTCCTCTCTCTTTCCAAAACGCGTCCCAAATCTTCGCACAAAAATCTGTCGAATCAGAGTCGAACAAGGAAACTTCAAATTATATACCGCGTAGCTAGCCCTGGCGGTAAATTGCAATAAGAAAGCCCGCCCCGATGGGTGTTCAATCACTCTGCTGGAAAGTGACACCCCGCCCCGGCTGGTGATTTGGATTGTAGACCCCCGCCCTGACGGGTATGCTGGCTGCAAACTGGCTCCTTCTACCTTTAACTCTTTCTTTCCGTCCAATCCAATTCCTGCAACACAACCACAGACAAATGAGTAAAATAATACTAAAACATCTTGAAGTAGCAACAAATTAGGTTCGAAAGGTGTCTGATTTGTAAGTATAAAACTCACTCATCAAATACTCTCAAACTTAAGACGTTGCTTGTGACGCCCCCAAAATAGGTCCACACAACCAATTCTGAGTCGCCAAATACATGGTATATAAAGCAACTACAACTTCATTATTACAATTGTCGTGCAAAATATGACAACACATATGCTGTGAGTTTAAATACAAATATTGCCTTCTAGATCCAAACGTAAATAAGTCCTCATTATAATTATTAATACACTATTTTACAAAATAGTGAGGACTACCAAAACAACTATCTTGAACCATCACTCCATACCCCGATTAGTTCCCGCTACATTCTCGCCTCCTGAGAAGAAAAATGGAACAAAAAGGAAAAGGATGAGCTCAACTAGCCCAGTAACGAATATTATGACTAAGATAATGAAAAACAAATTATTGTTAGCCTTCAATAAATCAGATAAAATATAATTGACAACAAGTTTTAAATCAATATTCACAACGAAAATAACAATTCATTAGAAGAGTTAAGTAGAGAATGAAGTCTATTATCTTCTATGATTTAAAAGTCCATCCTCAATATTTTATCCCTGTAACATTAATCAATATATATCTTGAATCAAATATTCATCTTTGCACTACATACCAAAGATATTCATTTGTATCACCAGTTGGTCATGTTCATCTCAACACCTGTCCATCTTTGTACTACGGGCTAAAGATATTCATCAGATAATCATTCATCTTTGCACTATAGGCCAAAGATATTCAGTTATATCACCATTTAGGACTTAAGATAATGAAAATATTTTAAAGAAAACGAATCCAGTGAGATAAAAGGACAAAGATTAGGGATTCGTACTTTATTTTATCCAAGTTCAAAAATACTCCATAATAATCAATTGTGGAACAAAATTTCAGAATGAAGATCAAAACATGTATACAATCAAAGATAGTAACCATAATAGACAACTTGGACAAAGAAAAAAAAATTTAATTTTTCTGTGAATAGTGTCGTATACGTGAACAGTGTCGTATACGTGAATAGTAACCCCGACACAAAAAGGTAAAAATTTTACAATAAAATTTATATCAATATTTTGGTATAATGAAATTAAAAGGAATAATATCATTTATAAAAAAAATAACATCCCTTACCTCAAGAGAATAGTACTTCTGGCTGAAATACCAGATATAATATTGAAGGAAACTTGCACTGAATAATAACACTCAAAGTATTTAAATACTCACAAAAATACGCTCGATATTATAGAGAGAGAAACTTCAGATTCTGGTGTGATTTTCAATTCTAAACTAATCACCCTATTTATAGAAAAATGCCAGAACACCAATGTTGACTAACCTGCTACCAGTGGCTTCCACCCTTTGCCATTCACGCACACCACACTTTGAAATTTCAGCATTTTTCTACAAAAAACAAAAATGGGGCCCACCCATGTTTTTAATAAAAATATTTATTTTCGAAACTTCAATAATTCATAATAAATAGCCCTTTTATAAAAAAAAAATACAAATTCTATGTCCTTTCCATAGGAAATTTAATTCTCTACAACTCTGTAGAAGAAAGTTTTTCCAAATTCTAAACAAAAAATGACCCAAATTTACATACGGATGATTTTTTTTCACACTTTCATTTCGACAAAATACATATACTGATAAAAATAACCATCAACACTAGTTCCTTCATTTATAACAAATTAAACAAATATTTAATTATCATATTCATCAGTTATTTACAATTCCTCAATAATTATACTAATTAATATTATAGATTCATAATACTGATAACCAGATCGTTCCCAGGCCCATGAAAGGGGGGTTTTCCTATAAGAATTTCTTCTTATTGGCACACAATTAAATAACCTAACCCCTTTCCTTGACAGAACTTTATGGACATTATCAATAATGCTATCCAATAATATTAATTCAATAATATGAGTTACTATGTCGTGACAATTATTGAATCAATAATGTAAAATACTATTTAATTATCACTGCAGCAATTATTGCACCAATAATATGAAAAACTGTACAATTTTACTGTATCAATTATTGAGTGACTTCTTATGTAAGAATCAATAATCAGAAATACTGTGCAATACCATGTGCCTTTCGCTGCAAACCACAGCGTACATTGTACTTTATCCGGATATTTCAACAGCTTTTTTAACGGTAAAAGTTTTTTGCCGTTATTTTTATAAAAGGTTATTTCACGCATTCTATATCAAGCGGTTATTCCGATTATGTGGTCCATTAATGATTGAGTAAAGTAAATACGGATATTCACGACAAAAAAGAATATTCCTCGACCAAAACGAATATTTTATGACCACTTGTTTACTTTGCAAAATTTACACATTTCACCCATAACTAAAGTATTATATCCAATCAACACCTTATTATTCAAAAATAATAATTAGAGAAATTAAATCTTTATTCATTAAAAGTTGGGGTCTTACAACCTCCCCTTCTTATGAAGTTTTGTCCTTGAAATTGATGTACGTACCTAGTATGTCGAAGAGGTAAGAATACCTTGTTTTCATATCTGATTCTAACTCCCAGGTCATTTCCTCAATATCATGGTTTCTCTATAAAACTTTGACTTGATGTATAACCTTTGAGCGTAAAATATGTTCCTTCTTATCAAGATTTTAACAGGTACCTCTTCATACGTTAAATCCTCTACTATCTCATCTGGTTCTAACTCAATAATGTGGTTCGGGTCTTTCACATATTTACGTAGCATGGATATGTGGAAAACATTATGAACACGAGACATACTTGGCGGTAAAGTAAGTCTATAGGCCACAGTTCCTACTCTGTCGAGGATTTCAAATGGACCAATGAATCGAGGGTTGAGCTTCACTCTTTTCCCGAATCTCGTAACTCCTTTCCATGGAGCAACACATAACAATACATGATCTCCAACATTGAATTCTATGTTCCTTCGATGAAGATCAACATAACTCTTTTGTCGATCTTGTGAGGTTTGTATATGTTGACGGATCATTTGAATCTTTTTCGTAGTCATGCATACCAATTCTGGTCCCAACAATGTTGCTTCACCTACCTCATCCCAGCATACTGGAGATCGGCACTTTCGTGCATACAACGCCTCAAATGGAGCCATGCCTATATTTGCTTGATAAATGTTGTTGTTGGAGAATTCTACCAATGGAAAGTATTTTTCCCAACTTTCTTTGAAGTTTAGAACATAGAGTCTCAATAGATCTTCAAGAGTTTGAATAGTCCTTTCTGATTTCCCATCCATTTGAGGATGATATGCAAAACTAAATCGTAAATCAGTGCCCATAGGCTTCTGCAAACTGACCCAAAATCGTGAAGTGAATCTTGGGTCTCGATCAAAAACTAATGATACTGGCATGCCATGTAATCTCAAAATCTCATTTATGTACATACGAGTAAGGCGTTCAAGTGAATAAGTTTCTCGTATAGGTAAGAAATGAGCAAACTTGGTTAATCTATTAAAAATAACCCAAATTGCATCTATTCCTTGAGAAACCTTGGGAAGACCAGTAACGAAATCCATGGTAATGTGCTCCCACTTCTATTCTGGAATTTCAAGTAGTTGTAATGGACCTTTTGGCACTTGATGCTCCGCCTTGACACGTTGACAAGTCAAACACCTTGGGATAAACTCCACTATCTCTCTCTTCATATTGCTCCACCAAAATGTATGTCAAAGATCACGATACATTTTGGTACTCCCAGGATGGATTACAAATGGTGTGTTGTACACCTCCATCATGATTTTATACTTCAAGTCAGGGTCGTTAGGAACACAAAGTCAGGAGTTGAATCTAAATATTCCTTCTTCATCGATCCTTGCTTCCGAAATAACACCTTCTTGTACTTTCTTCCTAATACGCATCAGCTCCAGGTCTGTAACTTGAGCAGCTTTAACTTTATCGATTAAAGTCGGTTCAACTCGTATATTTGACATCATCACGTGGGTCCCTAGAGTCTTTAACTCTATCTTCATCCTTTGTAAGTCATACAAAATGGGCCTTTGCGTTGACAATATCGCACTCGTACCCGCATATGATCTTCTACTCAACGCGTCAGCTACCACGTTCACTTTTCCAGGATGGTATTGAATGGTATAATCATAATCTTTCAACAACTTGAGCCAACGTCGTTGCCGCATGTTGAGCTCCTTTTGGGTGAAGAAGTATTTGAGTCTTTTATGATCCGTATAGATCTCCACCTTCTCCCCATATAGGTAATGCCTCCAAATTTTAAGTGCGAAAACGATAGCTTCCAACTCTAGATCATGAGTAAGATAATTTCTCTTATATTCTTTGAGTTTCCGTGAGGCATAGGCAATGAATTTCCCATGTTGCATGAGAACACATCTTAAACCTTTGCCTGAAGCATCGCTGTATATGACAAATCCCTCCGAACCAGATGTTATTGTCAGAACAGATGCTGAAATGAGTCTCCTCTTGAGTTCTTGAAAATTCTTCTCACATTCCTCACTCCAACCGAATTTTGTATCTTTTCGAGTCAGTTGAGTTAATGGAGTAGCGATTCGAGAAAATCCTTCCACGAATCTCCGATAATAACCAGCTAAGCCGAGAAAGCTACGTACTTCGGTCACTGACTTAGGTTGCTCCCAGCTTTGAATTGCTTCAATCTTCACTGGGTCAACAGATATTCCGTGATTTGATATCATGTGCCCAAGGAATGCTACTTCCTCAAGCCAGAACTCACATTTTTTTAACTTGGCATATAGCTTGTTTTCACGAAGCTTTTAGACTATCAGCTTCAAGTGTTGCTCAAGATCTTCACGACTTTTGGAATAGATGAGGATGCCATCAATAAAGACAACCACAAAATGATCCAAATATTCCTTGAATACTAGGTTCATCATATCCATGAAGGCCGCAGGAGCATTAGTCAACCCAATAGACAATACTAGGAATTTATAATGCCCGTACCGAGTCCTGAAAGCAGTCTTTGGAATGTCATCAGTTTTAATCTTTAATCGATGATATCCGAAACACAGATCGATCTTTGAGAAGAATTTATCCCCTTGCAATTGGTCCAACAGGTCATCAATGCGAGGTAACGGGTAACTATTTTTGATGGTGACATTGTTCAACTCCCGATAGTCAATGCAAATTCGCATACTCCCATCTTTCTTCTTTACAAATAAAACAGGAGCAACCCAAGGAGATGTACTAGGACGAATGAAACCAATATCTAACAGCTCATGTAGTTGGGTTTTTAACTCTTGAAGTTCAATAGGAGCCATTCGATATGGGGTTTTGGAAATGGGTTTTGTACCGGGAATACGTCAGAAAATTCACTAACAACATAAATATTATTTAAATCTGACGTATTTTTGTTTAAATCCATAACATGGGCTAAGAAAGCTTGACATCCATTTTTCAATAAACGAATGGCTTTATGGCTTGATATGACAGTAATTGACTTTAGTGGTTTGGTTGCTTGAATTCATATAACAAATTGGTTAGGAATATGAAAACTAACAACCTTATGAAAATAATCAATTTTAGCATGATGAGTGATTAACCAATCAATTCCTAAAATCATATCAAATGCAAGTATTTTCAAAGAGATGAGATCAACAGGTAATGTGATGGTCCCAACTTGAATCAAGAAAGATTTATAAGCCATGGATGTAATGAAAGTTTCTCCTAACGGAGTTTTAACAGATAAGTCAAAGTATAATTTGTCAGGGGTCAATTTCAAACGTTGAGCACAAGTAGGATAAATAAAAGAATAGGTAGAACCGGTATCTAACAGGGTATAGACTTCGCAAGACTTTATATTTAGCTTATCCGTGATAACTTCGTTCGGGTTCCTCGCCTTTTGGGCAGTCACGACAAACGCTCTTCTAGAAACCACCAACTTTGACTTGTCCAGGACAGCCTTTGGAGTCACCATCCCCGCTGGACTTGGTTTCACTACAGGACAATCTCGAGCTATATGAACTTCCTTTCCACAGTTATAACACACCTTGAATAGTTGTGGACAGTTTGGGCTGATGTGTCGCTCTTTCCAGTATTTATAACATACGATCGGTGGTCGTTCTCCTCCCCTAGAAATAGTTGGTGCTGACGTCTTCATGTTGTCATTATTGTACCTTCTCTTTTTGAAATCTCCCCCTGACTCTCTTCTTCTACTATCATAACCACGATTACCACCAGAGTGGTTACCGTTTCTATTCGGATATTTTCCTCCCTGCTGGTTGTCATTGCTCCGATGACTGCTGCCATTGGTACAACCCTGGTTGTGGTCCCCCGGTTGAACAGACTCATTATCTCGCTCTAATAATTGAGCCATGTTCACAACATCTGAATATAGAGAAAATTTGTGAGAAATGAGGTATTGACAAATTTCAGGTTTCAAACCTCTCAAAAACATCTGCGTCATACGTTCCTCATTCTCTACCAAATGAGGTGCAAACCTGGATAACTCCGCGAACTTAGCCTCCTACTGGGACACAGTTATGTTGTTCTATTCGAATCTTATAAACTCTATCTCCTTCATATGACGAATACTTTCAGAAAAGTACTTGTCATTGAATAGTTTCTAGAACGCTTCCCAAGACATATTAAGTGCGATAAGCTGGGTACGCTTCACAGATTTCCAACAATAATTTGCCTCACGACGGAACATAAAGGTGGCAAATGGAACCTTATGTTCCTCCGTGCATCCCAAGTCATCAAATATCTTGGTAATTTTCTTAACCCACGTTTTCACCTTGATCGGATCTGACTTTCCCAAAAACTCCGGCGGTCCCAACTCCTTGAATTGCTTAGCAATGACCAATCGTGAGTTGCCATTGTTTCCACCTGCATTTTGAACAGGAGTCTCTCTCGTCTGGTTTTGCATGAACTACAAAAACCTTCTAAACATCCCATCTTTCATCGTTTGATCGGTGGTGTTGTTTACAGGAGGAGTATTGCATTCTTGCTACACATTGTCTTGGTTGTTGATTGTCGGTGTCTCAACGGTCACATGTGCTCCATTGCTCATCTCAAAATTTTCACATGCCATTTTCAAATACTACCATAAAATAAGGGTTAATTAAAGAAATTGACATGCCACATAATATTCCTATATTCTGACTGACCAATAAATAAGCTTAGGTAGGACACACTAGCGAAGGATTTACTCGTCTCTCCCCTCCTAGTTCTAATCCTATATCTCCACCAGAGATCATATCCCTAAGCTTTGATACCAACTGTGACGCCCCCAAAATAGGTCCATACAACCCATTCTGAGTCACCAAATACATGGTACATAAATCAACTACAACTTTATTATTACAATTTTCGTGCAAAATACGACAACACATATGCTATGAGTTTAAATACAAATATTGTCTTCTAGACAATATCCAAACTCAAATAAGTCCTCATTACAATTATTAATACACTATTTTACAAAATAGTGAGGACTACAAAAACAACTATCTTGAACCATCACTCTATACCCCGACTAGTTCCCGCTACATTCTCGCCTCCTGAGAAGAAAAATAGAACAAAATAGAAAAGGATGAGCTCAACTAGCCCAGTAAAGAATATTATGACTAAGATAATGAAAAAAAAATTATCGTTAGCCTTCAATAAATCAGATAAAATATAATGGACAACAAGTTTTAGATCAATATTCGCAGCGGAAATAACAATTCATTAGAAGAGTTAAGTAGAGAATGAAGTCAACAATCTTCTATGATTTAAAAGTCCATCCTTAATATTTTATCCCTGTAACATCAATCAGTATATATCTTGAATCAAATATTCATCTTTGCACTACAGGCCAAAGATATTCATTTGTATCACCAGTTGGTCATGTTCATCTCAACACCTGTTCATCTTCACACAACAGGCCAAAGATATTCATCAGATAATCATTCATCTTTGCACTTCATGCCAAAGATATTCAGTTATATCACCATTTAGGACTGAGGATGATGAAAATATTTTAAAGAAAATGAATTCAGTGAGGTAAAAGGACAAAGATTAGAGATTCGTACTTCTAGTTTATCTAAGTTCAAAAATACTCCATAATAATCAATTATGGAGCAAAATTTCAGAATGAAGATCAAAACATGGATACAATCAAATATAGTAGCCATAATAGACAACTTGGACAAAGAAAAGAAAATTTAATTTTTCTGTGAATAGTGCCGTATTCGTGAATAGTTCCGTATACGTGAATAGTAACCCCGACACAAATAGGTAAAAATTTCAAAATAAAATTCATATCAATATTTTGGTATAATGATATTAAAAGGAATAATATCATTTATAAAAAAAATAACATCACTTACCTCAAGAGAATAGTACTTCTGGCTGAAATATCGGATGTGACGCCCCCAAAATAGGTATACATCACCTATTCTGAGTTGCCAAATACATGGTACATAATACAAATACAACCTTAAATATACAACATGAGCTGTGAGTTTTAATACAAATATTGTCTTCTAGACAGTATTCAAACTCAAAATAAGTTCTCAATACATTTATTATTACACTATTTCATAGAATAGTGATGACTACTAATGCTATCATCTGGACCGTCACTCCGTTCCCCGACTAGTCCCTGCTACGTTCTCATTTCCTGAAGAGAACAATGAAAGAAAAAGGGTGAGCTCAACTAGCCCAGTAAGAAATATTATGACTAAGATAATGCATAATAAATTATCATTAGCCTTCAACAGTGTTAAACCGATAAAATATAACAAACATCAAGTGTAGCTCACTTGATGAACAAGCAATCCATTAGAAGAGTCAAGTAGAGAATAAAATCTACTATCTTCTATGATTTAAAAGGTTTTTCATTACTTTTATCGCTGAGACTCGGCTTAATAAATAATCCACATCATCCCTGCACTACGGCCAAGGATATTCATTAGTATCACGACCACAAATTATCCATGCACTATGGGCCAAGGATATTTATGTATTCATCAATGGTCATGATCATGCCAACAACTGTCCATCAATGCACTACCGCCAATGAGGATTTTTACCACGTCATTTGTAACATTACGGTTATTATTATACCGAATAATCCCTGGTCATAATCATACCAAGTCCATCTATGTACTACAGGCCACATATGACTTTCAACATATTATAAATATGAGGATGATGACAATGATATAAGAATTCAATAAAACAAGTTCAAGGATAAATTTTTAAAGATTTTTAATTTAATTTATCCAGAAATCAATAACGTCCAAATTGTCAACATGATACTGTTTTGTGGAGTAAAATTCAAGAATGCTCAGAAGAATATTTCCATGAAAAGATACTGGATGAAGCGCAAATATCAAGGATATCACACTAATTTCATGGAGTATAGAAGTCAAAACTTTAACCAACTGAGTATAATAAAATATATGAAAACGCAAATAGATTTTTGCCTGCCATGCGGTAATCCACGTAGACAGATCATTTCAACAGAGTAATAAAGAATGGAACCAGGTCATGCGTAATCCGCACAGATAGGATATTCCAACAGAATAATAAAGAATGGAACTGTGTCATGCGTAAATATGTATACAATGAATAATGATGTTCTAACATAATAATAAAGAATGGAATAACAAAGAATTCACCGTGCATGCGATATAATCGACTTGCATAAAGTTATTCCAATGTAATAATAAAGAATGAAATAACAACCCTTACGAGTATTGAAAGAAAATAACTCTCTTCATGAATACGGAAGAATAATATCCCATACCTTAGTAGGAGATTAGATACTGTAATAGTGTAGTAAAAAAAATACTCTTCTTCTTTCTCTCTTATTCTCTCTATACTTTCTCTCTCTATAGCTTGAATGAATTGGTGAAAATAATGAAGAAATGAGCTTCTATTTATAGGCTTGGCAGAGTAAGGGTAAAATAGGCTTTTTGCCATAATTTATGACGTCACCGCTGACGTCATCGATCATAATACATCATTGTATACCTCATCGTCCGATGACATCATCGCTTACCTCATCGTCTGATGACATCATCGCTTGCATCATAGGAATTCAAATTCAATTTGTTCTCTTCCACCTCCTTTTACTTTTATACCATGAATTTACTACTATAATAATGCTACCATTCAAATTATAAAAATGTACTATTATATAATCACATCATACTACTATAATGTAATATTATAATAATATATTTGAATGAATTATTTTATCTAAAAGATAAAATACCAACTTTCAACAAATGTCACATGCTAAAAATTCCTCAGTTTAAATCCACTTCGAATACATATTTTCTTATCTCTCATTTGTGTCCACATAAAATAAATATTTCCTTATCATATAAATCAATAATTAATTATTCACAAATAATATTATGTAATCACAATAATGACAACCAAAGTAGTTCAGAAAGTGGGGGCTTTCAATAAGGATTTTCTCATTCTTGGTAGCAATTAGGTGACCAAACCTCTCCTTGATAGAACTTTCTAGATATTGCCAATAATGCTATCTAATAATAATATTCAAATAATATGAATTATTGATCTGATAATGGGAAATATCATGCGGTGATAATTATTGAAACAACAATAATATAAAATATCAACGCAACAATTATTGAACCAATAAAATAAAATATTGAACAGTAATTACTGTAACAATTATTGAGTAGTGCCTTCTTACGTAAGAATCAATAATTCAAAAATACTGTGCAATACCGTGTGCTACTGTGCAACAACGCGTATTACTGTATTTTAACCACCAGGTATTCCAACAGTGTTAACGGTAAAACTTTCGCCGTTATTTTATAAAAAGATATTTTTGTCGTTTTCTCAATCCGACAATAATTCCGTTGTGGGGTCCACCAATGATTGTGTCGTCGTATGAATATTCCCTGTTAAAACGAATATTCCCCGACCAATCGAATATTATATAACAACTTGTGTACTTTGCAAAATTTATAAATATTACCCACAACTATAATATTATAACAAATTCATTCCATAATAATCAAAAATGATATTTATAGAAAATTCATCTTTATTCATAAAAGTTGGGGTCTTACAACCTGCCCTTCTTATGAAATTTTGCCCTCGAAATTAGGGTACGTACCTGGTATGTCGAAGAGGTAAGGAGACCTTGATTTCATTTTAGATTCTAACTCCCAGGTCATTTCCTCAACATCGTGGTTTCTCCACAAAACTTGACTTAAGGTATAACCTTAGAGCGTAGAACATGTTCCTTCTTATCCAAGATTTTAACAGGAACCTCTTCATACGTTAAATCTTCCGCTATTTCGTCCGGTTCTAACTCAATAATGTGGTTCGGGTCTTCCACATATTTATGTAACATGGATATGTGAAAAATGTTATGAACATGAGACATACTTGGCGGTAAAGCGAGTCTATAGGCCACAGTTCCTACTCGATCGAGGAATAAAAATGGGCCAATGAATCGAAGATTGAGCTTTCCTCTCTTTTCAAATCTCGTAACTCCTTTCCATGGAGCAACACGTAACAACACATGATCTCCAATATCGAATTCCATGTCCTTTCGATGAAGATCATCATAACTCTTTTATCGATCTTGTGAGGTTTTTATACGTTATCGGATTGTTTGAATCTTTTCCGTAGTCATACATACCAACTCCGATCCCAACAACGTTGCTTCACCCACCTCATCCCAGCATACTGGAGAATGACACTTTCTTCCATACAACGCCTCAAATGGAGCCATGCCAATACTTGTTTTGATAAGCTGTTGTTGTGAGGAAAACTCCACCAATGGTAAGAACTTATCCCAACTTCCCTTAAAGTCAAGGACACGAGTCTTAATAAATCTTCAAGAGTTTGAATAGTCCTCTCCGATCGCCCGTCATCCGTTCGAGGATGATATGCCGAGCTAAATCGTAAATCCGTGCCCATAGCTTTCTGCAAACTAACCCAAAATTGTGAAATGAATCTTGGGCCTCAATCAGAAACTATGGATACTGGCATACCATGAAGTCTTATAATCTCATTTATGTACATATGAGCAAGACGTTCAAGTGTATAAGTTTCTCGTATAGGTAAGAAATGAGCCGACTTGGTCAATCTATCAACAATGACCCAAATCGCATCTATGCCTTGAGAAACCTTGGGAAGAACGGTAACGAAATCCATGGTAATGTGCTCCCACTTCCATTCTAGAATTTCAAGTTGTTGCAATGGACCTTTTGGTACTTGATGCTCTGCCTTGACTCTTTGACAAGTTAGACACCTTGAGATAAACTCTGCGATCTCTCTTCATATTGCTCCACCAAAATGTATGTCGAAGATCATGATACATTTTGGTACTCCCAAGATGGATTGCAAACGGTGTGTTGTGCACCTCCATCATGATTTTATACTTTAAATCAGGGTTGTTAGGAACACAAAGTCTGGAGTTGACTCGAAGTATTCCTTCCTCATTAATTTTTGCTTCCGACATAACACCTTCTTGCACTTTCTTCCTCATACGCATCAGTTCCAGGTTTGTAGCTTGAGCAGCTTTAACTTTATCGATTAAAGTCGGTTTTACTCGTATATTCGCCATCATCACGTTGGTCCCTGGAGTCTTTAACTCTATCTCCATCCTTTACAAGTCATATAAAATGGGCCTTTGCGTTGACAATATCACACTCGTACCCGCATATGATCTTCTACTCAATGCGTCAGCTACTACGTTCGCTTTACCAAGATGGTATTGAATGGTATGATCATAATCTTTTAACAGTTCAAGCTAATGTTGTTGTCGCATGTTGAGTTGCTTTTGGGTGAAGAAATATTTGAGGCTTTTATGATCCGTAAAGACTCCACTTTCTCCCCCATACAAGTAATGCCTCCAAATTTTAAGTGCGAAGACAACAGCTGCCAACTCTAGATCATGAGTAGGATATTACCTCTCATATTCTTTGAGTTGCCGAGAGGCATAGGCTATGACTTTCCCATGTTGCATGAGAACATATCCTTACCCTTTGCCCGATGCATCACTGTAGATGACAAATCCCTCCGAGCCAGATGGTATTGTCAGAACAGGTACTGAAATGAGTCTCCTCTTGAGTTCTTGAAAACTCTTCTCACATTCCACGCTCTAACCGAATTTTATATCTTTTCGAGTCAGCTGAGTTAATGGAGTAGCGATTCGAGAAAACCCTTCCACGAATCTTCGATAATAACCAGCTAAGCCGAGAAAGCTACTTACTTCGGTCACTGATTTAGGTTGCTCCTAGCTTTGAATAGATTCAATCTTTGCCGGGTCAACAGATATTCCATGACTTGATACTACGTGCCCAAGGAATGCTACTTCCTCAAGCCAGAACTCGTATTTCTTCAATTTGGCATAAAGCTTGTTTTCACGAAGCTTTTGGAGTATCAGCCTCAAGTGTTGCTCATGATCTTCACGGATTTTGGAATATATGAGGATGTCATCAATAAAGACGACCACAAAGTGATCCAAATATTCCTTGAATACTCGGTTCATCATATCCATGAAGGCAGCAGGAGAATTAGTCAGTCCAAAAGACATAACTAAGAATTCATAATGCCCGTGACGAAGTTTCAAGGTCGTCTTTGGAATATCCTCGATTTTAACCTTCAAATGATGATGATATCCGTAAGCTAAGATCGATCTTTGAAAAGAATTGTGGTCAAACAGGTCATCAACGCGGTCAAACAAGTCATCAATGGTGACATGGTTCAATTCCTGGTAGTCAATACAAAGTCGCATACTCCCATCTTTCTTCTTCACGAATAGAACAGGAGCACCCTAAGGAGACGTACTAGGACGAATGAAACCAATGTCTAACAATTCCTGCAATTAGGTCTTTAACTCTTGAAGTTCAATAGGAGCCATTTGATATGGGACTTTGGAAATGGGTTTTGTACCGGGTTCAAGGTTGATACAAAATTTAATTTCACGTTCTGGGGGTAGGCCAGGAAGTTCTTCAGGGAATACGTCAGGAGATTTATTAACAATAGAAATATCATTCAAATCTGACGTATTTTTGTTTAAATATGTGATATGAGCTAAGAAAGCTTGACATCCATTTTTCAATAAACGAATAGCTTTATAGCTTGAGATGACAGTGATTGATTTTAATAGTTTGGTTGCTTGAATTCGCATAATAGGTTGGTTAGGAATATGAAAGCTAACAACCTTACGAAAGCAATCAATTTTTGTATGATGAGTAGTTAACCAATCAATCCCTAGAATCACATCAAATGCAAGTATTTTTAGTGAAATAAGATCGACAGGTAATATGAGGGTACCGATTTGAACCAAACAAGACTTATAAACAGTGGATGTAATGAAGGTTTCTCCCAACGGAGTTTCCACATATAAGTCAAAGTCTAATTTCTCCTGAGTCAAATTTAATCGTTGAGCGCAAGTAGGAGAAATAAAAGAATGGGTAGAACCGGTATCAAATAAGGTATAGACTTCGCTAGAGTTTATGATAAGTTTATCCGTGATGACCTCATTTGGGTTCCTTGCTTTCTGGGAGGTCACAACAAAAGCTCTCCCTTGAACTACTGGTTTTGACTTGTCTGGGACGGTATTTTGTGTCACCGTTCCAACTGGACTTGTCTTCGGTGCACGACAAAATTGGGCTAGGTGACCTTCTCTTCCACAATTATAACACGCTTTGGATGGCATCGCGCAGTTTGGACTGATATGTCCCTCCCCTCCGCATTTGAAGCATATGATAGGTGGTCATTCTCCTTCCTTAACAACGGGTGTTGGTGCTGACATCTTTCCATCATTGTTGAATCTCCTCTTCTTGAAATGTCCATTCTTATTGTCTTGGCCATGATTACCACCAAGTGGTTACCATTTCGCATGTTGATTCCTCCACGTTTGTTGTCACCGCTCGATGGATCGCTACCACTAGTATTATCATTTTGCCGGCTGCTTTCTCTTGGTTGCGTTGACTCGTTATCGCGCCCCAATAACTGAGCCCTATTTACAACATCTGAATACAAACACAGTTTATGAGAAATTAGATATTGACGTATCTCGGGTTTCAAACCTCTTAGAAACATTCGCATCATTCTCTCCTCATTATCAACCAAGTGAGACGCAAACCGGGACAACTCGACAAACTTAGCTTCGTACTGCGACACGGTCATATTGTTCTGTTCCAACTTGATGAACTCTACCTCTTTCATGTGACGAATACTTTCGGGAAAGTACTTGTCGTTGAATAGTTCTTGGAACTTCTCCCAAGACATCTTCAGTGCGGTAGGTTGAGTACGCTTTACCGATTCCCACTAGTAATCTGCCTCTCCTCGAAGCATCCTAAGACATCAAATATCTTGGTGATCTGCTTTATCCACGCTTCCGCCTTAAGTGGTTTTGGCTCTCCAATAAACTCCGGTGGTCCCAGCTCCTTGAACTATTTAGCGGTGACCGTCCGAGAGTTTCCAGTGTTTCCACCTACATTTTGGACAGGAGCCGCTCTCGCCTGATGTTGCATGAATTGCATAAAGCCTCTGAACATTCGATCATTCATCATTTGGTCAGTGTTGTTGTTTGCATGAGGATTGTCGCCTTCCTAATGCACATTATCCTGATTATTGATATGTGGAGACTCAATGGTCTCCCGTGCTCCATTGCTATTCTCAACATTCTCGGATGTCATTTTCAGATACTGCCACAAAACAAGGGTTAATTGACATGTAACATATTATCCCTATACTCTGACCGACCAATTAAATACCAAATAAACTTAGGTAGGTCATACTAGCGAAGGAATTCCCCGTCTCTCCCCTCTTAGTTCTAGTCTCACATCTTAGCCAGGGATCATATTCCTAAGATTTGATACCAAATGTGACACCCCCAAAATAGGTATACATCACCTATTCTGAGTCGCCAAATACATGGTACAAAATACAAATACAACCTTAAATATACAACATGAGCTGTGAGTTTTAATACAAATATTATCTTCTAGACAGTATTCAAACTCAAAATAAGTCCTCAATACATTTATTATCACACTATTTCATAGAATAGTGAGGACTACTAATGCTATCATCTGGACCGTCACTCCGTTCCCCGACTAGTCCCTGCTACGTTCTCATTTCCTGAAGAGAACAATGAAAGCAAAAGGGTGAGCTCAACTAGCCCAGTAAGAAATATTATGACTAAGATAATGTAGAATAAATTATCATTAGCCTTCAACAGTGTTAAACTGATAAAATATAACAAACATCAAGTTTAACTGCAGTGGAACAAGCAATCCATTAGAAGAGTCAAGTAGAGAATAAAATCTACTATCTTCTATGATTTAAAAGGTTTTTCATTACTTTTATCGCTGAGACTCAACTTAATAAATAATCCACATGATCCATGCACTATGACCAAGGATATTCATTAATATCACGACCACAAATTATCCATGCACTAGGGGCCAAGGATATTCGTGTATTCATCAATGGTCATGATGATGCCAACAACTGTCCATCAATGCATTACGGCCAATAAGGATTTTTACCACATCATTTGTAATATTACGGTCATGATTATATCGAATAATCCCTGGTCATAATCATACCAAGTCCATCTATGCACTACAGGCCACAGATGACTTTCAATATATTATAAACATGAGGATGATGACAATGATATAAGAATTCAATAAAACAAGTTCACGGATAAATTTTTAAAGATTTATAATTTAATTTATCCAGAAATTAATAACGTCCAAATTGTCAACATGATACTGTTTTGTGGAGTAAAATTCAAGAATACTCAGAAGAATATTTCCATGAAAAGATACTGGATGAAGCACAAATATCAAGGATATTCCACTAATTTCATGGAGTATAAAAGCCAAAACTTTAACCAACTGAGTATAATAGAATATATGAAACCGCAAATAGATTTTTTTTGCCCGCCACGCAAGAATCCACGTGAGATGATCATTTCAACAGAGTAATAAAGAATGGAACCGAGGTCATGCGTAATCCGCGCATGCATGTGATATTCCAATGTAATAATAAAGAATGGAACCAGTCATACACGTAATACACACAGATGAGGATGTTCCAACGTAATAATAAAGAATGGAATGGAATAACAATAGAATTCACTGGCATGCGATAAAGAATGGAACCATGACATATTATTCCATGTTCCAATAATAATAAAGAATGGAATAACAACAGAATTCACCAGGCATGCGATAGACCTCACAGACAGGTTATTCCAACAGAATAATAAAGAATGGAATAACAACCCTTACGAGTATTAAAAGAAAATAACTCTCTTCATGAATACGAAAGAATAATACCCCTTACCTTAGTAGGAGATTGGATACTACAATAGTGTAGTAACATAATACTCTTCTTCTTTCTCTCTTATTCTCTCTATACTTTCTCTCTCTATAGCTTGAATGAATTGGTGAAAATAATGAAGAAATGAGCTTCTATTTATAGGCTTGGCAGAGTAAGGGTAAAATAGGCTTTTGGCCATAATTTATGACATCACCGCTGACGTCATCGATCATAATACATCATTGAATACCTCATCGTCCGATGACATCATCGCTTACCTCATCGTCCGATGACATCATCGCTTGCATCACAGGAATTCAAATTCAATTTGTTCTCTTCCACCTCCTTTTACTTTTATACCATGAATTTACTATAATAATGCTACCATTCAAATTATAAAAAATGTACTATTATATAATCACATCATACTACTATAATGTAATATTATAATAATATATTTGAATGAATTATTTTATCAAAAAAGATAAAATACCAACTTTCAACAAATGTCACATACTAAAAATTCCTCAGTTTAAATCCACTTCGAATACATATTTTCTTATCTATCATTTGTGTCCACATAAAATAAATATTTCCTTATCATATAAATCAATAATTAATTATTCACAAATAATATTACAGAATCACAATAATGACAACCAGGCCGTTCCCAGGAAAGTGGGGGCTTTCCAATAAGGATTTCTCCTTACTGGCGCGTAATTAGGTGACCAAACCTCTCATTGACAGAACTTTCTAGATATTGCCAATAATGTTATCTCATAATAATATTCAAATAATATAAATTATTGATCTGATAATGGGAAATACTGTGCAGTGATAATTATTGAAACAACAATAATATAAAATATCAACGCAACAATTATTGAACCAATAAAATAAAATATTGAATAAAATTATCGTGTAACAATTATTGAGTAGTGCCTTTCACGTAAGAATCAATAATTCAAAAATAGTGTGCAATACTGGTGTGCTCTTTGTGCAACAAACAGCGTGACATCGTATTTTAACCACCGGTATTCCAACAATGTTAACGGTAAAACCTTTCGCCGTTATTTTATAAAAAGATATTTTTGTCGTTTTCTCAATCCGACAATAATTCCGTTATGGGGTCCACCAATGATTGTGCCGACGTACGAATATTCCCTGTTAAAACGAATATTCCCCGACCAATCGAATATTATATAATAACTTGTGTACTTTGCAGAATTTATAAATATTACCCACAACTATAATATTATAACAAATTCATTCCATAATAATCAAAAATGATATTTATAGAAAATTCATCTTTATTCATAAAAGTTGGGGTCTTTATTCATAAAAGTTGGGGTCAAAGTATTTAAATACTCACAAAAATACGCTCGATATTATAGAGAGAGAAACTTCAAATTCTGGTGTGATTTTTAATTCTAACCTAAGCACCTTATTTATAAAAAAATGCCAGAACACCAATGATGACTAACCTACTACCAGTGGCTTCCACCCTTTGCCATTCACGCATACCACACTTTGAAATTTTAGCATTTTTCTACAAAAAATAAAGTGGGGCCCACCCATGTTATTAATAAAAACATTTATTTCCGAAACTTCAATAATTCATAATAAATAGCCCTTTTATCAAAAAAATACGAATTCTATGTCTTTTCCATAGGAAATTTAATTATCTACAACTTTGTAGAAGAAAGTTTTTCCAAATTCCAAACGAAAAATGACCCAAATTTATATACGGATAATTTTTTCACACTTTCATTTCGACAAAATACATATACTGATAAAAACAACCATCAGCACTAATTCCTTCATTCATAACAAATTAAACAAGTATTTACTTATCATATTCATCAATTATTTATAATTCCTTAATAATTATTACTAATTAATATTATAAATTTACAATACTGATAACCAGATCGTTCCCAAGAAAGGGGGGACTTTCCTATAAGAATTTCTTCTTATTGACGCACAATTAAATAACCTAACCCCTTTCCTCGATAGAACTTTCTAGACATTATCAATAATGCTATCAAATAATATTAATTCAATAATATGAGTTACTGTGTCGTGACGATTATTGAATTAATAATACAAAATACTATTCAATTATCACTGTAGCAATTATTGCACAAATAATATGAAAAATTGTGCAATTTTACTGTATCAATTATTGAGTGACTTTTTACGTAAGAATCAAGAATCAAAATATCAGGCAATACCGTGTGCCATTGCGGCAACCATGCAGACATATTCATGTACTTTTATCACGGGTATTTCAACAGCTTTTTATCTCCAGAATAGCTTTTTGCCGTTATTTTTATAAAAAGGTTATTTATGTCGCTTTCTATATCTGACAGTTATTCCGTTATGTGGTGCACCAATGATTGGGCCATCGTACGGATATTCCCGACAAAAAGAATATTCCCCGACCAAAACGAATATTTTATGACCACTTGTTTACTTTGTAAAATTTTCACATTTCACCCATAACTAATGTATTATATCCAATCAACACCTTATTATTCAAAAGTAATAATTAGAGAAATTAAATCTTTATTCATAAAAAGTTGGGGTCTTACATTGCTTGTCCTCAAGCAAGACATAATACATCTGCAAACTACCTATATGCCTACGAGTCCAGCTGTCAAACAGTATAAAGTTTAACAAAGTTGCCTCAGAGAAATCACAATAGAGATAGACAGTAAATCCCACCAAGACACATCAGCAATCACATATCAATCTGTAAATCAACACTTGTTATCACTGACACAGTGTGTGTGTGTGTGCTCAACAACAATGAAAACCGACTATAGATCAAATATATCACATAATACGCTTCTTAGAGTAAAGATCACAATTTGAACTTAAGAAGTTATGTAAACAAGCTAAGCTCAGCCAACAATATGCAATTACCAAGTCAGGAGTTAATATGAGATATAGTTGCTACCTTTATTTAATTACGGGGGCATTTTGCTTTTTTTCCCGTATTTCTACTTACACATGATTGTGTAATGTCTAGTCCTCTTAGGCTTTTCAGAGTTACCCATTTAGCGAGCTTTCGACCAACGACTCCCAAACTAGACGGCGTTAGGGTGCTAGGTGTAAAGACATCCCCTAGGGCGTACTTACTTGAGTAACAAAGGCCACATAACTAAACTAGTTATGGTGTTTATTCATATTTTTTTCTTTTTTTTTTAGAAGTATATAGATCTCATATCTTCCCCCAAACTTAGGTCTTTGTATAAGCCTAGCCTTCAACACTAGTTCATTTATTTTCTTCCATTAAACCCACAATTTCTCTTGAGAAGTCAATTATGTGATTATTTCAACTAAGTCAGTCAACATGGTCATCCTATTGTGCTATCTGGATACATCAGTTTCAAACAGGCAAGGATTTACTTCATGGTAGACAATTACCTCTATGTCTTAGTTATAGATACTAATCAAGTGGCTATTCAACTCTAATCTCATCATAGGCCAAATTAAATTCATACTAACTGATAAGCCAGAATCATGCAATATGAACTAACTACATGCAACAGATATGACAAACTAATATATATATATATATATATATATATATATATATTGATTTTAATTTTTTTTTTGTTAAATACGAAAACTAAATTAATGTATCATAGCTAAATAAACTAATAAACATGCAATTAAACTAAAATGCAATTACATGAACTACGCCTAACACTGCCATGCAACTACATGAAACCAACTCCTACCACCCCAAACATAAATGATACAATGCCCTTATTGTAAAAAGACAAAGAACATGAAATAAAGAGGGATTCCCTTAATAGCTACAAGTCAGGCTTGACCACATCAACATCCGAATCCGAAGGTAGGTAAGCTGGGAGCGACTGAGGAGTCAAAAACTGGAAAGGCTCTGCAGCAGGGTGTAGTCGAGAAAATACAACGGCCAATACAACATTGAAGCTGTTCTGAGTATCAAACATGTGTTGTTGTCTTGCCACTAATCGATTGGCCACTAATCGATTGGCCCTTTTGTCCACAAGTCTGTCTCTAGCGTCTAGGTGCTGCTGTAAGCTCTGAAATTGGGTGCTGAACATAAACTTTGTTTTTCGCGAGGGGCTCGAGACTGTAGAATTCTCATCCTCAAGTAGTTCTTCACCCGTAAACTCGTTATAATCATCATCTTCCTCGTCAGCCTCAGCTTCCTCTTCATCCTCACAGGCCTCAGGAAATTTTAAATCGAGTCCCCTTGGGTGAGACTCACCTCCTGCCCAAAATGAATACTGAGCAATAAGCCTAGAGTCCAAAATCTTTAGCGGCTACTGTATCGACTCATCGGTGGTCCACCTAACCCTTGCTTGACGACACAGATCACAAATAAGAGATGGATGTGGAAGTCCTCCCAGAATAGGCCCTCTCAAGCATCGGCGGTTTGAAAAATTTATAATTGCCCCTATATTGATGGCGAAGTCCTTAACAATGACATATAACAACAAAAATTTTTCTTTTGTGACTTCGCTCACGTGTTGAGAGGGGAGAAGCTTGGCACATAAGAAGGCGTACCAAGTCTTGCCGTAGAGGCTCAAATCCTTACTCAAAAATAGGGTACCCCCTTTTTTTCCATTTAGCCACACAGTTTCTGGCCTGTAAATTTCTTTCAATATCTTGTCATAATCAGGACCACTATCCCGATACGCCGCATACTGACAAACCGCTGGGGACTTTAAGTTGTAGTACTCTTTGATTGACTCAGCGCTAAACGAAACAATTTCCACCCTAACAAATGCTGAGAATGGGGATTTGTCTTCGGTGTTCGCGTAGAATTCCTTGACAGCTGCCACCACTGCCGCGTCTGGCTGATCCATAAAAGTATCCCAGCCTTCTTTATTATTTGGCGATATATGCCTGTCAAAAGAATCGGGCCTGAGTCCTCGCTCTGAGGTGAGTGCTTTCGTGGCAAAGTATTGAAATTTGTCCGCTGCCACGACACTTACAAAGTTTCGTTTCTCAAAAATCCGAACTGGTGTCGATAAACCCTCACCCCGTTGTCTCTTTGGTGTTTTCGGAGCCATTGGGTCACAATTCAGTCAATTCCCTCAAAATTATTCTGTGAGGCATTTTATCGAACACCTGGTGTGCGACTGTCCTTCAAAATCCGCCCACTTCTTTGATGGTAGTTTTATAGCCTTGAGTATGGTGCACAATTGCCCAATGAATACAACACCGCCACTTGAATTAATAGAATATCACTTTCGCACACAATACCTTGTTGAATGTTCTCCCAAGAAACGAATGTGTAAAGAACCCTTGTTCTGAGATGAGAATTCCACTCAACTGCTCTTTGATCCGCCTTTAATCTGCTTAGATAGCTGTTAAGGACAACCGATTTGATGGGTTTGGGTGTGAGAGATGTGTCTCAGCTTTATTTCTCTTTTCTCGGAAGTTAGGGTCGTGTTCAGTTGAGTGTAATGAGAGGGAGTGTGTTATTTGGCTGCCATATTGCTTATTTAAACAAAATTGAAATTCTTCTTCCGCACCGGGGCGTTTCTTTTTGTACTAAAAATTATGTCGGGGCAGGCTCTGATAGAGAGCTCTCCGCCAGGATGGGTTTTTTCAAGCTTGACATTACCGTCGAGGCGGGCTTTTTCAACCTTCTGCTAACTAATTTTCCTTTAACTTCTGATCCCTCGACTGCTTAGATACCTTACCCTATTTCCATTTAGCTCACGGACTACCTACGATGGTACACATTATCAAGGATTAGAGCATGCATTTTGGAGGTTGTTTATGAAAATTTAATAAGCAAGTAATTCCTAAAAATTGAAATCCTATACTATTCAAATGAAAAATAATCACTACATAACTACTGTAAAACAAATAAATACAAAAAACCATGGGTTCCCTGTGACGCCCCCAAAATAATTCCACACGATCCATTCTGGGTCGCCAAATACATGGTACATAATTCAAATACAAACTTCATTTATACAATTGTCTTGCAAAATACGACAACACATAAGCTGTGAGTTTCAATACAAGAAACAGTACTCACACTTTAACCCAATGATGCTTTACATAAAGGTACAGTCGATAACTGTTTTAGGAATTAAAATCTTTGGAAAATGTATAAGGAATCCTTCATACATGGGAGGCCATGCATCTAAGTTATAATATATATCATAGGACTTGAGCATTAACCTTGGTTGACCCAATAGACCCCAAAGAAGAACGAGAAGATTACTATCCTGTTCATTCCAATGGTATGTATCTTCTTGCCATATAATTATCTCCAGTGTCTCAAACTGAGGATTATATTCCAACCATACTCCAAGATTATATAGATAATACTCATAGATATAGTCAGCAAGTGGATGTGCACAACCATATCTTATGATAACATGAGTTTGTATGTGGTTAGACATCATGTATGATAGTTGAAACACACCCTTAAAGCTCATAGTATAATTCTGTCCTCCTCATTCTAATGGTGTGCATTTTTGATGCTTTCAAAGTCGGGTTCTCATCACCCTATAGTTATTCACCAAAATTAAATATTAAATGACGTATAAAATACGACACACAAATTTTAAGTTCTCAATGCAATTATATATTGTCATGCTGTTTTATAATGTATTGAGAAGTTTCAATAGTCACAGACCCTCATTCTATTCCCTTGTTATCCCCGCTCGACCCAGCTACACTCTTATTACCTGAAAGGAATTGTGAAGCAAAAGGGTGAGCTCAACTAGCCCAGTAAAGAATATTATGACTAAGATAATGTAGAACAAATTATCCTTAGTCCTCAATAGGAAAAAATTTGATAGAATACAATAGACAACAATTTTTAGATCAACAACTGCAGCAGAACCAGCAATCCATTAGAAGAGTCAAGTAGAACATAATGTCTACTATCTCCTCCAAATTAAAAGTCCATCATTAATATTTCATCCCTGTAATACCCATCAATAGTTCTTTGTTGTACCCAAGATAAAGAGAACTTTCATCACCTGTCTTCACCTGAACCACTGATAAGTGATATTTTTACTCACTTATTGTATACCGATCCATGCGAATTGTGCCCACCTTGAGCACATTTCATTGTGTTTTAGTTGCATTTCATGTTATTTTGCATTGCCTGTATTTAAACTCCTTTTGGTGAATAAGTGCAGGAATCGGCGTCATTTTGGTTGGAATTGAGGTATTGGTGAGCGGATGCATGAAGGCTAGTCGCAAGGCGAGGATGTGCATGGCATGGGGGTACAATAAGGCATGGAAATCAAGCAAGCAAGAGGGATTAAGCAAGAATGAACAAGTAGTAGCTGCAGCAGACCAAAAACTAGACTCGTGAGGCTGAACACACAAGCCGCCGCTACCGCCATGTGACATAACAAGAGAAGAAGACGCACGCGCATGCAAGGTGGCTTTACATAGGGAACCTTCTGCAAGTCACGCTACGCTACCATGAGGCATGACCGCGCCACCACGAGGCGTAAGCGCACCATCGCGATAAGACGTCTGGGGAACTCGAAGATTACAAGTCTCGCTACCGCGAGATGATACATATGAAAGAGCTACGCGCTGCATATGCGATGCTAATGTTGTAATTTGTTTTATTTTTAATTAAGCAATGAGATGATGTGTAATTGATATAAAGCGATTCTGACGTATGTCAGAGGGAGACTTGACTTTTATTACGTAACTTTCATAGTAGCAATTGGGGTTTACACCTTGGGAGAGAGTCCAACGGAACGAAGCCACAACGTCTTATTTTCTTTTTCTTGGAGTTCTTCACCATTGTGATTTTTGATTATTGTTAATGGAATTCTTTGGGGTTTTCATAGTTAATCATTGATTAATATTTAGCGTTTGGGTTTGATTGTTCTTTCTCTCTTAATCTCATTTGCTTGATTATTGATCATGTTTAGTCTTGATCCCATAATGGTTTTTGGTTCCGCTATGAACTAAACTCCATTATGGGATCCTAACGGATTTTAATATGTCGTTTGGTTGCACATCTAAATGTTAGATTTGTTTTGCATATCATATGGATTATCTATTATGGTTGGTTTGTATGTATGAATGACTGATAATCTTCATGTTAGTATTTGTATGGAATTGGAAATGAACATATGAATATGGATGAAATCATGATAGCATGCGAATATGGGGATTGCATATTTTGTGAAACATGATAGGAATATCTTTGTTTTTGTCGTATGAGCTAGAATAAGGGTTGTGTTTAAAGTCGATAGGATTGCAATTACGCATAGGAATATGGTAATTGTGATGGTATTGGTGATCATATAGATTCTAACATCTGTAGATGATATGTGAGTTGGTTATAGTGCATTGGAAAATGGTTATAACTCGCTTTTATGCCCTTGGCTATTATCCTGTGATATGTGAACACTTTTTGCATGACATATGGCGATTGAATGAAATATTGAATGAAGTTAGGATCCCATTGTTTCCACATCATATTTAATTTGTTTATATTCTTATTTTTAGTTGGTAATTATAAATAATTCAAATCAACAATTAAGTTTATAGTCTTAGCATATAAATATAGTGAGTTAATTAATGCATAGTAGTCTAAAATTAACAACTTTCTCTGTGGGATCGATACTTTACTTACTCTGTATTACTTGTTGACCCGTGTATACTTGAATGAGTTAGAGCTCTTTTATAAGAACTATAAAAGAGGCAACAACCACCAAAGATTATAGTTAAATTCACAATTCATGATTATAATAATGTAAATCAACAGTTTCTCCTTGCCACAAAGGCTTAATAGAATTTTCACTCAATGTCATTGCCACAAAGGCTAAGATACTCGATAATCATATCGTCATTTCAAATCAATGAATTATCCACGCACTACGGGCCAAGGATATTCGTTAGTATCACTAGTGGTCATGATCATGCCAATTAATTGTCTATCTTTGCACTATGGGCCAAAGATATTTAATGGTCATGATCATATAAATCAATTGTCTATCTTTGCACTACGAGCCAAAGATATACAACTGTAAAATCAATAATCAACAGTGTTGGGAGAGTGCATCTTTTGATTTGATGTTTAAAGTAAATGCTCATGATTATATGTAAAGTCCTTCAAGGAATATTTGTACAAGGACTTAGTGATACATCAAATTTGTTAGGATGATCTAAGCTTCTAATGTTTATCATTCTGTAAATGAATGTATAGATGGAGAGATCAAAGATGTTAGGTTGATCTATATCTTGAGATGTAATAGATAGGCTTCAATGAGATCGTAGTCTATCGAGCAGATCAAGAGATTGCAGAAAGCCAAGGCAGAATCGTAAAGTTTCGAGGATCGTATTATGTTTTCCTTGAAGGGCCTCTCCAGAAATCGTAGAGTGGTCCCAACGTTTACTGAGCCTACTCAGGGATCGTAGTGTGCTCTCGGAAATGTAGAGTCTGCAAGACAAGCAAGTAAAGATCGTAGTGTGCTAGTCCTTAAGAGAAATTGTAGTGTTCTCATTTGCTATTGACGAATCAAGCACCAAGGTGGCAAGTCACCACGATCTGAATCGTAAAGTATCATCTGCATGTGTCAGAAGCATCGAGCCCTGACCATTTGTTTAAAGATAAATCTCATCAAATGTGGAATGGGTTATAAACGTTAAAGTCCTCACCATTCCCAATGACATAAAAGATATCCTTAGTATACAACAAAGAAACGTATTGAAGAAGCTAAGGAAAGTACCATTGGTCAGAGGAAAACACCTTTTCAGGTGTTAGGTGAGAAACCAGTTTGCTGTGTCAGTGGGCCAGAATGAAATTCAGAAGATGTGCATAAAAGTCTCCATCAAAGTTCAGAAATGTCAAATGCATTTAATGCTTCAACGGATGTCTTCAACGGATAGATTTCAAGGATCACATATATGCAAAACATCTGCAGATGATTCAACTAAGCAAGCATTGTACAAAACGCTGAAGAACACTCAACGCTCAACTCTACGATCTGAAAAAAAGAGAAAGGTTGCTCAACTACTCAGTTCTTTCTAACAAGAGCTTAACTACAACTGAGTAGCACTAATCAAGAATTCATCACTACCAATCAAGTGAAGTAAGAAGAACCAAGACTACTGGACTTGAAGAATTCAAAAGTGAACTAAGAAGTGCCTAGACTGCTGGTCTAGAAGGAATCTGTGAAGATTCAGAAAGTGTAAAAGATATCTTTAGTGGATTTCCTACTCGAGGAGTAGAAGTGTGGACTAGGAGCTTTAAGTGCTTTGAACCACTTAAAACTGTCGTGTCTCTTACATTTTTTCTATAACTGTTATATCTGCCTCACTCTCATTAACTCACTATATCTAAAAAGGGAGATCAAACAAATCTTAATTCCGCTATTTGAATTATTATCAAAACTAACAAAGTAAAACGAAAAGAATTTTAAATATCTATTCAACCCCCCCTTTTAGATAACTATTGTGCCTCTGGGAACTAACAATTGGTATCATAATAGGTTCTACCATATATCCTACAAAGCTTAAGTAGATCCAATGGCACATCTACCTAGCGAATCAAAGACTGGAGGAGGCAGCAAGCCACCTATGTGCAACAAAGATAAATTTGCCAACTGGAAAGTTCGAATGCAAGCTTACATAGATTCAATAGATGAAGATCTATTTGAAACTGTTCAAAATGGGCCCTATGTTCTTACAAAGCTTTCACCAACTACAAACGATCCAAACAGAATACAAATCAAGGTCAAGGAGGAATGGACAAACAACGAAAAGAGAGTTGTTCCACTCGACAAAAAGGCCAAGAACATTTTGTTCCAATCCTTAGAAGATGATCTGTTCGAAAATGTGGTCAACAGCAAAACAACAAAGGAGGTTTGGGAAGCATTGCTCATCATGCATGAAGGAAGAGAAGAGGTCAGAGAAAATAAACAATCTCTCTTGACTCAGCAATATGAGATGTTTGCACACGTTCAAGGAGAAAATGTCACTACCACCTACGAGAGATTCAATGTACTGCTCAACTCTCTACGAGCCTATGGAAAGATCTATCCAAATAAAGATCTAATCATAAAGTTCATGAGAGCCTTACCAAGAAAGTAGGATGCCAAAACCACTGCCATTAGAGAGTCAAAGAATCTTCATGAAATGACTGTTCAATAGTTATATGGTAACCTTCTTACATACGAACTGGAGATGACTCAACGAGCATAAACTCTATCTGAAGGAAGAAAGAAGGATAAGGGTGTTGCGCTCAAAGCAACTGACAACACCTCCAGAGTCAATACTGAAAATGACTCTGACTATGATGAAGATGATGATGAGGACTTTACATTGCTGGTAAAAAGACTCAGAAGGATCATGCGTCAAGGCAGAATCAGCAAACCAAAGAAAGTCAGCAACTATAGCAGCCAAGAGCAGATAAATGATCTATGATACAATTGCAAGAAGCCTGGCCATTTCATTTCTAACTACAACAAACCCCTCAGAGAAGAACTAAAGAAGAAATCTCATCCAAAGAAGGAATTCAAAGGCAACAAAAGGCCTCAGAAGAAAGATAAAGGCCTTATAGCTGGAGGATCGTGGAGTGACTCAGATAATGACTCAACTCCCGAATCTGGAGATGATGAAGATCCTCAAATGTCAAATCTTTTCCTGATGGCCAAGCATGCAAAGGACAAACAGAACTCCAACATACATGAAGTAAGTATAGATGAGGTATTTGACTTCAACTCTCCTGATGTAGACATTGATGATTTAAGAACTGCACTGCATGGCATAACATCTGATCTGCATCAATACATAAAATGGTTTAGAGTTCTGTCTAAGGACTATTCACTTCTTTAAAAGGAGAAAGAGAAAGTTCAAGAAGAACTAGAAACAACCCTTCTAAGTACTGACTCTCTCTCCAAGTTTGAAGCTGAGAATAAGCTCTTAAAATAGACCAGTGAGCTCAATGCACAAAGAGAGTCAAGTCTAACCATTAAAATTAAGGAACTAGAAAAGAAAATCTCTACATGAAATAAATTCTCTTCATCCATGGACTCCCTGATCTCTAGCCGAAGAAGTGTCTCTGATAGAACATGATTAGGCTTTGGGGAATCCTCCTCAGAGCCATGTTTGGAAAAGGTAAAGGAAACTAGCACTAGTAATGCCTTAATTTTTAGTAAAGGCATTATATTTGTGAAATCCTCACAGAAGGATGAGCCAGTCCAACCCTGCTCTACTGATTCAATCCATATTCCAAGGAGTAAAGGATCTCATGCTGGCCTGGGTTTCAGAAAAGAGAAGAGTAACCCAGCCACTACTTTCCAACCTCGAAGGATCGTAGAGTCGAGTAAAATCAACTCCACGAACCAACTGGGAAGGAATAGTAGAGGAAAGGTACACTCCTCATAAATCATGAAACACAAGGACACATGGAAGAAGGAGAATTAGTTTAACAAAAGGATGACTAAAGATCCACAAAAGTCCAAATGGAGGAAGAATCCTCATACATACACAAGCATGCATAATATTATATATTTTGTGTGCAATAAGGTTGGTCACAAGGCTGCAAAATGCTATTATAATCCTATGCATGTGAGACCCAAAATCAAGTAGATTTGGGTTCCCAAGGGTACTAACAAAGTAGGATCCATGCAAGTACAAAATGAAAGTTTAATGTTACCACAGGAACAGAGCTCCACAATCACAACCTGGTACCTGGACAGTGGATGCTAAAGGCACATGACTGGGAACAAAGCCCTTATGTCTAACTACATAGAAAAGGAGGGTCCCTCAGTCATCTTTGGAGACAATGACTTTGGCAAGACAAGAGGATATGGCTCAGCTGGGAATGGTGCAATGTCCTTCAGTAAAGTGGCCTATGTGGAAGGACTACAACATAATCTTCTGAGCATTAGCCAACTCGGCGACAAGGGTCATCAAGTAACATTCCTCAACAATCAATGTCAAGTCAGAGATTTGAAGACATCTACTATAAAGCTAATCAGAACAAGAGAAGGAAATATCTATACAGTAAATCTTGGACAACTAATCTCAGACGAGACAATATGCTTTCTGGCTAAAGCATCTGAAGAAATGAGCTGGCTATGGCATAGGAGACTGTCTCATCTCAACTTCAAGAGCATGTCCAAACTGGCCTCAAAAGATCTAGTTGCAAGCTTACCCAAGTTTAACTTCGTCAAAGAAAGGCCGTGCAATGCCTGTTAGCTTGGAAAGCAGACCAGAAGCTCATTCAAGAGCAAAATTGCCAACTCAATTGACAAGCCCCTGCAGCTTCTTCACATGGATCTATTTGGGCCAATTCCAACAACGAGCCTTGGAGGGAAGAGATACTCACTAGTTGTAGTAGACGATTACACCAGATTCACATGGGTATTCTTTCTAACCTCGAAAGATGAAATAAGCTCCCAACTGATCAAGATGTTCAGACTAGTGATGAATGAGAAAGGGGAGAAAATCAAGGCTATAAGGAGTGATTATGGCAGAGAATTCGATTTCTCAGAAATGGACCAGTTCTGTATAGACAATGGCATTAGTCATAACTTCTCAGCTCCACGAACTCCTCAACAAAATGGAGTAGCTGAGAGAAAGAACATAACATTGATAGAGGTTGGAAGAACTCTACTAGCAGCAGCCCATCTGCCTGAATACTTCTGGGCAAAAGCTGTCAACACTGTATGCTACACTCAAAACAGATCATTGATACACTCTACGATTAAGAAGACTCCCTACGAACTGTGGAAAGGAAGAAAGCCAAATGTCAGCTACTTCCATGTATTCGGCTATGCATGCTACATTCTCAACAATGGGAAGCAGTACTTGACAAAGTTCCAACCTAAGTAAGACGAAGGAATCTTTCTTGGGTATGCCACAGACAATAAAGCCTTCAGAGTGTTCAACAAAAAGATACTGAGTGTTGAAGTCTCGATCCACATCATCTTTAATGAAATAGACTTGGACAAAACAATGCCTTAAGACACTACGAACGATAGTTCAGACACTACGAACGAGGTCGTCGAGCTCAACACTACGATAGTAGTTCCAGACAGCGAAATCGTTGAGCAAGGAAATGAGATCGTAGAGAGGCCTACGCAAGATAATGAAGCCCCACATCAAGAAGCAAAAATTGATCTCGAAGATCTCAGACAAGAAGGCATCAGGACAGATGTCCCAACATGAAATAGATGGGAAAGAGATCACACTCAAGACTTAATCATTGGAGATCCTAGTACAAGAGTCAAAACAAGAGCTGCCACCCAAAATGAATGTTTCTATCTAAGCTTCCTGTCACAAATGGAACTTAAGAAGATAGAGGATGCTATGGAAGACTCCAGCTGGATAGAAGCCATGCAGGTAGAACTTAATTAGTTTGAAAGAAGTAAAGTATGGAGATTGGTACCAAGACCAAAGAGTCATCCTGTCATTGGAACCAAGTGGGTCTTCAGAAATAAGATGGATGAAGATGGAGTAATAACTAGGAATAAGGCAAGACTAGTGGCCAAGGGTTACTCTCAGGAAGAAGACATTGACTATGATGAGAAATTTGCACCTGTTAGACTAGAAGCCATCAGAATATTCCTTGCCTTTGCTGCTCACATGAAATTCAAGGTCTTTCAGATAGATGTCAAAAATGAATTCCTGAATGGTGAACTTCAAGAAGAAGACTATGTAGAGTAACCTCCAGGTTTCATCAATCCATCTCTTTCAAATTATGTTTATAGATTAGACAAAGCCTTATATGGTCTTAAACAAGCACCTAGAGCATGGTATGAAAAACTAACTAACTTTCTTATTGAAAATGGGTTCACTAGAGGTAGAGTAGATACCACATTATTTCTTAAAAAGTATAAAGACAAAGTCTTATTAGTTCAAATATATGTTGATGACATTATTTTTGGATCTACTGATGAAAAGTTATGCAAGAGATTTTCCAAGCTTATGCAGAGCAAGTTTGAAATGAGCATGATGGGTGAGCTGAACTTCTTCCTTGGACTGCAAGTAAAGCAGATTGATGAAGGAATCTTCATAAACCAAGACAAGTACATTAAAGACTTACTTAAAAAGTATGGCATGGAATCAACCTCTCCCATAAAAACCCCAATTGCTCCAGCAACCAAGCTTGACAAAGATGAAAAAGGTAAAAGTATTGACATACCTCAATACAGAGGTATGATAGGCTCTCTTCTATATCTGATTTCCAGTAGACCAGACATAATGTTTACAACATGCATTTGTGCTAGATTTCAAGCTAATCCTAAAGAATCACACTTAACTACTATAAAAAGGATTTTCAGGTACCTCAAGGGCAAACCTCACTTGGGGCTTTGGTATCCCAAGGAGTCCTCATTTGAACTAACAAGATATACAGATGATGACTTTGCAAGTTGCAAAATAGATAGAAAAAGTACCAGTGGTGTAAGACCCCAACTTTTATGAATAAAGAATAATTTTCTCGAAATATATTTTTGAATATTATGGTGTGGATTTGATATAATGTTATAGTTGTGGGTAATATTTACAAATTTTGCAAAGTAAGCAAGTGGTTATATAATATTTGATTGGTCGGGGAATATTCATTTTAATAGGGAATATTTGTACGACGACATAATCATTGGTGGACCCTACAACGGAAGTATTGTCGTAGTTAGAAAATGACAAAATTATCTTTCTATAAAAATAACGGCGGAGGTGTTTCTTAATTAAAACTGTTGAACTACCGGTAGTAAAAATACGATGTCTGGCGTGGTTGCATAGCAAAGACACAAGTATTAATTATTGATGTTTACGTGAGAAGTCACTCGGTTATACTCAATTATTGCTACTGATAATTCTTTGCATCATATCTCTCATATTATTGATTCAATTATTGTTACAGTATCATCTGCATAATATGATATATTATTAAAATCAATAATGTCTAGAAGTTCTGTCAAGGAGAGATTTGGTCACCTAATTATGGCGCTTAATAAGGAGAAATCCTTATCGGAAAAGCCCTCTTTCCAGGAACGACTGGTTGTTAAATATTATGAATTATAATATTAATGATGAATAAGTTCGTGTTGATTAAAGATGAATTTTATAGTTCCATTGTGTTGGAATTATTTATGTTAGTGGAAATCGACATTTGTTTCGATAATAATTGATGTCTGGAGGTTATATGGTTCAATCGGGTATTCGGGGCACTTTTTGTGTCGGAGTTACTATTCATGAGTTACTATTCATGAGTTACTATTCACGAGTTACTATTCATAAGTTACTATTCACGAGTTACTATTCATGGAGTACTATTCACCCGTAAAATATATTTTTTTTTTGTCCAAATCATTTTTAGGTACAATATTATTCCATGAGGAGATGTGCTAATATTATTCCATGAGGAGATGAGGACTCCTTTTGAGTTTGTATACTCTCTAGTAGACAATATTTGTATTCAAACTCACAGTTTATGTTTTGTCATATTGTACACGACAGTTGTATTAGTAAGTTGTATTTGAATTCTGTACCATGTATCTGACGACCCAAGATGGGTGATGTATACCTTATTTTGGGGGCGTCACAGTTGGTATCAAAGCTTAGGGATATGATCCCTGGCTAAGATGTGAGAGAAGAACTAGGAGGGGAGAGACGGGGAATTCCTTCGCTAGTATGACCTACCTAAGTTTATTTGGTATTTAACTGGTCAATCAGAGTATAGGGATAATATGTGATATATTAATTAACCCTTGTTTTGTGGCAGTATTGGAAAATGGCATCCTAAAATGTTGAGATAAACAATGAAGCACATGAGATTGTGGAGTTACCACAGATTAATACCTAGGATAATGTGCAACAGGAAGACAATAATCCTCAGGTGAACAACAACACCGACCAAATGGCGAACGACAAAATGTTTAGGAGCTTTCATAATTCATACAACATCGTGCAAGAGAAACTCCTGTCCAAAATGTAGGTGGAAACACCGGAAACTCTCTCGGACGGTCACCGCTAAGCAGATTCGAGGAGCTGGGACCACCGAAGTTTATTGGAGAGCCAAAACCACTTAAGGCGGAAGCATGGATAAAGTAGATCACCAAGATATTTGAAGTCTTGGGATGCTCCGAGGAGCAAAAGGTTCCTTTTGCCACCTTTATGTTATGTAGCAAGAGGCGATTCTTTGGTGGGAATCAGTAAAGCGTACTCAACCTGCTGCACTAAAGATGTCTTGGGAGAAGTTCCAAGAACTGTTCAACGACAAGTACTTTCCCAAAAGTATTCGTCACATTAAAGAGGTAAAGTTCATCAAGTTGGAGCAGAACAATATGACCGTGGCGCAGTATGAAGTTAAGTTTGCCAAGTTGTCCCGGTTTGCGTCCCACTTGGTTGATAATAAGGAGAAAATGACGCGGATGTTTTTAAGAGGTTTGAAACCGGAGATACGTCAATATCTTATCTCTCATAACTGTGTTTGTATTCAGATGTTGTAAATAGGGCTCAGTTATTGGAGCGCGATAACGGGTCAACGCAACCAAGAGAAAGCAGCCGGCAGAATAAAAATACCGATTGGTACTTGATCGTGAGCGGTGACAACAAACGTGGAGGGAATCAACATGCCAGAAATAGTAACCATTTCAGTGGTAATCATGGCCAAGACAATAAAAGTGGGAGTTTCAAGAAGAGGAGATTTAATAATGATGGAAGGACGTCAGCACCAGCACCTGTTGTTAAGGAAGGAGAACAACCGCCGGTCGTATATTACAAATGCGGAGGGGAGGGACACATCAGTCCAAACTGTACGCAGCAGTCCAAAGCATGTTACAATTGTGGAAGAGAAGGTCACCTAGCCCAATTTTGTTGTGCACCGAAGTCAAGTCCAGCAGGGATGGAGGCATCAAAGTTCATTCCAGACAAGACAAAATCGGTAGTTCAAGGGAGAACGATTGTTGTAACCTCCTAGAAATTAAGGAACCCAAACGAGGTCATCACGAGTAAGCTTATCATAAACTCTAGTGAAGTATATACCTGATTTGATATCGACTCTACCCATTCTTTTATTTCTCCTACTTGCACTCAACGTTTAAATTTGACTCCGGAGAAATTGGACTTTGACTTATCGGTTGAAACTCCGTTGGGAGAAACCTTAATTACATCCACGGTTTATAAGTCTTGTTTGATTCAAATTGGTAACCACACATTACCTGTCGATCTTATTTCTTTAAAAATACTTGCGTTTGACGTAATTCTAGGGATTGATTGGTTAACTACACATCATGCAAAAATTGATTATTTTCGTAAGGTTGTTAGTTTTCATATTCCTAATCAACCTATTATGCGAATTCAAGCGACCAAACCATTAAAATCAATCATGGTCATTTCAAGCCATAAAACTATTCGTTTATTAAAAAATGGATGTCAAGCTTTCTTAGCTCATGTCACAGATTTAATCAAAAATACATCAGTTTTGAATGATATTTCTATTGTTAATAAATTTCCTGATGTATTCCCTGAAGATCTTCATGGCCTACCCCCAGAGCGTGAAATTGAATTTTGTATTTACCTTGAACCCGGTACAAAACCCATTTCCAAATCCCATATCGAATGGCTCCTATTGAATTTCAGGAGTTAAAGACCTAATTGTAGGAATTGTTAGACATTGGTTTCATTCGTCCTAGTACGTCTCCTTGGGGTGCTCATGTTCTATTCATGAAGAAGAAAAATTGGAGTATGCGACTTTGTATTTACTACCGGGTATTGAACCATATCACCATCAAGAATAGGTATCCGTTACCTCGCATTGATGACCTGTTTGACCAGTTGCAAGGAGCACAATTCTTTTCAAAGATCGATCTTCATTCTGGATATCATCAGCTGAAAGTTAAAACTAAGGATATTCCAAAGACTGCCTTCAGAACTCGGTACGGGCATTATGAATTCTTGGTCATGTCTTTTGGATTGACTAATGCTCCTGCTGCCTTCATGGATATGATGAACCGAGTAATCAAGAAATATTTGGATCACTTTGTGGTTGTCTTTATTAATGACATTCTCATATATTCCAAAAGCCGTGAAGATCATGAGCAACACTTGGGGCTGATACTCCAAAAGCTTCGTGAAAACAAGCTTTATGCCAAGTTGAAGAAATGTGAGTTCTGGCTTGAGGAAGTTGCATTCCTTGGGCATGTGATATCAAATCATGGAATATCTATTGACCCAGTGAAGATTGAAGCAATTCAAAGTTGGGAGCAACCAAAGTCAGTGACCGAAGTACGTAGCTTTCTTGGCTTAGCTGGTTATTATCGGAGATTCGTGGAAGGATTTTCTCGAATCGCTACTCCATTAACTCAGCTGACTCGAAAAGATACAAAGTTCGGTTGGACCGAGGAATGTGAGAAGAGTTTTCAAGAACTCAAGGGAAGACTCATTTCAGCACCTATTTTGACAATACCATCTGGCTCAGAGGGATTTGTCATCTACAGTGATGCTTCGGGCAAAGGGTTAGGATGTGTTCTCATGCAACATGGGAAAGTCATAGCATATGCCTCTCGGCAACTCAAAGAATATGAGAGGAGTTGTCCTACTCATGATCTAGAGTTGGCAGCTGTTGTCTTCGCACTTAAGATTTGGAGGCATTACCTATATGGAGAGAAGATGGAGATCTATACGGATCATAAAAGCCTCAAATATTTCTTCACCCAAAAGGAACTCAACATGCGGCAATGACGTTGGCTTGAACTGTTGAAAGATTATGATCATACCATTCAATACCATCCCGGTAAGCTTAACGTAGTAGTGGTACGCATTGAGTAGAAGATCATATGCGAACGCAGAGTGCAATATTGTCAACACAAAGGCCCATTTTGTATGACTTACAAAGGATGGAGATAGAGTTAAAGACTCCGGGGACCCATGTGATGATGGCGAATATACGAGTAGAACCTACTTTAATCGATAAAGTTAAAGCTGCTCAAGCTACAGACTTGGAGCTGATACGTATGAGGAAGAAAGTGCAAGAAGGAGCTATTCCGGAAGCAAGAATCGATGAAGAAGGAATAATTCGAGTCAACTCCAGACTTTATGTTCCAAACGACCCTGATTTAAAGTATAAAATCATGATGGAGGCGCACAACACACCGTTTGCAATCCATCCTGGGAGTACCAAAATGTATCATGATCTTTGACATACATTTTGGTGGAGCAATATGAAGAGAGAGATAACGGAGTTTATCTCAAGGTGTTTAACTTGTCAACGAGTCAAGACGGAGCATCAAGTACCAAAAGGTCCATTGTAACCACTTGAAATTTCAGAACAGAAGTGGGAGCACATTACCATGCATTTCGTTACTGGTCTTCCCAAGGTTTCTCAAGGCATAGATGCAATTTGGGTCATTGTTGATAGATTAACCAAGTCTGCTCACTTCTTACCTATACGAGAAACGTATACACTTGAACGTCTTGCTCATATGTACATAAATGAGATTGTAAGACTGCATGGTATGCCAGTATCCATAGTTTCTGATCGAGACCCAAGATTCACTTCACAATTTTGGGTTAGTTTGCAAAAAGCTATGGGCACGGATTTACGATTTAGCTAGACATATCATCCTCAGACGGATGGCAGTTGATAAGTGGGTTTTATACCTACTTATTGGATAGCAATTCACGCGAACTGTGCCCGTCTCAAGTACATTTTAATATGTTTTTAGTTGCATTTCATGTTATTTTGCATTGCATTTACTTAAAACTCCTATGGTGTAAAAGTTCAGGATATGGAACGATTTGGTGATGTAGATGGTATGAGGCTATGAACGCATGGTGTGAGGATCAATTGGAGCAGGAGACTAACCATGGATGGACAAAAGAATGAATAACAGAACATATCATTTCAGCAGAACCAGAGTTGTAGAAGCAGCGCGGCCGCGCGACAGAATAAGCTTGAGGACGTGCGCCCGTGCGAGCACTCGGTTGGACAGACTTTGCACACTTCAAGTTGTGTGCCCGCGTGAGGATTGCATAGAAGGGGCGCGCAGCCACGCGCAATGCCTGATTAATGCTGAGCTGTTTATTTTAATTTCCAATTTTAAGGGTTGTAATTGATTTAAAACGATTTCTTACCGGTGTCAGACAAAGAATTATTCAGTTTTACGTATTTTCATTTTGTAACTAGGGTTTACACTCTGAGAGAGATTCCAACGTAGAAGGAAGCCTAAACTCTACTTTTCTAATTCTTCTTGGGATTCTCTATCATTGTGGATATTTATTAGTATTTTGCTAGATTTATATGAGGATTTGAACGTTAATAGTGGATTATAATAAGCAATTGGGTTTGATCATTTCTATCTTTCATCTTTCAATTGTTCGTTTATTAGCCATGTTTAGCTTTGATCCCATAATGGCTTTTGGTTCAGTCATGAACTAAACTCCATTATGGGATTCTAACGGATTTTAATATGTAGTTTGGTTGCATGCTTGAATGCTGGATTGTTTTACATATCATATGGGATTTCTATCATGATTGTTTTGCATGTATGAATGCTTGATCACCATTCGCTTTTAGTACTTATATGGAATTGACAATGAACATGCAAGTATGGATTGTAATCATGATAGCATACGTATATGGGGCTATTTTGTATGGCTTGTGTATTTCGTGAACCAGATAGACATATACTGTTTCACCGTATGAGTTAGAATAAGGGTTTGTGCTTAAATTCAATATGAATGCAATTTCACATAGACATATAGTGATTTTGGTTATATTGATGATTACATGGAGTCTATCGCTTGTGGATGCTATGTAAGAAGGTCATAGTACATTGAAAAATGGCTATGACTCTTTTAGTGCTCTTGGCTACTTTCTTGTGATATTGGAACAAGTCTTGCATGATAGTGGTGATTAGATGAAGTATTAAATGAAGTTAGGATCCCATTACTTTCAGATTTGATTTATTACATCTTTATTATTGATTTAGTCGTTATTTGCAATTAGAGTAATTCACCAATCATATTCATTAGTTTGAGCATATAAATATAGTGATTTAACTGATGCATAGTGATTTAAATTAGACAACTTTCTCTGTGGGATCGATACTTTACTTGCTCTGTATTACTTGTTGACACATGCATGTTTGCATGAGTTAGAGCTCTTTTGTTAGAACTGAAAAAGAGGCAACAAGTTTTTGGCGCCGTTACCGGAGAGAGGAATTTAAATTATTATTATTATCATTAGTTTTAAACTATATTGTATGACTTAGACAAATCTAATCTTATCTCATTTCCATTTTTTTGCTTTTGTTTCAGGAACTTGTATAAATTTTTATGCGCACGCGGTCAACCAACCCCGACTTAACACCTGTTCAGGACAACATAAATGGGAGAGGTTAGAAAGCGAGTGTTCGTAGAAATTTACAAGCACAGTTAGAAAGTACCACACCTAATATGGCAGCTGAGGCACAAGGAGAAGAACAAAGAGAGGAGCACCGGGCTCTGAAGGAATATTCCATGCCCAATATTAATGGATTACACTCTAGCATCGTCAGAACAACGATAACAGCCAATACATTAGAGATAAAAACGGGCACTATTCAGATGGTACAAAATTCGGTACAGTTTTGGGGTGCCGCTACAAATGATTCGAATGAACACCTGTTAAGTTTCATCGAAATTTGTGATACATTCAGATACAACGGTGTGACAGAGGATGCTATCAGACTTAGGCTATTCCCATTCTCATTGAGGGATAAAGCAAGAAGTTGGCTTCATTCTTTGCCAGCAGGACCCATAACTACATGGGAGGACTTATTACAAAAATTCTTAGCCAAGTTCTTCCCAATGGCTAAGACTGCAAAGATGAGGACAACTATCTCTCAGTTTGAGCAACAACAGGGCGAGTCCTTATATGAAGCATGTGAGAGATATAAAGAGATGTTGAGAAAGTGTCCACATCACGGTATGCCAGATTGGATGGTGATCAACACATTTTATAATGGATTGGGATGGCAGGCGAGACCGATTGTAGATGCAGCTGCAGGAGGGGCATTATGGGCAAAAAGCTATGAGGATGCCTATAACCTTATCAAGACAATGACATCGAACTATTTTTAAAATCCTACATCTCGGATGCCACAACCCAAGGTTGCAGGTTTGTTAGAGGTGGATGCTATCACGCAGTTGTCAGCACAGATGGCAGCCATGGCGAAGAAAATAGATACATTAACAGAAGGTAAAACGAAGATGGTTGCATTTGTATGTGAGATTTGTGTGGGGTCGCACTCGACAGAGCAATGTGCTATCAACTCAGAGTCGGTACAGTATGTGAGCAATTACAGAAAAGACCAAGGTTAGTTTCAAAACACATACAACCCCAACAACCGTAATCATCCAAACTTCAGTTGGTCAAATAACCAAGGGAATCAACAGAATCAGTTTCAAACAAATAATCAGTTTCAATCACAACTAGCGCAGCCACAGTTTAATCCTAGACCACCTTTTCCGTTGGGATTTTTGCAACAACAACAACATCACACTCTAGCTGCACCTCAGTAAGAAAAGAAATCAGAAATGGAGGAGATGATGATGAAATACATGGCAAATACAGAGGTTATGATCAAAAGCCAAGCAGTGGCTATTAAGAATCTGGAAACTCAGATGGGGCAGATGGCAAACATGCTTACCAACAGGCCCCAGGGTTCATTGCCGAGTAATACAGAAACAAATCAACGAAGAGACGGGAAGGAACAATGTCAAGCTATCACATTGAGGTCTGGGAAAAACACTGCAGACACTGCAAGTCGCGCGCCCGCGCCCAATTATACGGAGGAGAGGCAGAGCAGTCAGCTGCTAAAGAAGAAAGTCTGGAAAAGTCTGAGGTTCAGCAGGAAGAGAAAGATAAAGCAGGTTCAGAGGAGAAGCTTAAGAGTTCAGTACCACCAATACACCCTCAAGTTCCATATCCGCAAAGATTAAATAAACAAAGGGAAGATAAGAAATTCAACAAGTTTTTGGAGATATTTAAAAAGCTACAAATCAATATACCTGTCGCCGAGGCATTGGAACAAATGCCAAGCTATGCAAAGTTCATGAAGGGTATACTATCAAGGAAGAGGAGAGTAGATGAATTTGAGACAGTAGCCTTGAAAGAAGAATGCAGTGAAGTGCTTCAGCAGAAGTTACCTCCGAAGCTGAAGGATCCGGGCAGTTTTATAATTCCATGCACAATCGGGAATATGAATTTTGAAAAATGTTTGTGTGATCTTGGGGAAAGCATCAATCTGATGCCCTTAATATTGTTCAATCAATTGGAATTATCGGATCCAAGGCCAACACACATTTCTTTGCAATTAGCTGACAGATCCATCACGTATCCACGGGGAATTGTTGAAGATGTATTAGTGAAGGTGGACAAATTTATCTTTCCGACTGACTTCACCATTTTGGATTATGAGGAAGATAAAAATATACCAATTATACTGGGGAGACCATTCTTAGCCACAGACAGGACTTCGATAGATGTGCAAAAAGGGGAACTCACGATGCGTGTACATGATTAGGAGGTGACCTTTAACGTCTTTAAGGCAATGAAGTTCCCAACAGATGAAGAAGAATGTTTTCGGGTTGATTCGGTGGATCGGGTCTTAAATGATGAGGAACAGAATTTGGTGCACTGTGGACCGTTGAGGTGTGTAACTGGTGAAAATTCAGATTTGGAGGTCAAGCCATTGTCGCAACTAAGGGATATTAAAGCAATGGGTGAGGTGGACAGACAGGAAAGCACCTCAACTCGTTCTTCAACTTGAGATTCAGAGACAGTCAAGCTAATTGACTATAACTTAGCGTTTGATGGGAGGCAACCCATTATTTCTATCTCTATTTTTTTATTTATTCAGTTTAGATTATTTTAGTTGGTTCATCTTAGTCTCAGTATTGATAGTTTATAGGAGTTGCATAATTGAGTGTGTAGAAAGATTTGCATTGAGAATGATTAAAACAGGTTAGAGAGTATTTGGTCAGAATTCATGTTTTAATAGAGTGCATTAATGCCTATGTAGGTATACGCAATTGAAGTCATCACTGATAGGCAGTTTGGAAGCAAACTCAAGAGGAGAAGCATGTTCGCGTGGTACATGAATGGAAATAACATAAGACCGAAAGCGCCGCATGGCCTTACACAAACCAGCACAGAGAAATGCCATTCAAGGCGTCGTCAGCGCTGAAAGCTATTGATGAGGCCTTGCGACGCGTGCGACACAGAGATCGAGACAGTTTTAAACATTTTAAAAATGAGTTGGGGACCATTTGGACTATCATTTGAAATCATAACAGAAGCGAAATCAGCTCAGTCTCCATAACGCACGACTCTTCCTCTCTATCGATTACAATATCGAAGCCATCAATCTCTCCACCACTTAATCATCCACGATATCTTCCACGTTTCATATCTACTCAACTTCTCTAATTGCAGTATAAAATTAGGGATTTTGATTTGGTTGGGCAGAATGAACTTGGGGGGTAATATCATCATTTGTTTCTTCTTCATTCTCAGTCATATCATCTGTGCGATCTTTATCAACTGCAAATGGGGCCTAAGCGAGCACGTTCTATTTCATCTTCTTCTTCATCTTCCTCGGGCAGTCAAGGGGAGGATATTGTTGATCACACCAAGTTTCTAAACTTGGAAGCTCAGCAGGAGTATTACATAATTATGGCGAAGACGTTTGTCAAGGAGCGCGGTTTCAAATTGGAGGGGCAAGATGGTCAGTTGTGTGCCATGATTCATGAGAGAGGCTGGGGTGGACTGACTGCCACTCCCACGCCCATTCCGATGAGCACAAACCGAGAGTTTTATGCCAATGCCAAGGTCACCATGAGTGGTATATCTATGGTTCGCGGTGTCGAGATAGATTACAGACCCCGTGCCATCCGAGTAATTTTTAGACTTACCGATACACCGCTAACGGGGGCTGCTAACTGGGTCACCGGTGCACATTTGGAGACTGACTTGGAGTTGGTTATTACTGAAGTGAGCATGTCTGGCACAAAATGGACCTATAAAGTAGGCATGACTCAACCTCGTATATTCCCAACTGCAGCCCTGAACCGATATGCAAAGGCGTGGAATTTGTTCATATGTACCAAGCTCGTGCCTTCCTCTCATCAGCACGAAATCACAGCGAAGAGTGCAATTATTCTGTGGGGCATAATCACCGGGAAATACATTGACGTTGGCCATCTCATCCATCAGAATATGTTTCGATATCTGCGGGGAGGCACCACTGGGAGCATTCCACACGCATCAGTGGTTGCTATGCTATGTGCTCATCAGGGGTGCAACTGGGGCAACAAACAAATGCAATACCCAAGTCAGGACATAACTCATGCCACCATTGAAAAATTTGAGGATTAGGCAGGAGGTGTAACACACCCACGCGGACGAGGATTTATCATTCAGCCTACTTTCCCAGAGCCATCATAGTGCCCCCCTCTCGCGAGATGAGGCAGGGGCCCACGCAAGCACCTGCTACCCATAGTGATCGCCAGCTCCGAAGGTTGGAGCAAAAAGTCGATGCCATGTACGATAATTTCGGAACATTTACGACGGGACTCATGAGGGCCTTGGCCGAGGCTTTTACGCAGCAAGGAACGATGCTAGAGTGGCCTCAGTTCGGGACAGCAGTGCCATATCCACCACCAGATTCACCACCCGAGGAGGGTGGTACCACTGATCATTAGGGGAGTTTTCGTTACCCTTTACCTTCATTCAATGGGGCATTGAATATTATAAGTTTGGGGGTATTGGTGTAGTAGTATAGTTGCATGTAGTTTTTGCATGATTAGTTAAATTTTTGCATCATATAGTTTATTTTTGCATATAGTTGCATGTTTATTTGCATGTTCATGTTTAATTTGCATGTCTCACAGTTCTTGCTGTATGGAAAATTTTTGTCTAGCCGATGATGAGAGTGAATTTTTTTTGAAGATGTTTGAGTATTTTGGGATAACATGAGCTGAGATATAATGTTTTACACAATGCAATTCATAATCTTTGTTTAAATGCTTTTCGCTTTTTTGCGGACGTGTTCACAATCATTTGTAGGTATAAGAATTATGTGTTGCATTGCTCGATAGAAAATGTAGTTTTAAAAAGGGAAATATGTGGAAAGTGAACTTAGACGGTTTAAAACATTGATTTTTAAACTTTGGGAAAGTATGTTTATCTATGTATAAAAAAAAACAAAAACACAAACAAATAGCAATAACGTGACTAGTCTTATTTCGGGGCCCTGACTACTTGAGTAAGTATGCACGAGGGGATTGTCTCTACACCTAGCGCCTTAAGGTCTTTCATGGTCTGGGAGTCGTTGGTTGAAAGCTCGCTAAGGGGTAGCAGTGTTGCCTAATGGAGTAAGACATTGCACAGTCATGTGAAAAAAAAAAGAAAAGAAAAATAGCAATAAACACCGCGGGAAAGTGCAAAAATTGCCATCGTGAGTAAAAATAAAGCAGTTAAGCCCATTGTTGAACCTTAGTTTGTTTTGATATGTTGGAATAGTTTTTGTTACATATGTATACATGAGTCTTGATTTAAACTATAATTTTCTATTTTGAGAAATATAGTATGAGTATTCTCTGCTTAAATCAAGTTCTGGTAAACACAACACACACACAACATCTCTATAGCATTTATGAATTATTTGAGTGTATGACATTATGCCTACAGTTTGGTTTGAATCTGTATTTTTGAATCTGGAAAAATTCGCTGAGGCATTTTGGACTGAATTTCTGTGATAGCTGGAACAATGTGAGATTAGTTGCATCATAATTTAGTTGCATAGTAATATAGCTGCGTTTTCATTGTTCATTAGTATGTATTGCTTGAGGGCAAGCAACCATTCAAGTTTGGGGGTATTTGATAAGTGGGTTTTATACCTACTTATTGGATAGCAATTCACGCGAACTGTGCCCTTCTCAAGTACATTTTAATGTGTTTTTAGTTGCATTTCATGTTATTTTGCATTGCATTTACTTAAAACTCCTTTGGTGTAAAAGTGCAGGATATGGCACGATTTGGTGATGTAGATGGCATGAGGCTATGGATGCATGGTGTAAGACCCCGAATTTTATGAAATAAAAGTATTCAATTTTTCAATTTAGTAAATGGTTAAATTGATTAAATTTTAAAGTTAATGGTGATATATGAAGTTTTTTCAAAATACACAAGTGGTTATAAAATATTCATTGTTGTCGGGGAATATTCGTTTGGTCGTGGAATATTCTTTACGTAGGAGAATATTAAATGACGGCAGTAGCGACCATTTGTGGCCCCATAATGAGAATAAGCGTCGGATGAAGAAAAGCGACAAAATTGAATAATGACGTAGTTATTACCAATTAACAACTTTGTTGGAATACACGGTGGTTAAAATACGATGAATACGCGTGGTTTACAAGTAGCACGGCAGTATTGTACAATATTGTTGAATTATTGATCCTTACGTGAAGAAGGCACTACTCAATAATTGTTACGATAATTCTTGTTCAATATTTTATTTTATTGATTCAATAATTCTTTGCGTTGATATTTTATATTATTATTGCTCAATAATTGTCCTTTGCGCACATTATCTCCATTATCGGATCAATAATTCATATTATTTGAATAATATTATTAGATAGCATTATTGGCAATGTCTAGAAAGTTACATCGAGGAGAGATTTGGTCACCTAATTGCGGCGTCGAAGGAGGAGAAATTTTTATTGGAAAGCCCCTCTTTCACAGGAGCTACTGGTTGTCATAAATGTGATTCTGTAATATTATTTGTGAATAATTAATTATTGATTCATATGATAAGGAAATATTTATTTTTATGTGGATATAAATGATGGATATATTTATTTTTATGTGGATAAAAATGAAGGAATTAATGTTGAGGTGTTTTATCAGTATTTTGTCGGATTGGAGGTATTAAAAGATCAAATTAGTGTTCTTACAGCCTTTATTGTGTGAGTTATAATTTTAATCCAATAGTTGGATCGTTGTGATTTTTGGATATGTTATACATATATAAGTTGAGTATATGTCCACAAATTTTGAACCGAATTAAAATGAGCGAATGATTTGTTATGAATTTTAAGAGGTGGTGATTCGTAAATTAGGTTTATAAATGATTTTGATGGAAAATTCTAGAAATGGGTGGGCCCCACTTTTGGTTGTTGAGGAAGATGGCTGATTTTTGGTGGGTAGAATAGTAGCAGGTAAATCCATCAAGTTACAGGTTAAGTCTGCTTCGGCGTGCTAATATTTTCCTATAAATAGAGGGCTAAGTTAGAATTAAAAATCACACCAGAATTCATAAGTTTTCTCTCTTTTTCTCTCTAGATTATCGAGTGTATTTTGTGAGTATTTAGATACTTGGTGAGTTGCTATTCATCAGTGCAAGTTTCCTTCAGCGGCATGTCCGATATCCAGTCAGAAGTGCTGCTCTTTTGAGGTAAGGGATAGTAAGGGATAGTAAGAGATTTTAAGGGTTGTTATGATTTTAAGTTTCGTAATTTTTCTGACCTTCAGAAAATTCTGGAAAAATTTAAAATGATATTTTGATGAGTTTTATTGATTGTGTCCAAAAATGGTGATTTTTGGATGTATAGATTAAGAGTTATGAATTTTATGAGAAAAGACTATTTTAAAAGTAATCGCTTATAACTCCTTGTGGTTAACTCCAAAATTGATGAAATTTTTATTGGAAGTATATCTATATAATATCAGTATACTCTGTGAATTTCGGAATTTTTGGATAAAAGTACAATTTATGATAAATGTCTAAATATTCGGTGATTTTGGCCATATGAAAAATAGTAAATGAATTTTTAAAAATATATGTTCAATATGGGACTATATTCTGCTAAATCCCACAAAAGAAATATTTTTGGAACTGATTTGGTATTTTTCATGAAAATGGACTAGTTATGTGTAAATGAATTAAATATGTTATGTGAAGTAAGAAAATTGGAAAATAGAATTTTATGGCTTGAGAATCCTATATGAGGTATATACAGATTTTTGATGAAGGTTTTGGTTATTGGTGATGAAATCTTATGAGTTTGGAATTTTAGGATGATTAAATGCATTATTTAGTAAAGTGTAAACAATTAAAATAAATTGTTTATAAGTTTAAGAAATGTTATTCTTTCAATATCATTATACCAAAATATTGGTATGGATTTTATTGTGGAATTTCTACCTTTTTGTGTCGGAGTTACTATTCATGAGTTACTATTCACGAGTTACTATTCACGACAAAATTGGTTTCTTTTTCTAACCAAATTATAGTTGATTTATGAATATTACTTTGGAGATTAAAACTATATATATTGTTTTTATTATCATATATAACATTTTTATAGCCCTGGTGTTGAAATTCTCTTTGACTTGAGTGTAAAGATGGGTAGATTATTGGTATTATCATGACTATGGGATCTCTTTGGCCAGTAGTGTAAAGTTGAATCGTTGACTGGTATGATCATGACCATTGAATTTACAATTGAATATTTTTAGCTTAAGTGCAAAGGTGAATTGATCAACATGGTTATAATTATGGTTTATATAAATTCTGAAATAATTTTGTATTTCTTTGAGATATTAATATCTTTGGCCTGTAGTGCAAAGATGAATTATTGATGAATATCTTTGGCCCGTAGTGCAAAGATGACCTGTTATTGAATATCTTTGGCCTGTAGTGCAAAGATGACCTGTTGTTGAATATCTTTTGCCTGTAGAGCAAAGATGAAATGATAATGAATATCTTTAGCCAGTAGTGCAAAGATGAATTATTGATGAATATCTTTGGCTCGTAATGCAAAGATGACTTGTTGTTGAATATCTTTGGCCTGTAGTGCAAAGATGATTTGTTGATGAATATCTTTGGCTCGTAATGCAAAGATGACTGTTGTTGAATATCTTTGGCTGTAGTGCAAAAGATGACTTGTTGATGAATATCTTTGGCCCATAGTGCAAAGATAAATTTATTAGTATGATTATGAACATGAGCTGTGATTTGGTATAACCATGATCTTTGATGTTTTAGGTGATGAAAATTATCTTTGTCTAGATGAGAAAAGGAATTTAGAACTACAATTACGATTATGAGTTATACATGTGATTGTGGGCGAGGAATTGTTGATTGATGTTCTGAGGATAAAACATTGTTGGTGGACTTTTAACATGGAAAGATAATAGATTTTATGGTCTATTTGACTCTTCTAATGGATTGCTCGTTCACCGCAACTATGGTTGAAAAGTTTTATCATCTACCATATGTTCTAAATCTACGATTTATTCTTGATGAAGGCTATTGATAATTTAATTATCTTTAGTCATGATATTATTTCTTGAAGCTAGTTGTGCTCACCCTTTTGCTTCACAATTCCTTTCGTGTAATAAGAGTGTATTTGGGTCGGCGGGGATAATGAGGGAATAGAAGCGGTGGTCATCATTTAGTAGTTATATTTGGTGAATCAAATAGGGTGAGGCGAACCCAACGTTGGAAGGGTGTTTTGCCACTATCATACAAGATGTCTAAAGACATACAACCTCGTGTCATCATAAGACAGGGTTGTGCACATCCACTTACTGAGTATGTCTACGCACACTACCTATATTATCTTGATGTTTGTTTGAAGTATAATTCTCAATTAGAGATAGTGGAGATAATGATATGTCAAGAGAAGACTCACCATTGGAAAGAATATGATAGTAATCTTCTCGTTTTTATTTGGGGTCTATTGGATCAACCAAGGATAATTCTGTGGCCATAAGATATCTATTATAACCTAGACGCATGGCCTCCCATGTACGAAGGTTTCCTTGAGCACTTCCCAAAGATTTTAATTTCTAAAATAGTTTTTGACTATACCTTTATGTAGGTATCACTGTGAGGTGTTGTCTACTGATGGGACATTTGTCACATTACGGTTGGAACACGAGTCACAGTTGGTATATATTTGTATCCAAACTCACAGCATATGTGTTGTTGTATTTTGTACGACAATTGTTGTAATAAAGTTGTAGTTGTTTTCTGTACCATGTATTTGGCGACTCAGAATGGGTTGGATGGAATTGACCTATTTTGGGGTTGTCACATTTGGTATCAGAGCCATAAGTGTGAAGAGCCCCTAGCCTCTTGCTGGTGACTTCCTGTTGATGGGGGATGCACCGAAGCAAGACTCTCCGTAGGGGACGCGTCTTTCGGTGACAAGCTGATAGGTATCATTGTGAGGTGCTGACACAAGTTGGTGTCTAGAGTCACAGTTGATATCAGAGCTTAGGGATATGGTCTCTGGCGGAGATCCGGGATTAGAACTAGGAATGGAGAGACGAGTAATATCATTCGCTAGTGTGTGTCCTACCTAAACTGAATTTTCTTACTTAAGTTGACAAATTGTGATATGTCAATTAACATTTGTTTTGAAGCTGTATTCTAGAATGATATCTGAAATACAGGAGATGAGCAATGGATAAATCATGATGACAAGGAAGATGTAATCTTAAATGAAAGCAAGATATTCTCAACTCTTTGAAATACCAGGTACGTAAATTTCGGGGACGAAATTTCACAAGGAGGGGAGATGGTAAGACCCCGAATTTTATGAAATAAAAGTATTCAATTTTTTATTTAGTAAATGGTTAAATTGATAAAAGTTTAAAGTTAAGGGTGATATATGAATTTTTTTCAAAATACACAAGTGGTTATAAAATATTCATTGTTGTCGGGGAATATTCGTTTGGTCATGGAATATTCTTTCTGTCGGGGAATATTTGGACGACGGTAGCATGACCATTTGTGGGCCCATAATGAGAATAGCTGTCGGATGAAGAAAATGACAAAATTGAATAACTACAGTAGTTGTCACAGATTAACATTGTTGGAATACTCGGTTGTTAAAATCTGATGAATACGCGGTTGCAAGCATAAAGAAGACACCAGTATTGCACAATATTGTTGAATTATTGATCCTTACGTAAGAAGGCACTACTCAATAATTGTTACGATGAATTCTTTATTCAATATTTTATTTTATTGATTCAATAATTCTTTGCGTTGATATTTTATATTATTGTTACTCAATAATTGTCAATTTACATCATCTCTATTATCAGATCAATAATTCATATTATTTGAATAATATTATTAGATAACATTATTGGCAATGTCTAGAAAGTTCTGTCAAGGAGAGGTTTGGTTACCTAATTGCGCGCCAGTAAGGAGAAATTCTTATTTGAAAGCCCCTCTTTCACAGGAACTACTTTGGTTGTCATAAATGTGATTCTGTAATATTATTTGTGAATAATTAATTATTGATTCATATGATAAGGAAATATTTATTTTTATGTGGATATAAATGATGGATATATTTATTTTTATGTTGATAAAAATGAAGGAATTAATGTTGAGGTGTTTTATCAGCATTTTGTCGGATTGGAGGTATTAAAAGATCAAATCAGTGTTCTTACAGCTTTATTGTGTGAGTTATAATTTTTAATCCGACCGTTGGATCGTTGTGATTTTTGGATATGTTATACATATATAAGTTGAGTATATGTCCACAAATTTTGAACCGTTAAAAATGAACGAATGATTTGTTATGAATTTTAAGAGGTGACTGATTCGAAAATTAGGTTTATAAATGATTTTGGTGGAAAATTCTAGAAATGGGTGGGCCTCACTTTTGGTTGTTGAGGAAGATGGCTGATTTTTGGTGGGTAGAATATTAGCAGGTAAAGCCATCAGGTTACAGGTCAAGTCTGCTTCGACGTGCTAATATTTTCCTATAAATAGAGGGCTAAGTTAGAATTAAAAATCACAGCAGAATTCATAAGTTTTCTCTCTTTTTCTCTCTAGATTTTCGAGTGTATTTTGTGAGTATTTAGATACTTGGTGAGTTGCTATTCATTAGTGCAAGTTTCCTTCAGCGTCATGTCTGATATCCAGTCAGAAATGCTGCTTTTTTGAGGTAAGGGATAGTAAGGGATAGTAAGAGATTTTAAGGGTTGTTATGATTTTAAGTTTCGTAATTTTTTTGGCTTTCAGAAAATTCTGGAAAAATTTGAAATGATATTTTGATGAGTTTTATTGATTGTGTCCAAAAATGGTGATTTTTGGATGTATAGATTAAGAGTTATGAATTTTATGAGAAAAGACTATTTTAAAAGTAACCGCTTATAACTCCTTGTGGTTAACTCCAAAATTGATGAAATTTTTATTGAAGTATATCTATATAATATCAGTATACTCTGTGAATTTTGGAATTTTTGGATAAAAGTACAATTTATGATAAATGTCTAAATATTCGGTGATTTTGGCCATATGAAAAATAGTAAATGAATTTTCAAAATTCTGAGAAAAATATATGTTCAATATGGGACTATATTCTACTAAATCCCACAAAAGAAATATTTTTGGAACTGATTTGGTATTTTTCATAAAAATAGACTAGTTATGAGTAAATGAATTAAATATGTTATGTGAAGTAAGAAAATTGGAAAATAAGATTTTATGGCTTGTGAATCCTATATGAGGTATATGCAAATTTTTGATGAGGGTTTTGGTTATTGGTGATGAAATCTTATGAGTTTAGAATTTTAGGATGATTAAATGTATTATTTAGTAAAGTGTAAACAATTAAAATAAATTGTTTATAAGTTTAAGAAATGTTATTCTTTCAATATCAATATACCAAAATATTGGTATGGATTTTATTGTAAAATTTCTACCTTTTTGTGTCAGAGTTACTATTCATGAGTTACTATTCACGAGTTACTATTCACGACAAAATTGGTTTCTTTTTCTAACCAAATTATAGTTGATTTATGAATATTACTCTGGAGATTAAAACTATATATATTGTTTTTATTATCATATATAACATTTTTATAGCCCCAGTGTTGAAATTCTCTTTGACTTGAGTGTAAAGATGGGTAGATTATTGGTATGATCATGACTATGGGTTCTCTTTGGCCAGTAGTGTAAAGTTGAATCGTTGACTGGTATGATCATGACCATTGAATTTACAATTGAATATTTTTAGCTTAAGTGCAAAGGTGAATTGATCAACATGGTTTTAATTATGGTTTATATAAATTCTGAAATAATAATGTATTTCTTTGAGATATTAATATCTTTGGCCTGTAGTGCAAAGATGAATTATTGATGAATATCTTTGGCCCGTAGTGCAAAGATGACCTGTTATTCAATATCTTTGGCCTGTAGTGCAAAGATGACCTGTTGTTGAATATCTTTTGCCTGTAGAGCAAAGATGAAATGATAATGAATATCTTTAGCCTGTAGTGCAAAGATGAATTATTGATGAATATCTTTGGCTCGTAATGCAAAGATGACTTGTTGTTGAATATCTTTGGCCTGTAATGCAAAGATAATTTGTTGATGAATATCTTTGGCTCGTAATGCAAAAATGACCTGTTGTTGAATATCTTTGGCCTGTAGTGCAAAGATGACTTGTTGATGAATATCTTTGGCCCGTAGTGCAAAGATAAATTTATTAGTATGATTATGAACATGAACTGTGATTTGGTATAACCATGATCTTTGATGTTTTAGGTGACGAAAATTATCTTTGTCTTGGATGAGAAAAGGAATTTAGAACTACAATTACGATTATGAGTTATACATGTGATTGTGGACAGGAATTGTTAATTGATGTTACAGGGATAAAACATTGTTGGTGGACTTTTAACATGGAAAAGATAATAGATTTTATGGTCTATTTGACTCTTCTAATGGATTGCTCGTTTCGCTGCAACTATGGTTGAAAAGTTTTATCATCTACCATATGTTCTAAATCTCTGATTTATTACTGATGAAGGCTATTGATAATTTAATTATCTTTAGTCATGATATTCTTAACTGAGCTAGTTGTGCTCACCCTTTTGCTTCACAATTCCTTTCAGGTAATAAGAGTGTAGCTGGGTCGAGCGGGAATAACAGGAGAATAGAACGGTGGTCATCATTTAGTAGTTATATTTGTTGAATCAAATAGGGTGAGGCGAACCCAACGTTGGAAGAGTGTTTTGCCACTATCATACAAGATGTCTAAAGACATACAACCTCGTGTCATCATAAGACAGGGTTGTGCACATCCACTTACTGAGTATATCTACGTGCACTACCTATATGATCTTGGTATTTGTTTGAAGTATAATTCACAATTAGAGACAGTGGAGATAATGATATGTCAAGAGAAGACTCACCATTGAAAAGAATATGATAGTAATCTTCTCATTTTTCTTTGGGGTCTATTGGATCAACCAAGGATAATTCTGTGGCCATATGATATCTATTATAACCTAGACGCATGGCCTCCCATGTACGAAGGTTTCCTTGAGCACTTCCCAAAGATTTTTATTTTTAAAACAGTTTTTGACTATACCTTTATGTAGGTATCACTGTGAGGTGCAGTTCACTGATGGGACATTTGTCACATTACGGTTGGGACACGAGTCACAGTTGGTATATATTTGTATCCAAACTCACAGCATATGTGTTGTTGTATTTTGTATGACAATTGTTGTAATAAAGTTGTAGTTGTTTTCTGTACCATGTATTTGGCGACTCAGAATGGGTTGGATGGAATGGACCTATTTTGGGGTTGTCACACATGGTGTGAGGATCAATTGGAGCAGGAGACTAAGCATGGATGGACAAAAGAATGAACATCAGAACAGATCATTGCAGCAGAACCAGATTTCTGAAGCTGCTGCAGTTGAGAATAAGCTTGAGGGCCTTGTGGGCTGCCATGAAACTTTCTACCGATGACTTTAGACATCTGCAGATTCTTGGCATACTGCCGAGGATTGTAGATAGGAGGGGCACGTGACGTATGTGATGGTCGATTAATCTTTGTTGTTTATTTTAATTTCCAATTTTAATGGTTGTAATTGATTTAAAACGATTTCTGACTGGTGTCAGACGAAGAATTATTCAGTTTTATGTATTTTCATTTTGTAACTAGGGTTTACACTCTGAGAGAGATTCCAACGTAGAAGGAAGCCTAAACTCTATTTTTCTGATTCTTCTTGGGATTCTCTATTATTGTGGATATTTATTAATATTTTGTTGGATTTATATGAGGATTTGAACGTTAATAGTGGATTATAATCAGCAATTGGGTTTGATCGTTTCTATCTTTCATCTTTCAATTGTTCGTTTATTAGCCATGTTTAGCTTTGATCCCATAATGGCTTTTGGTTCAGTCATGAACTAAACTCCATTATGGGATTCTAACGGATTTTAATATGTAGTTTGGTTGCATGCTTGAATGCTGGACTGTTTTACATATCATATGGGATTTCTATCATGATTATTTTGCATGTATGAACGCTTGATCACCATTCGCTTTGAGTACTTGTATGGAATTGACAATGAACATGCAAGTATGAATTGTAATAATGATAGCATACGTATATGGGGCTGTTTTGTATGGCTTGTGTATTTCGTGAACCAGATAGACATATACTGTTTCACCGTATGAGTTAGAATAAGGGCTTATGCTTAAATTCAATATGATTGCAATGTCACATAGACATATAGTGATTTTGGTTATATTGATGATTACATGGAGTCTACCACTTGTGGATGTTGTGTAAGTAGGTCATAGTACATTGAAAAATGGCTATGACTCTTTTAGTGCTCTTGGCTACTTTCCTGTGATATGTGAACAAGTCTTGCATGATAGTGGTGATTAGATGAAGTATTAAATGAAGTTAGGATTCCATTACTTTCTGATTTGATTTATTACATCTTTATTATTGATTTAGTCGTTATTTACAATTAGAGTAATTCACCAATCATATTCATTAGTTTGAGCATATAAATATAGTGATTTAACTGATGCATAGTGATTTCAATTAGACAACTTTCTCTGTGGGATCGATACTTTACTTCCTCTGTATTACTTGTTGACACATGTATGCTTGCATGAGTTAGAGCTCTTTTGTTAGAACTGAAAAAGAGGCAACAACAGTCGGAGAGGACTATTCAAACTCTTGAAGATCTATTAAGACTTTGTGTCCTTGACTTCAAACGAAGTTGGGACACGTTCTTACCGTTGGTAGAGTTTTCCTACAACAACAGTAATCAAACAAGTATTGACATGGATCCATTTAAGGCATTGTATGGGAGAAAGTGTCGTTCTCCGATATGCTGGGATGAGGTGGGTGAAGCAACGTTGTTGGGACCGAAGTTGGTACGTATGACTACAGAAAAGATTCAAACGATCCGACAACATATAAAAACTTCACAAGATAGACAAAAGAGTTATGCTGATCTTCATCAAAAGGACGTATAATTCGATATTGGAGATCATGTGTTGTTACGTGTTGCTCCATGGAAAGGAGTTACGAGATTTGGAAAGAGAGGAAAGCTCAATCCTCGATTCATTAGCCAATTTTAATTCTCGAGCGAGTAGGAACTGTGGCCTATAGATTCGCCTTACCGTAAAGTATGTCTTATGTTCATAATGTTTTTCACATATCTATGTTATGTGACACCCCCAAAATAGGTCCATTCCATTCAACCCATTCTGAGTCGCCAAATACATGGTACAGAAATAACCACAACTTTATTAATACATTTGTCGTGCAAAATACGACAACATATATACTGTGAGTTTAAATACAATTATTGTCTTCTAGACAATATACATACCCAAATAAATCCTCATCATAATTATTGATACATTATTTTACAACAATGGTGAGGACTACTAAACAACTCTCCCTAGAACTTTCATTCCATACCCCGACTCGTACTCGCTATATTCTCGCCTCCTGAGAAGAAAAATGGAACAAAAAGGAAAAGGGTGAGCTCGACTAGCCCAGTAAAGAATATTATGACTAAGATAATATACAACAAAATTATCGTTAGTCTTCAACAGGAAAAATATAATAGAATACAATAGACAACAAGTTTTAAATCAATATTCGCAGCGGAAATAATAATTCATTAGAAGAGTTAAGTAGAGAATGCAAACTACTATCTTCTATGTATGAATTTTAAAGTTCATCAATCTATTTTATCCCTCGTAACATCAATCAATATATATCGGGATCAAATATTCATCCTTGCACTGGTGCCAAGGACATTCACCGATTGGTCATGTTCATCTAAACACTGTTCATCTTTGCACTACGGGCCAAAGATATTCATCAGAAATCATTCATCTTTGCACTACGGGCCAAAGATATTCATCAGAAATCATTCATCTTTGCACTACTGGCCAAAGATATTCATCATAAATCATTCATTTAAGACTGAGGATGATGAAAAATATTTTTAAAGAAACGAATCCAGTGAAACAAAATGACAAGGATTAAGGATTAAGGATTCGTACTTTGTTTTATCCACGTCCAAAAATACCTCAAAAATAATTATAGTGGTGTAAAATTCAAGAATGATCAAAACATGGATACAATCAAAGCTAGTATCCAGAATAGATATTTTGACTGAAAAGGAAAAATTTCATTTTCGATGAATAGTGTCGTATTCGTGAATAGTGTCAGATATCGTGAATAAAGTGCCAGTACACGTGAATAAGTAACTCAGACACCAAAAGATAGAAATTTCACAAAAAACATCATCACGCTTCGTGAATCGTAACTCGTGAATAATAACTCATGAATAGTAACCCTCGACATAAAAAAGTTCCAAATTTGATAAAAGTTCCAACCAATATTTCAAAGATAATGATATTGAAGAAATAATATCATTTGAGAAGAAAATAACATCCCTTACCTCGAAAGAAAGAGATACTTCTAGTTGAAACACCGGATATAGGCTATGACTTGAACTTTCACCGTATAGCAATACTCAAAGTATAATCAAAATACTCACAAGAATACGCTTAGATAATATAGAGAGAGAAAACTTCGCTTTTGGTGTGATTTTCAATTCTAACCTAAGCACCTATTTATAGAAATCGCTTAGAACACCAAAGCAGTAAAATTTAATATAATATTAATATATATAAAAATATTATACGTATTCCTTGAAATCTTAATCTCAAAGAATTCACATGCCAACCTTCTAAAAAAAATAAAAAACGTTTTCTAATTTAAAATAATTTAAACTTCAAAAATCAATTATTTTGAGCTTGAACTTCAATAATTCATAATAAATAGCCCTTTTATCGTAAAAATTGAATCTCATGAAGTTTTTATAGGAAATTCAATTCTACAACTTTGCGTAAGAAAGTTTTCCAAATTCCAAGCAGAAATTGATCAAGAAATCCACAAATGGGCGATTTTACTGTGCTATAATCAAATTTTATCAATAAATGGGGTCCACCGACATGTTTAACATGTTTTAAACATTTATTACAACAAAAATACTCCTCCTCCACATATACTCATATATCCCACATTCATCGTAAAAATATCATCGTTAATATATTATTAAAATAATATATTTAAATGAATTATTTTATCAGAAAAAGATAAAATATTAATTTTTAACAATTGTCACTATAAAAATTTTCTCCATCTATATCCTCATAAAATCAATATTTTTCTCATCGTATGAATCAATAATTAATTATTCACAAATAATATTACAGAGTCACAATATTAACAACCAGCAGGTTCCTCAGGAAGAGGGGCTTTCAATAAGAATTTCTCCCATCATGCGCGCAATTAGGTGACCAAACCTCTCCTTAGACAGAACTTTCTAGACATTGCCAATAATGTTATCTAATAATATTATTCAGATAATATGAATTATTGGTTCGATAATGAAAAATACTGTGTAATGACAATTATTGAAACAACAGCAATATAAAATATCAATGCAGCAATTATTGAATCAATAAAATAAAATACTGAACAGTAATTACTGTAACCATTATTGAGTAGTGCCTTCTTACGTAAGAATCAATAATTGGTGCAATACTGGTATCTTCTTCTTGTGCAATAACGCCAGACATCGTGTTTTAACCACCGGGTATTCCAACAAAGGTAAACGATAACAACTACGCCTGTTATTTTTAAACAACTTATTTTTGTCGCTTTCTTCCTCCAATCGATTTCGTTATGGGGCCCACACATGGTTGCTACCGTCGCATTTAATATTCCCCGACAAAGCATTTAATATTCCACGACTAAACGAATATTCAAACAATAATGAATATTTTATCACCACTTGCTTATTTAAAATATTTAAGCATTTTACCCATAACTAACCACATTAATCAAATCCACCCTTACTATTTCAAAATAATAAATAAAGGAAATTCCTTTTATTTAAAAAAAATTTGAGGGTCTTACAACCTCCCTCCTTATGAAATTTCGTCCTCGAAATTGACGACGTACTGTGTGTTTCAAAAGATGAAAATACCTCGCTTTCATTTTCGTTTCTAACTCCCTGTGTTATTTCCTCAATAGCATGGTTTCTCCACAAAACTTTAACTTGTGGTATAACCTCGGTACATAGGACATGTTCTTTCCTATCCAAGATCTTGACAGGTACCTCCTCGTACGTTAAGTCTTCAACTATCTTGTCCGGTTCTAACTCAATGACGTGGTTCGGATCGTCCACATATTTACGTAACATCGATACATGAAAAACGTTATGAACACGCGTCATACTTGGCGGTAAAACGAGTCTATAGGCCACAGTTCCTATTCAATCGAGAATTTCAAATGGATTAATAAATCGAAGGTTTGAGCTTTCCTCACCTCACCGATTCTCGTTTTTGAAATAACAACTTCTTGCACCTTCTTCTTCAAATTCATCAGCTCCGGTGTATAGCTTGAACAACTTTAACTTTATCGATTAAAGTCGATTATACTCGTATATCATCACGTGGGTACCTAAAGTTTTCATCTCCATCTTTATTATTTGGAAATTTATCTGAAATTAGTTTTTGACAATATCGTACTCAGATTTTAGATACGATCTTCTACTCAACACGTCGCCTACCACGTTCGCTTTCAGAGGATGGCATGGTCGAACATGTCTTTGAAATGAGTCTCCTCTTGAGTTCTTCAAGCTCTTCCCACATTCTTTGCTCCATTCAAATTTTGTATCTCTACGAGTCAGCTGCGTTAATGGAATAGCGATTCGAGAATATCCTTCAACGAATCTCCGATAATAACCAACTAAGCCTAGAAAGCTACATATTTCGATTACCGACTTAGGTTGTTCTCAATCGTGACTCACATCCCAATCTTGGATAAGACGTTACAATGACACCTATCGCTTTACTATCGCATCTAATATGGTGTCCCCACGGAGAGTCCGCTTCGGTGCATTCCACAAAGGAAGTCACCAGATAGAGGCTCGGGTATCAACTTCTACAGTTGGGTTTTTAACTTCAAGTTCAATAGGAGCCATTCGATATGAGATTTTAGAAATGGGTTTTGTACCGGATTTAAAGTCGATACAAATTCAATATCACGCTCTGGGAGTAGGCCAAGAAATTTTTCAGAAATACGTCGGGAAAAATCAATAACAACAGAATATTATTCAAATCGGCGTGTCTTTATTCAAATCCATAACATAGACTAAGAAAGCTTGACATTCGTTTTTCAATAAACAAATGGCTTTATAATTTAATATGAAAGAGTTTGACTTCAATGGTTTGGTTGCTTGAATTCGAATAACAGGTTGCTTAAGAATATGAAAACTAACAACCTTACGAAAGCAATCAATTTTGGCATGATGAGTAGTTAACCTTAAAATCACATCACAAAAAAAATCTCTATAGAAATAAGGTTAACAGGTAATGTGATAGTGCCAACCTGAATCAAGCAAGATTTCTAAACAACGGATGTAATAAAAGTTTCTCTTAACGGAGTCTCCACAGATAGGTCAAAGTCTAATTTCTCCAGAGTCAAATTCAAACGTTGAGCGCAAGCAAAGAGAGATAAAAGAATGGGTAGAACCCAGTATCTACTAAGGTATAAACTTCGCAAGAATTTATAATTAACTAACCCGTGCTAAACTCGCTCAGTTCCTCGATTTTGACCGGCCACAACAAACGCTTCTTCTAGGAACCGTTGACTTTGACTTTTTTCGGGACATCCTTTTGAGTCATCATCCTCACTGGACTTGGTTTCGCCACCGTACACTCTCGAGCTATATGTCCTTCCTTTCCACAATTATAGCATACAGGAACTGTAGGGCGCTTTGGACCGATATGTCCCTCTTTCCCAGATTTATAAAGATATGACCGGTGGTCGTTCTCCTCCCTTCGAACCGATTCTTTACTGGCGCCGACGTCTTCACATGGTTATTGTTGAACCTTCTTCTTGAAATGTCCACTTGAGTCACCTCTCCTATTATCATGGCCACGATTACCACCCGAGTGGTTACCGCTTTGTCCGTATTCTTTCCTCCCCACCGGTTATCATCGTTTGATGATCGGGCCGCCACCGATATGACCTCGGTTGTGGTCCCGGTTGAACATACTCGTTATCACGCCTAATAATTGAGCCCTGCTTATAACATCCGAATATAAAGAAAATTTATGAGAGATAAGATATTGTCGAATCTGGGGTTTTAGACCCCTAAGAAACATACGCGTCATTCGCTCCTCATTTTCCACCAAATGAGGTGCAAACTTGGACAACTCGCAAACTTCGCCTCATCTTTGAGACACCGCCATGTTGTTCTCGCTCCGGCCTAATAAACTCCACTTCCTTCATATGACGAACACTTTCGTGGAATGTATTTGTCATTAAATAGTTTCAAACGTCTCCCAAGACATGCCGAAAGCGCAATTGGATGGGTACACTTCACGCACTCCCACCAAAGAGTCTCGCTTTCACCACGGAACATAAAGGTGGCGAATGGAACCTTCGTTTCCTCCGCATCCCAAGACATCGAATATCTTGGTGATTTGCTTGACCCATGTTTCCGCCATGATCGGATCAAAGCTTTTCCTTAAATTCGGTGGTCCCAACTCTTTGAATCGCTTCATCGTGACAACCGTGAATTGCTATCATTTCCTCCTATGTTTTGAACACGAGTCTCCTCATTCGATTTTGCATGAATCGCAAAAAGCTTCTAAACATCCCGTCGTTTATCTTCTTTCAAATTGGTTTTGTTTACAGGGAGGTACATTGCCGACCTATTGCACGCTCTCTCGTTGGTAAGCAGTGCAGCATCTCCACGGTCTCATTTTCTTTATTAATATTCTCAACGACATTCTCAAATCACCGCCATAAAACAAGGGTTAATTAAGGAAGTCAATATATCACATAATATCCCTATATCTCGACCAACTAACAAATAAGCTTAGGTAGGACACACTAGCGAAGGATTTACCTCGCTCTCCCTCCTAGTTCTATTCCCCGATCTCCGCCAGAGATCATATCCCTAAGCTCTGATACCAACTGTGACACCCCCAAAATAGGTCCATTCCATCCAACCCATTCTGAGTCGCCAAATACATGGTACAGAAATAACCACAACTTTATTAATACATTTGTCGTGCAAAATACGACAACATATATACTATGAGTTTAAATACAATTTTTGTCTTCTAGACAATATACATACCCAAATAAATCCCCATCATAATTATTGATACATTATTTTACAACAATGGTGAGGACTACTAAACAACTCTCCCTAGAACTTTCATTCCATACCCCGACTAAGTATCGCTATATTCTCGCCTCCCGAGAAGAAAAATGGAACAAAAAGGAAAAGGGTGAGCTCGACTAGCCCAAGAAGAAGAATATTATGACTAAGATAATATACAACAAAATTATCGTTAGTCTTCAACAGAGGGAAAAATATAATAGAATACAATAGACAACAAGTTTTAAATCAATATTCGCAATGAAATAATAATTCATTAGAAGAGTTAAGTAGAGAATGCAAACTATTATCTTCTATGTATGAATTTTAAAGTTCATCGTCTATTTTATACCGTAACATCAATCAATATATATCCGGGATCAAATATTCATCCTTGCACTATGTGCCAAGGACATTCACCAGATTGGTCATGTTCATCTAAACACTGCTCATCTTTGCACTACGGCCAAAGATATTCATCGAAATCATTCATCTTTGCACTACGGGCCAAAGATATTCATCGAAATCATTCATCTTTGCACTATTCTGGTGCCAAAGATATTCATCATAAATCATTCATTTAAGACCGAGGATGATGAAATTTTTTTAAAGAAACGAATCCAATTGAAACAAAATGACAAGGATTAAGGATTAAGGATTCGTACTTTGTTTTATCCACGTCCAAAAATACCTCAAAAATAATCATAGTGGTGTAAAATTCAAGAATGATCAAAACATGGATACAATCAAAGCTAGTATCCAGAATAGATATTTTGGACGAAAAGGAAAAATTTCATTTTTCGATGAATAGTGTCGTATTCGTGAATAGTGCTGTATACGTGAATAGTGCCGTATACGTGAATAGTAACTCCGACACCAAAAGATAGAAATTTCACAAAAACATCATCACGCTTCGTGAATCGTAACTCGTGAATAATAACTCATGAATAGTAACCCCGACATAAAAAAGTTCCAAATTTGATAAAAAGTTCCAACCAATATTTCATCATAATGATATTGAAGAAATAATATCATTTGAGAAGAAAATAACATCCCTTACCTCGAAAGACAGTACTTCTAGTTGAAACACTGGATATAGGCTATGACTTGAACTTTCACCGTATAGCAATACTCAAAGTATAATCAAAATACTCACAAGAATACGCTAGATAATATAGAGAGAGAAAACTTCAGTTTTTGGTGTGATTTTCAATTCTAACCTAAGCACCTATTTATAGGAAATTGCTTAGAACACCAAAGCAGAAAATTTAATATAATATTAATATATATAAAAATATTATACGTATTCCTTGAAATCTTAATCTCAGCAATTCACACATGCCAACCTTCTAGAAAAAAATAAAAAACGTTTTCTAATTTAAAATAATTTAAACTTCCAAAAATCAATTATTTTGAGCTTCTAACTTCAATAATTCATAATAAATAGCCCTTTTATCGTAAAAATTGAATCTCGCGAGTTTTTATAGGAAATTCAATTCTCTACAACTTTGCGTAAGAAAGTTTTCCAAATTCCAAATGTAAATTGACCGAAATCCACAAATGGGCGATTTTACAGGCTATAATCAAATTTCAGTCAATAAATGGGGTCCACCGACATGTTTAACATGTTTTAAACATTTATTACAACAAAAATACTCCTCCTCAACATATACTCATATATCCCACATTCATCGTAAAAATATCATCGTTAATATATTATTAAAATAATATATTTAAATGAATTATTTTATCAGAAAAAGATAAAATATTAATTTTCAACAATTGTCACTATAAAAATTTTCTCCATCTATATCCTCATAAAATCAATATTTTTCTCATCGTATGAATCAATAATTAATTATTCACAAATAATATTACAGAGTCACAATATTAACAACCAGGCAGTTCCCAGGAAAGAGGGGGCTTTCCAATAAGAATTTCTCCTTACTGGCGCGCAATTAGGTGACCAAACCTCTCCTTAGACAGAACTTTCTAGACATTGCCAATAATGTTATCTAATAATATTATTCAGATAATATGAATTATTGGTTCGATAATGAAAATATTGTGTAATGACAATTATTGAAACAACAAGAATATAAAATATCAATGCAAAGAATTATTGAATCAATAAAATAAAATATTGAATAAGTAATTATCGTAACCATTATTGAGTAGTGCCTTCTTCACGTAAGAATCAATAATTGGTGCAATACCGGTGCATCGCGCGTGCAATAACGCAGCGTATTATTGTGTTTTAACCACCGGGTATTCCAACAGTGTAAACGATAACAACTACGCCGTTATTTTTAAACAACTTATTTTTGTCGTTTTCTTCCTCCAATCGATTTCCGTTATGGGGCCCACACATGGCTTCGCCGTCGTACGAATATTCCCCGACAGTACGAATATTCCACGACCAAACGAATATTCCCCGACAATAATGAATATTTTATCACCACTTGCTTATTTAAAATATTTGCGCATTTTACCCATAACTAACCACATTAATCAAATCCACCCTTACTATTTCAAAATAATAAATAAAGGAAATTCCTTTTTATTTAAAAACATTTCGGGGTCTTACATGTTACGTAAATATATGAAAGACCCGAACCACATTATTGAGTTAGAACCAGACGAGATAGAGGAAGATTTAACGTATGGAGAGTTACCTGTTAAAATCTTAGATAAAAAGGATCATGTTCTACGCTCCAAGGTTATACCTCAAGTCAAAGTTTTGTGGACAAACCACGATGTGGAGGAAATGACTTGGGAGTTAGAATCTGAGATGAAGTCAAGGTATCCTCATCTCTTCGACATACTAGGTATGTACCCTAATTTCGAGGACAAAATTTCATAAGAAGGGGAGGTTGTAAGACCCTAACTTTTATGAATAAAGAAAAATTTTCTCGAAATATATTTTTGAATATTATGGTGTGGATTTGATATAATGTTATAGTTGTGGGTAATATTTACAAATTTTGCAAAGTAAGTAGTAGGTGGTTATATAATATTCGATTGGTGAGAATATTCGCTTTTAACAGGAATATTAAATGACGACGACACAATCATTGGTGGACCCCACAACGGAAGTATTGTCGTAGTTAGAAAATGACAAAATTATCTTTCTATAAAAATAACTACGTGAGGTGTTACCGTTAAACCTGTTGAACTACCCTTGTAGTTAAAGTATTGAATGTCTGGGTTGCATAGTAGCAGCACACCATTAATTATTGATGTTTACGTGAGAAGTCACTCATTTATACTCAATTATTGCTACAAAGAATTTGCATCATATCATATCTCTCATATTATTGATTCAATTATTGTTACAGTATCATCTGCATAATATGATATATTATTCAAATCAATAATTGAGACGACAAAGTTATTCATATTATTATTTGCAATATTTACAATGTCTAGAAGTTCTGTCAAGGAGAGGTTTGGTCACCTAATTGCGCGCCAATAAGGAGAAATCCTTATCGGAAAACCCCCTCTTTCCTGGGAACGATCTGGTTGTTAAATATTATGAATTATAATATTAATGATGAATAAGTTCGTGTTGATTAAAGATGAATTTTATAGTTCCATTGTGTTGGAATTATTTGTGTTAGTGGAAATCGACATTTATTTCGATAATAATTGATGTTTGGAGGTTATATGGTTCAATCGGGTATTCGAGGCACTTTTCGTGTCAGAGTTACTATTCATGAGTTACTATTCATGGGATACTATTCACCCGTAAAATATATTTCTTTTCGGTCCAAATCATTTTTGGGTACAATATTATTCCATGAGGAGATGTGCTAATTTTTCAGACCGTTGGTTGATGATATAATAGTAAATCAATATGGACCGCTGGTGGAAAGTTATAATAGTAAATCAATATGGATCGCTGGTTTAAAGTTTTAATAGTAAATCAGTATGGACCGCTACTTTAAGTTTTAATAGTAAACCAATATGGACCGTCCATTTAAAAGTAAATCAATCTGGACCGTTCATGAATTAGTTACTATTCAGTCCATTCTCCTATAAATAGAATCTCATTCCTTGATTATTTCATACGAATTCACTGAAACTCTAGAGAGAGAAACTATAGAGAGAAAGAAGAAAAGTATTCTGCTACTTCACTACTCCAATATCCAGTTTCTTCTAAGGTAAGGGATATTATTTGTTGTACTCGTAAGGAGTATTATTTCTTTTGTATTCATGAAGAGAACTTCTGTTATTCTATTCTTTATTATTATGTTGGAATAACCTGTGACACCCCCAAATCCAGGTTACCTGACCCCCGAGTTTGGTGCTCACGATCCTCAATATAATAACATCTAACTACCCATTTATATAGAAATAGTAATACATATCACATTAACATATGTTGTTAATACATTAGTCCCAGGTCCGCTAACCTTAACAGTACAAACATACCCCTTAGATATACAAAAAGGGTTTACAAATAACATAATAAACATGCTTCATCATAACTAATTTATCACCCTGCCTTTGCCTCTATTCTTCACAGCATCTTCTGCAACTTCGTCCCTAGCTGAAAAGTTTTATTTAGCAAGGGTGAGCAACAAATTTTTCCCACAAGTTAAGACATACAATGAGTATATACGAATCAAGAGTATCAGACTCTCTAATTTGATGTAATGATAACAAAGTTCGGGGAACTTTGAATTAGCTGAACAATTCGTTAATCAATAATAAGTCTTCTCGTATTCTAAGCAATGCAATAATCTGATAATGAAAGAGTACAATGCTTTCAAAGTTTTTACAATATTCTATTGAATAAACAAGAATTAATTCTACGCAATAACAAAGTGAAATATTTTCCAGATTTATGCTGAGCGATCCATTGGATCTAGAACTTCTATCTTCTCGGGTATCTATCAAAGATTTACTTTGATACATACGCAGGCGTATCAGATAGCCATAAAGATTAAATCATACCCCTCTGCAAGTATAACAAGTGATCAGCTTTATTATACCCTATATTATGCATAATACTTAACAGTGCGCAATGGCCGAATATACTACCTAAAATGTTCCCTTTATATAAAAGGTTGTTCTTCTCAGTCTCGGAATCAAGATTTTGATTTAAAAATGAAATGCAAAGATCAATATCTAATCACTTCTCTTCTCTTCTCAATCCTATCAAGTTTTCGATCTAGCCGATACAACTGGCATTGATCTATCAATAATAATTAAACTCTCTTCTCTTCTCTTCTCTTCTTGAACCTATCAAGTTCTAACAAATGTTCGTCTAGCCAGAATAATTAGCTAAGACATTTCTCAATATAATTTGACAATAAACAAAAATTATCTGTACTGTCAATATTAGCTTCTACAGATATGAATATCCAACAATAGTAATTCTACGAATATATATTTTTCCAAATCAGTAATTCAATTTGAATTATTAAACATGCACTAATTGCGATTTAATCAACAATAAATCCCTGGACATGGTATAATTAGTAATAATTAACCACTATAATAATTGAATGAATATAACTCAAGGTTGAGTTAGGAAACTTGCTTTCTGCGTTGATTACTGCTACACAATAAACTTATCTGCGTTCGTAAGACCTATAACCAATAATATCGGTCTCACAATTAGCAATAATTCACAACACACAATACTGTAATTTACAGTCAAACTTCTCCTAGACACATTACCACATAGCCACATTAGTGTTTATAACCTATATAAACACTTATCAAGTATAACTATTTCGGTCTGGTTGGACTTCGGTCCATTCTCGGTGTCCTGGTCACCCTATCCGACAATTAACACATTGATTGTCAATTAAACTCAGTTTCTAAGCTTCAATATTATTTTAGATAAATCAAATATCGTTTATAATATTTTTCGGAAGCTTTTAATAATTAATAAACAATTATTATAATTTATAATAATTTTTCAAACACTTAAATCATTTTTAAATGATTTAATTATTAAATAATCTTATCATTATTAATATTTAATAATATAAAAATATTAATGTTATACTTGTTAGAATATTAAAGTTATTATCAATAACTTAAAATATTTTTTAAATAATCAATATTCTACTTAAATGATTTTTAAAATAATTAAAATCATTTTAAATCATCACCATTAATATTTAAATATTAATGAAATTATTACCAAAATATTAAAAGTCATTTATTATAACTTAAAATATTTTTAAATCATTTTTCTCATTTTTAATTGGTTTTTAAATCAATAAAACTATTTTTAATTTATTTATTTAATACAATAATTAAATAAATCCAATATCATTAATATTAATTTATTAATGAGAATTCTCCAAAAAATATTAAAAATAATATTTTATAATTCCAAATATTTTCTAACACTTTATTCTTATTTAAAATGATTTTTAAATCAATAAAATCATTTTTAACTTATTTATTTAATTTAATAATTTATTAAATCTAATATCATTAATATTAAATTATTAATAAAAATTCTCTAAAAATATTAAAAGTCACATTTTATAACTCAAAATATTTTTAAATACTTTATTCTTATTTAAAATAATTTTTATATAATTAAAATCATTTTTCTCTAATTTATTTAATACTCTAATTAAATAAATTAAATAGCATTAATATTCAAATAATTATAAATAATAATGAAAAATGTCCCAAATAATTAAAAGTTATTTTTCAGAATTTAAAATGATTTTTAAAACCATTTTTGTAATTTTTAGAAATTTATTTCTATTTTTAATCATTTTCCGGAATATTCAGAAAATAAAATAATTCAAAACCGTTGCAAATTGCCTATAGCGACACTAAGCGTCGCTGTTGGTGTTCTTGAGCCTCAAGAACACTGACAACTTAGTGCTTAGGGGTCCACGTTTGACCAGCGTTTAATCTCGGTTCAAAGGTGTTTCCAGCTAGTTTGAACATCCAACTTGTAGTAGGTATGTAACTCTACAAGTTAAAATTCTTATTTTAGCCATACTACATCAAATCATCAAGATCCAGCAATGTAAAGTCACTGTCAGGCGTTACCTGGGTTTTCCAGAAACCCAGGCAGTTCGAGGGTCCATTTTGGAGCTCGGTTAACTTAGTGTTCTGGTAAACTATTGAGTGTTATTATGGTTTAAATCTGTAGTCCATATGTCATAGAACATAACTATAACAACAAATCAATCAAAAAACATTAACATCGCCAGATCCAGCTCTGTCAAAGGCTGTCAGAAGGTTGTTCTTCCCGTTTCTGGAAATTCCAGAAACTGCAAATCAGGGTCGAGTGGCCTAGTTTGACCACCTAATCTGTTCAATATATTGGTGGTTTAAGAGATCTAAAGACCCATATCTATAGGTAAGTTTACAGGCTACCACATGGTTACAATACATTTATCTTATCACAAAACAACTGTTAGATCTGTTGCTTAGAAAATTTTGTCAGACGCTGAAAATTACTTTTTGGGTTACCCAGATTATACTCGGTCATGCCCGGTCAAGTTTTGACCGATTATATCTTCTAATCCAAACATTTAATGACTCTGATTTCTTTTGCAGACTAAAGACCTCATACCAAGATACAAAATCAAAACTTAAAACAACAAAAATCTTATACGAGCAAGGATCTGTGGCGACTGACATTTCTTGTCAGACCACAAAAATTGCTCAAGAACAGTTTTTGAAAACTTCATTTTTAAAGCCATTTGATGTTATGGATCTATGGTATATCACCATAGATCATCATAAAACATCCCTTAGCACAATTCTAAACATATAAACACACAATCTTTCTTAGCATACAAGATCTAGGATTGGTTTAGGTTTATACCTTTCTAGTCCAAGTTTTGATCTTGATTCTCCTTAGCTGTTATTGGTTGATCTAGGACTGATAATGAGACTGATTTACTTGAGGAATTCGGAGGTTTGAGAGAGAGAGAGAGAGTTGTTGAGAGTAAGTTAGCAAAATGGCAAGTTTTATACACTTTCTCTCTCTTAATATATATATAATACAAAGATATATTGTATATTATATATATCTGATGTTTCTAGCTGCTTTTCTGAGACATTAGTAGTCACAAAGTCAAGTGGGTTGGTCACCAACTAAAGCTCTTGGACATTTTACAAGTTACTTTAAAAAAATCCAAAAATGGCATTATGGTCTTTTGTAAAATAAATTTAATGGCATTCTAGACAATTGTACAAACCCTTAGGGTTTAACCCTAAGGTTCTAACCCTTAGGTTTATTTTTTTAAAAAAAACTCAAATTCTAGAATTTTCTAATTAGGGTTTAAAAATAGAAAATTAAGAATTTCAAAAATGTAATTAGGGTTTTAAATAGAAATTAATATTTCTAAAGTATAATTAGGGTTTTTTAATTATATTAACACATACTAATCACTTTAGGCTTGCTAATTAGGATAGGGTTTCCTAATTAGGGTTGAGAAATCCCGAATATGAAATTAGGGTTTTAATTAAAAAAATTAAAATTTCTAAATTATAATTAGGGTTTGTAAAATAGAAATTAAGATAACTAAAATATAATTAGGGTTTTCTAATCATATTAAAGTTTAATAAACACATTAAGCTTTCTAATTAGGATTAGAGTTTCCTAATTAGGGTTTTAGGATTCTCGAATATGAAATTAAGGTTTCTTGGCTTTTGATTAGGGTTTCTAACTATGCGTTAGGGTTTCTAATCCTGAGATTAGGGTTTTTAATCTCTTATTAGGGTTTATTAATTTTAATCCTTATCCGATCAATTATTGATCAACATTTCTATATAGTACCAACACGTACTTATCAAAATAATTATTTTAATTTTATTTTCTATCGAATCCCTATCCGGACTTAGGGTTAGGGTTTCTAATCTTGTTAAGCACAACTCTACTCTAAATTTATTAGTTAATACACAAATTGACCTTCTCGAGACTCGTATCACAGATACTTGTCGCAAAATTGATAATCAATATTAATATTAATAATAAAAAAAAATTGTCCGCAAAATTTTAATTATTCGAAATCCCGGGTTGTCACATAACCTGTTTATGCGAAGTACCGCATACATGGTGAAATTCTTCTGTTATTCAATTCTTTATTATTATGTTGGAATATAACGCATGCATGCGGTCTATCGCATGCCCGGTGAATTCGTTGTTATTTCATTCTTATTATTCTCATTGGAATAACTTTGTTTATCGCAATACCGCATACATGGTGAAATTCTTCTAATATTTTGTTCTTTATTATTTCGCCGGAATATCTCGTCTGCGCGCTTACGTTCTTGGGACCGGGTTCCATTATTTATTATTCTCGCCGTAATATCTCGCTCGTCGCGTTACTTACTGCACTCGGTTCCATTATTTATTATTCGTAGGAATATCATGTCTCGGCGTTTACGTCGGACTGGTTCCATTATTTATTATTACATTTGGGAATAACTCGCCATACATGCTATCACACGCATGGTGAATTCTTACGTTATTCCATTCTTTATTATTTTGTTGGAATAACCGCTGTCTATGTGGATTACCACATGCATGGTGAATGATCCTTCAGATTCATTCCTTATTAAATTGTAGAAATGATCTCGTTTACGTGGATTCTGTGCATAGCGACGAAAATCCATTTGCAGTTTCATATATTCTATTATACTCAGTTGGTTAAAGCTTTGGCTTCTATACTCCATGAAATTGGTGGAATATCCTTGATATTTGCGCTTCATCCAGTATCTTTTCATGAAAATATTCTTTTGAGCATTCTTGAATTTTACTATACAAAGCAGTATCATGTTGACAATTTGGACGTTATTGGTTCCTGGATAAATTAATTTATAAATCTTTAAAATTTATTCTTGAACTTGTTTTATTGAATTATTATGTCATTGTCATCATCCTCATGCTTATATTGTGATGAAAGTCATCTTTGGCTTACGATGCGTAGATGGACTTGGTATGATTATGACGAGGATTATTCGGTATAATCATGACCGTAATGTGACGAATGATGTGGTAAAAGTCCTCATTGGCCTGTAGTTCATTGGTGGACAATTATTGGTATTATTATGATCAGGGATTATTCGGTATAGTCATAACCATTGATGATTACATGAATATCCTTGGCCGTGGAGCAGGGATGATTCGATTTTATTTATTTAGCTGAGTCTCAGCGATAAAGTTGATGAAAAACTTTTTTAAATCATAGAAGATAATAGATTTTATGCTCTACTTGACTCTTCTAATAGATTGCTTGATCCGCTGCAGTTAAACTTGATGTCTATTATATTCTATCAGTTTAACATTGTTGAAGGCTAATGATAATTTATTCTGCATTATCTTAGTCATAATATTTCTTACTGGGCTAGTTGAGCTCACCCTTTCTTTCATTATTCTCTTCAGGAAATGAGAATGTAGCTGGGACTAGTCGGGAAACAGAGTGATGGTCCTAGATGGTGCATTAGTAGTCCTCACTATTTTGTGAAATAGTGTAATAATAAATGAAATGAGGACTCCATTGAGTGTGGATATTGTCTAGATGACAATATTTGTATTAAAACTCACAGCCTATGTTTTGTCGTAGTTTACACGACTGTTGTATAATTAAGTTGTATTTGTATTCAGTACCTTGTATCTGGCGACTCAAAATGGGTGATGTATACCTGTTTTGGGGGTGTCACAAGTGGCACTTGTCAGCTGCTAGGAAACAGACTTGTGTCCTGGTTTAGCAAAAAGCAAAACTTAGTATCTACTTCAACCGGGCAGGTTTGAATACATTGTCACCGCAATCACAGCGTGCTTCAGATCCTATGGATGAAAAATCAGCTAGCAGACTATGGGTCTGAATTTAAATCTATACCTGTTCACTGTGATAACACAAGTGCCATAATAATAACTCATAATCCTATCATGCATTCTAGGACTAAGCATATAGAAATAAAGTATCATTTCATTAGGGATCATGTGCAAAATGGAACCATATCTTTACAATATATCCCTACTAAAAATTAACTTGCTGATGTCTTTACAAAGCCTCTAGATGAATCCAAGTTTAACAAATTAATAAGTGAGCTAGGCATGCTTAATTTACAACCATGAAATCTATGCTCTAGTTTGTGCTAACCATGCAGATATAAAAGCTATGATCAAAATTGTAGACATGATCAAAGGAAGTCCACGATCGTAGAGATACAGTGACATGAAAGACAACGATCGCAGTGCAGACTCAACGATCGCAGTGCAGACTCAACGATGGCAGAGCTCCATCAACAAAACAAAGGAGCATTCTGTGATGATAAAGTTCAAAAAAACAATGTAATCTCTCTGATAAGCGCCTCAGGAACAAACCTAACCCTTGATTCACTCTATGAGGTTGGCCCTTCCTGAGCTACCTTATGCCGAGAAGAATGCTTAGTCAAAAGTTCATCATAAGGACCCGGGAAGACTCGACGATCGTAGTACAGACTCGATGATCGCAGTTCAGACTCGATGAATGTAGAGCAGACTCGACTATCGCAGACCAGACTTGACGATTGCAGAACAAACTCGACGATTGTAGAGCAGACACGACGAGTGAAGAGCAGACTTGATAATCATAAAGACTACCTCAATGATCGTAGTCCTCCCAAAGGATACATTATCTCAGAAGGAGCTAAGGGCAAATCAGTATATTCCTCTTCAGTCAAATTCGTAGAGCCAAGCAGAAGTTGACACATGCCCCACTAAGCAAATGGAGAGAGGGAAGCTACAAGTATAGTTTGAAAACACCTTTTTGAAATCAGAAGTTCAAAAAGCTCATCTCTATCTCTCTCTTTCTCTACAAGAAGAAACCCTAACTTTCCGAAAAGCTAAATCGACCATACTCAGTACAAAGAAATCAATGGCAGATTCAAATGTCATCTTTGGTTACAAACTTTGTTTTGATGAGTTCAAGACAACAGACCAAAATTTCACAAAACTTTGTCTCTGATAAAGAAAGCTGGTCTTGAAGAGGCCTTGGGTATAAGCACATGGATCTACCCTAAGCTAATAAAGGAATTCTACAGAAATGGTATGTTCGAGAACGACGTCATCACTACGAGAGTCAGGGACATGGAAATCAAGCTCAAGGTTGAGGACATAAATCTAGCCCTATGTTTCAAATCTAAAGGGTTTTCGTTCATAGAGGGCATCGATTTCCATGAAGGACTTAAGAGAATGCACCACAAGAAGCTTCCAACTGTCAGAGGGTATAAAAAGAAAGAGTTCCCCCAGAGGTATGAATTTTTTGCAAACATTGTTGGGAAATGCATATGATGCAAGAGCTCCGGCCATGACTCTGTAAACGAAGTGCAGCTCAAGCTCAAGACAACCATAAGTTGTAGGATTTAACTCAACTATGGAGACCTACTACTTGAATGGATTGGGAAGTGGATACTTAGCTCGAAGAAGTCAAAGAGCTCTAGAAAGATGCTCTACGGGCGATTCATAAGTATCATCCTACAGTCTGCTTTGGGTGATAAGATTGGGGATGATGAAGGAGGGTCCATCAATCCGAATAGAAGAATGACTCAGCAGCTGTTTGAGAACTGGAAAAGGAATCCAGTAGAGAATGTAAGAATGATCTCTGAGTCTAGCGGAAGGACATGTGATGCAAAGGAATCAGGGATTCCAGGAAACATGTCTGTTGTCAAGGAGACTGAAGAAGAATAGGAAGAGATCAACAAAGAAGAACCCATTGCATTAGTTAAAAAAAGCAAGGGCAAAAGAAAGCTAAAGACTCAAATGGTAGAAGAACCTCAGGGTTCAACCACTGATATACCTCAAGAGTGTTCTGACATTGAAACTCAGAGGATTTTGAGAAGGAAAGAATAGCAGGCTGAGGCAGATGAAGACAGAGCCACCATCTCTCAGCTGCTGAAGAAGAGTAAACACAGTCACAAGTCCAAGAGTCCCTCTTGGTTTCTCAGTAGCTATCCTTGTCAATGAAGGAGTACTTAAAGAATATGACAAAAAGATAGCTACTGAGAAGGAGCTATCCAATGCAAGTCAAAAGAAATTAGCTCAAGCTGAGGGGGAGCTACTTGAAGTTCTCACTCTAGAGAATGCTCCAAGTGAGGGGAACTATTTGAAATGCAAGTGGATGATCATGTTGAGGGGGAGCCTCATGACATCCCTATGGCAGTAGAAGCTGCACCTGAAGAGAATGAGAGAGCACTAGAGTAAGAAAGTTAAAAAGAGGTCATTAATGTAGTGGAATCCTCAAAAGAAGACAGAGAAGAAGAAGAAGATGATGATGATATTGAGATTATAGATGTGGGTTGTGATTGGTATAGGAGAGCCAACTACAATCAGCTGTTCTCTTATCTACCCATGATGCCCTTTTATAGAGCTAAAATTCTCAACTCCTGGGATCACATGTTCTGGAGCTTCAAAGCATATCCTCCAATCTAAGTGCTAGCTCATGGATTTCCAAGAAACTTCAACTTTGCCAGAAAGCTAATCACAAATGTCCCTTCTTCAAGGAATGAGCATGAGGTACTATCTATCCCAATATCTTTCAGGGTTAATCACTGTCCACCATCATTCTTCAGTCAATTCTATGAATTCCCAAAATGGTTAGAAGTGATTCTCAATCCACTTAATCAATTCCCAGTTAAGAATCCCAACATTCTGGAACTGACAAACCAAATATGCCAAATTTCTTTTTGATACCATCTCCTCTCATCTCTACGATTATTGACTTGAGCCTAATCATAGAGTCACACGCTCAAATTGTAGAGCCACCTACTCAAGAAGCCCAAACACAAGCCCCTCCATCAGATATTCCCTCCTCATCCTCAAATGAATATTTCAACCTTGATCTTTCTCTCTACACATTGCAAGATCAATACATGAGAGCCCCTCCTCCAAACAGTCCGCAACTCATTGAACTCATCTCAGATCTGCCCACCAAAACCGAGTTGTCAAAAGCGTCCAAGAAAGTGACCAAGGACATAGACGACATTCTTGAAGCTCACACTGAAATCATTCAAATGAGACTGACTAAAATGATCAATGTTGCCAATGCTCTCCCAAGCAACCTAAGCTCTGAGCTCACAAAGAAGCTTAGGGAGATCATAAAATAGATGCTTAAGAGCATAAATGACAGGGATCAGATCCACTTTCAAGCTGCTAAGAGACACATGGATGTTGTTCTTCTCTTGTAGATGACTCAAGAGTCCCATAATAAACTTATGATGGACAACATCACAAATCTACAAACTACCGTGAAAGAATTACAAGAATTTTTCATGAGCCAAGGGAAACAAACTGACAATGTCCTGGACATCCTCCAACAAAGGGAAGCTTGATCTGATGCTCTAATCAAAGAGAATCGAGAAGACATTTCTCAAACCCAATTTTGTTAGGTCTGTGCTAATGATTCTAGCCAGACATGATGTGTATGAAAAAGATAGAGGAAATGAATGTATTTCAAAGTGAATATGACTAATGTTTTAAGATGATAGGAATCGAGACTATTCCTATTATTCAAGCTGCTTCATAACCTTTGTTCGGTTATCGAAGTTCGAAAAATGTTTAAACTCTTGAAGTTGTTTGTTCAAATGTTATGACCTTGCTGGGCAATTGAATGCTCACACTTGCTTTAAATAAAAACATTTTCAGCGAACGATGTTAGAAAGAACTTAAGGATCCCGTAAAGATCAAGCTGATCGGTATCCAGACGATGTGCCATTCATTGAATGAGCGTGAAGATCAAGCGAAGCCTTGTAATATAGAATGATAGAATTAAACTATAGAATAGTTTAATGAACGATTATGTATCCTTGGTGGCGGATAAAAGTCACTTGTACAAGATGTAAAGAATAATGTAATTTTCATTATTTGTAATGAAAGAGGTTTTATGGTTATAGAACCTGGGATTTGAGAATGTATGTCGTTATATTTAGCTATATAATGATGTATGTTTGGAAGAAGATGGGATCGTGACGTACCGAATTCGGATGTGAAAATAGACTAAATTTTGGGGCGTTACAGGTTGGTATCAGAGCTGATAGGTTATAAATCTTAGGTAAGAGTACGTAAGACTATAATCATAAAGAGAAGGATAAGAAGATCACCACGTGATCATAGTAAATCGTAGTAACAGATGATATGTTAAACGATGAATGATTTATAGCTAATGCTATGAATGAATGGTACAACGAAGTAGTACGGGAAGAAGAACTCAGATTGAGTTGTGAAGGTTAGTATACGGATTAAAAAAAATTCGAATTAAGTAAAGAGAGAGTTAGATGTTGTAAAATTTCAATTAAGGACTCATGTGATAGCTGAGTTGTATGAATCTTTGTATGGGTAGAGGTTTGTGCTTGGTGTAACAACCACTCAGTTTATTATAGTGATACTCATTGAAATTGGTCGCGCTATCAAGATATATATGGCGAGAAGGTGAATCTTCTCTCATGTATATACTTGGTAGGTAGAGAATGATAAAGTAGGTGCGAGTTCTTGAAACTCATACTTATGGTAAGTTCATGACTCATAATAATATGGTATGTTTTCGAACATCTCAATGAATGGACGCCTAAGGTCTGTCTAGATGTTCTTAAACTCATATTATTGTGGAAAGTTCCTGATCTCATAATGTGTGGTAAGTTGATGGACTGTACTAGGGTATAGAAATGTTTAGACTAAACACGAAGTATTTTCAGCAGACTTAGCATTGAAGGTGCTAGAGAAGATTAAGTATTGTCGCACTAAGACAATGAAGGAAGATGGAGAATAGAATATTCCAAATCCTCTAGCTATGCTAGATTTCAAAGTTTATTCAAATCGTGCTGGAATGTACATTTTTGAAAATGAAAGAATTGGTTCGACTTTTGGAACCAATGGATTTTTAAAAGAACTATTTTTGGTATGTCTACGCTAATTGTTTCGGCTAGACAGAAATTGATTTGAAATATCAAAATGAATTTTATATCATCAGTGCATTTGATGCAAGGATGGTAAAAGGATGGAGTTATTAATGCAATTAAACCTGGTGTGGAATTTGATCAGAGGATCAACAACCCGCTATAGTAAGATGTATAATGATGAAGTCGTAAACTGACGAAGTCCTCAACATACTGTAAAGAGTACGGTATCACGACGTCATGAAACATTTTGAAAAGAATTTAAAGAAGTAGTCGATGTCAAGTGAGTTTACTAGATGAATGTTTCAAGAAATATCCAAAATTTTTGGTATTAAGTCTGAGGTGAACATACCCTGAAATGGGGTTATACGTTAGGCTGATCACCTACGTATGGAAGAGGTGGTTTACTTTCTTTGTGATTGTAAACTTACCATGTAAGAAAGGTTTACGGCGAGAGGCTGTTTAACCTTGTAAGAGTTCATGGTCAATTTGACCCCTCAGTAAAAGAATGAAATGTTTTAAAGGAATCTTTATATTCCTAGTTATTCCTTTCGCTTCATGATTCTTGATAAGTTATGATGGGTATGGAATGTATGAAAGATAAGAACTTCTTTGAAGAGAAGTTGAGAAGAAGGGTAAACTAAAATTTCAAGGACGAAATTCTTTGAAGAATGGGAGAATGTGAGGACCCGGGTAAGGATTTGGTTTTAAGAAATTCCGAGGATGAAATATTTTTAAGGAGGGAAGAATGTGACAACCCGAAAAATTGGATTGTCCAGAATTTAAGTTTAAAGAATTAGTTATTAATAAAATGAATTTTTATTAATACTATTATGTGCTATGTGTTTGATAATCGTTCTATAACCTAGAATGATTATTAATTGGGAGGATTCTGGCTACGAGCTAGATTGAACGAGTAAGAATTTTCAAGACAAAAATAAAATTTTTCCGGGAACAAAAATATTTCCGAGGAAAAAGATGAAATAGGCACTATTCACCCATTTCTGCTCGGAGATTTATTTTGAAATTACGAGAAGTTATTGATTGCGTGAAATCTTGAGACTTGATGGAATATTCAATAATATTTCAGTTATGGCGAAAACGAAAGTTTTTCATGACTCAAAAACCTAAGGGTTAGGAAAAGTGAGTTCATGAATATAATGAGTACGATATAATAACTAGGGTTATTATGCGTGAGAAATCTGAGTATGATCTGAGTTATTATACTGAGTATAGAAAAGAAGAATAATCTACGACGTATAATACGAATATCGTATGAGTTAAATATAAAGAGAATACGAAAATACGAGAATCTGGCGTGGTTGCATAGTAGCTGCCAGTATTGATTATTGATGCTTATGTGATAAGTCACTCGGCTTTTGTTTTATTGGTATTATTAATGTAATAAAATGCGGAAAAGCTTTTTATATAAAACAAAATACTTTTATAAAGTTATTCGTTTTATTAGGCTAATAGTAAAATCTTTTTATATAAAAAGCGAATACATTTATAAAGTTATCTATTTTATTAGACAATAATTAGAATATATTATATTTTATTATGCATAATGTTTGTATAGTTACTGCATAATAGTGTGTGCATAGTAAAATCTTTTATAAAGTTATTCGTTTTATTAGATTATAAATAGAATATATTATATTTTATTTAAAAGATTTTGCTTTAAATATGGACCGTCGATTAAAGTAAATCAATCTGGACCGTTCATGAGTTAGTTACTATGGAGGTCCATTTTTCTATAAATAGAAGCTCATTCCTTCATTATTTCTTACTTAATTCTTTGAAACTCTAGAGAGATAAACTATAGAGAGAAAGAAGAAAATTATTCAGCTACTTCACTACTTATATATCTAGTACTCTTCTTCTTAAGGTAGGGGGTATTATTTCTTTTGTATTTATGAAGAGAACTTCTATTATTCCATTCTTTATTATTATGTTGGAATAACCTGTATACGCAGACTTCCCTATACTTGGTGAAATTCTCCTGTTATTCTATTCTTTATTATTACATTTGGAATATCATGTATGTGCGTTTTATGCTCGACTAATTCGGTTCCGGTATTTATTATTACGTTGGGATATCCGATCAGACGCGTTTTCTGTGGGACTGGTTCCGTTATTTATTATTCTGTTGGAATAACCTGCATGTGCGGTCTATCGCATGCATGGTGATTTCTTTTGTTATTTCATTCTTTATTATACTTAGTTGATTAAAACTTTGACTTCTATACTCCATGAAATTAGTGGAATATCCTTGATATTTGCGCTTCTTCCAGTATCTTTTCATGGAAATATTCTTCTGAGCATTCTTGAATTTTACTCTACAAAGCAAAGATCATGTTGACAATTTGGACGTTATCGGCCCTAGATAAATTAATTCTTGAACTCGTTTTATTGAATTCTTATATCATTGTCATCATCCTCATGTTTATATTTTGTTGAAAGTCATATGTGGCCTGTAGTGCATAAATGGACATGGTATGATTATGACCAGCGATTATTCAGTATAATCATGACCGTAATATTACAAATGATGTGGTAAAAGTCCTCATTGGCCGTAGTGCATTGATGGACAGTTTTGGAATGATCATGACCATTAATGAATACACAAATATTTCTTGGCCCGTAGTGCATGGATAGTTGTGGTCGTGATACTAAAGAATATCCTTGGCAGAAAGTGCGGGGTGATTCGATGATGTGGATTATTTATTGTCGAGTCAAAGAATAAAAGTGATGAAAAACCTTTTAAATCATAGAAGATAGTAGATTTTATTCTCTACTTGACTCTTTTAATGGATTGCTTGTTCCACATGATTAAACTTGATGTTTGTTATATTGTATCGGTTTAACATTTGTTTAAGGCTAATGATAATTTATTCTCGCATTATCTTAGTCATAATATTTCTTCTTGGGCTAGTTGAGCTCACCTTTTCTTTCACCGTTTCTCTTGTGAAATGAGAATATAGTTGGGACGAGTCGGGGAGCGGAGTGATGGAAGCAGATGATAGTATTAGTAGTCCTCACTATTACGTTAAATAGTGTGACAATAAATGTAATGAGGACCCCATTGAGTTTGTATATTGTCTAGATGACAATATTTGTATTAAAACTCACAGCATATGTTTAGTCGTATTTTACACGACTGTTGTATAATTAAGTTGTATTTGAATTTTGTACCATGTATTTTGGCGACTCAAGATGGGTGATGTATACCTATTTTGGGGGCGTCACATTTGGCATCTCCGACTCCAAGAGAGGGCTCATACCGATGAGTTTTGAAGTGAATCTGTCCAAGAAAATATCCCCAAAGACCCCTGAATAGAGAGATCGCATGAATAAGATTCCTTATGATCTGGCAATAAGGTCGATCATGTATGAGATGATATGTACGAGACCTGATGTTGCTTATGCACTGGGAATGATAAGTAGATATCAGTCGAATCCTGGAGAAGACCACTAGAAAGTCGTAAAGAACATTCTAAAGTACTTAAGAAGGACTAAGGATGTGTTTCTAGTGTATGGGGGTGGGTCTAAATTAAAACTAGAAGGCAATACATACTCAAGTTTTCAGACTAACCAAAATGACAACAAATCCACCTCAGATTATGTCTTTATCCTGAATAGTGGTGTAGTGAGTTGGAAGAGTTCCAAGCAGCAAACGGTTGCTGATTTAGTGATAGAAGTGGAGTAGATAGCTGTAAGTGAAGATGCAAAGGAAGCTGTTTGGATGAAGAAGTTTATTGCTAAACTTGGAGTGGTTCCTACCATACAAGGACCAATGCATGTGTATTGTGACAACAACGGGGTTGTTGCACAAGCCAAAGAACCAGGGTCTCATCAGAAATCCAAGCATGTATTGTGGCGCTTTCATCTAATTAGAGAAATCGTTGGAAGGGGGAGATGTCAACCTGGAAAGAGTTGACTCTCAGAACAACATCGCAGATCCATTTACTAAAGCATTAACTCAGCAACAATTTGATCGTTACTTAGAGAGGATGGGTATAAGATACCAATGCAATTGACTTTAGTGCAAGTGGGAGATTAAAAGTAGTATGCCCTCAAGCCAATTACATTTGATGTAATAAATATTTTCTTTGTAATCTTATTTATTTATTAATAAGAGGATTTATTTAATAAAAGAGTTCTTTATCCATATTAATTAGTTGAATTAATAAATGAGATAAACCCATAGTTATTGAGCAATATTTATAGAATCATGATGTTAATCATGCTAATAAGATCTAAATTCTATGATAACTCAATACTAAAATGTTCCTAATTGTATGGATCACTAGTGTGGGATTACTGATTTCGGATAGATTAGTACAAACTATGCTTGCTCTGTTGAAAATGATGATTGATCTTATGATCATTTGTGTGGAGACACTAAAACAAGTATGTAGGTGCTTATTGGAGAAGAAATTCACTAAAGGTGACTAATAAAGGAACCCTAATAGAGTTTTACTTGTTTGTCAATAGAAGTTCCAAATGTGATAGTAGTGCAAGTGATCCTTGGACTTGAGATTATCATAGTATCTTGTATATACTGAATTATGTTTTGACATATTCGTTAATGCTCTTGAGTATGTCGTAGGGTATGCTCAAATATAATAAAGTATATATATGGAGATAGGTGAATGATCAACAAATGATCTACCACTTTTAGTAAAGGGAGAGAATGTCATATGTGATTCGTAAAGTGACAATTAGAATCGAAACACATATAATCAAATAAATAAAACTTGACAGTAATTTCATGTTTTATATTTGATTGGGACATTATATGATAGAAGGATTGAATTGTACGGTAACTATTCACGGAATTGGTTATTTGTATTCTTTGTGATTTACGTTGAATTCATATTATCAGGATAGTCATGCTACATTATTTATAAGGTGTCACTCATGATATAGAATAAATATTATTTATTTATATTTGAATTAAAGGAGTTTAATTCTTTATAAATAATATTAGAATTGTTTTAATTTATTTATTTTACTATTGGCTTAATATTGAACCTAGAGGGTCACACCACAAAAGGGAGTAATATGATTTTTGAATTGATTGACTTAATAATAATAAATTAAGTGTATTTAATTTATTTGTGGAATAAATTAAATAGCTTAAGATTTATAATCAAGTACTCCCTCCGTCCCAGGATAAAAGTCCTGGTGGATTTTTCACGCATATTAAAAAGAGAATGAAATGACAAAATTGTCGATAATAATGTCATTAATTATTTTCAATGTAAGTGAGAGAGAATTAGAATAAGAAAAGTATGAGATATTTAATGATACGGGTATAATAGAAAAAATGTGTAAAAGTTTGGTTATTAAAGGAAAATGGACATTTAACATGGGACTACCCAAAATAGTTGTGACGCCCCATCTTGAGTCGCCAAATACATGGTACAAAATTCAAATACAACTTAATTATATAACAGTCGTGTAAAATACGACAAAACATAATCTAAGAGTTTTAATAAGAATATTGTCATCTAGACAATATCCACACTCAATGGAGTCCTCATTACATTTATTGTCACACTATTTAACGTAATAGTGAGGACTACTAATACTATCATCGACCCGTCACTCCGTTTCCTCGACTAGTCCACGTTCTCATTTCAAGAGAATAAAGTGAAAGAAAGGGTGAGCTCAACTAGCCCAAAGAAGAAATATTATGACTAAGACAATGCGAATAAATTATCATTAGCCTTCAACAATGTTAAGCGATAGAATATAATAGACAACAAGTTTAATCTGCGGTGGAACAAGCAATCCATTAGAAGAGTCAAGTAGAGCATAAAATCTACTATCTTCTATGATTTAAAAGTTTTCATCAACTTTATCACGAGACTCATGTTAATAAACAAAATTGAATCATCCCTACATCACTACCAAGGATATTCATGTAATCATCAATGGTCATGATTATACCGAATAATCCTCGGTCATAATCATACCAACAAATTCATCCATCAATGAACTACACAGCCAATGAGGACTTTTACCACATCATTCGTCACATTACGGCCAAATGATTATAAAGAATAATCCTCGGTCATAATCATACCAAGTCCATCTATGCACGTAAGCCAAAGATGACTTTAATCACAATATAAGCATGAGGATGATGACAATGACATAATAATTCAATAAAACAAGTTCAAGGATAAATTTTAAAGATTTATAATTTTAATTTATCCAGAAATCAATAACGTCCAAATTGTCAACATGATACTTCTTTATTGAGTAAAATTCAAGAATGCTCAGAAGAATATTTCCATGAAAAAATACTGGAAGAAGCGTAAATATAAAGGATATTCCACTAATTTCATGGAGTATAGAAGCCAAAACTTTAACCAACTGAGTATAATAGAATATATGAAACCGCAAATGGATTTTTGCTCATGCCACGGTAATCACGTCAGATGAGATCATTTCCACAATTTAATAAGGAATGAATATGAAGGACCATTCACCATGCATGTTGTAATATACATAGACGAGTTATTCCAAAAGAATAATAAAGAATGGAATAATGGAAGAATTCACCAAAGTGAAGCGTAATCGCCTTGACGCATGTGTTATTCCAATGTAATAATAAAGAATGGAACTGTGTCATGCGTAACTTCGCATGCATGTGATATTCCAATAGAATAATAAAGAATGGAACCAGGTCATGCGTAATTCGCACAAACAAGATATTCCAACAGAATTATAAAGAATGGAATAACAACAGAATTCACCAGGCATCCGATAGACCGCACAGACAGGTTATTCCAATAGAATAATAAAGAATGGAATAACAGAAGAATTTCACCATGTATTTGGTACTTCACATAGACAGGTTATTCCAACATAATAATAAAGAATGTAATAACAACCCTTACGAGTATTGAAAGAAAATAACTCTCTTCATGAATACGAAAGAATAATACCCCTTACCTTAGAAGAAGACTGAATACTAGAATAGTGAGGTAGCAGACTTCTCTTCTTCTTTCTCTCTATAATAATTGCTCTATAGCTTTAGTGAATTGGTTAGAAATGAAGGAAGAATGAGCTTCTATTTATAGGAAAATATTGTTTCGATAATTGCACATTTTGGGGCTCGAAATATTACAGTATAATACCTTCCTCTTTTTCTTTATTTTTAATTTAGTCCTGCAAGTATTATCAAACTTGCACCACCTCCCATAATAGTACAAGAATGTGAATCAATAGTACACACATGTGAACAAATAGTTATAATCATGTGAATTAATAGTAATTAATTGCTCATTTATCTGGTTAATTACCCGATTGGTCAACATAACCTCCAGACATCAATTATTATCAAAATAAATGTCGATTTTCACTAACACTAATAATTCCAACACAATGGAACTATACATTTCATCTTTAATCAACACGAACTTATTCATCATTAATATTATAATACACAATATTTAACAACCAGGTCGTTCCCAGGAAAGAGGGGGCTTTTCGATAAGGATTTCTCCTTATTGGCGCGTAATTAGGTGACCAACCCTCTCCTTGACAGAACTTCTAGACATTGTCAATATTGCAAATAATAATATGAATAACTTTACCATCTCAATTATTGATATAATAATATAACATATTATGCAGATGATATTGTGACAATAATTGAATCAATAATATGAGAGATATGATGAAGCAATTACTGTAGCAATAATTGAGTATAACTAAGTGCCTTCTCACGTAAGCATCAATAATCAATACCGTGTGCTACTATGCAACCACGCGTATTATTGTACTTTTACTACCGGGTAGTTCAACAGTTTTAACGGTAAAACTTTCACCGTTATTTTTATAAAAAGATAATTCTGTCATTTTCTAACTACGACAATACTTACATTGCTAGGGTCCACTAATGATTGTGTGCCGTCGTGCATTTAATATTCCCTGTTAAAACGAATATTCCCCGACCAATCGAATATTATATAACCACTTGCTTACTTTGCAAAATTTGTAAATATTACCCACAACTATAACATTATATCAAATCCACAACATAATACTCAAAAATATAATTCGAGAAAATTATTCTTTATTCATAAAAATTGGGGTCTTACAACCTCCCCTTCTTATGAAATTTTGTCTTCAAAATTAGGGTACGTACCTGGTATATCGAAGAGGTGAGGATATCTTGACTTCATCTCAGATTCTAACTTCCAGGTCATTTCCTCCACATCGTGGTTTCTCCACAAAACTTTGACTTGATGTATAACCTTGGAGCGTAGAATATGATCCTTCTTATCCAAGATTTTAACAGATAACTCTTCATATGTTAAATCTTCCTCTATCTCGTCTGGTTCTAGTTCAATAATATGGTTCGGGTCTTTCACATATTTACATAACATAGATATGTGAAAAATGTTATGAACACGAGACATACTTGGCGGTAAGGCGAGTCTATAGGCCACAATTCCTACTCGATCGAGGATTAAAAATGGGCCAATGAATCGAGGATTGAGCTTTCCTCTCTTCCTAAATCTCGTAACTCCTTTCCATGGAGCAACACATAACAACACATGATCTCCAATATTGAATTCCACGTCCTTTTGATGAAGATCAGCATAACTCTTTTGTCGATCTTGTGAGGTTTTTATACATTATCGGATCGTTTGAATCTTTTCTGTAGTCATACGTACCAAATCTAGTCTCAACAACGTTGCTTCACCCACCTCATCCCAGCATACTGGAGAACGACACTTTCTTCCATACAACGCCTCAAAGTGAGCCATGCCAATACTTGCTCGATAACTATTGTTGTAGGAAAACTCCACCAATGGTAAGAACTTGTCCCAACTTCCCTTGAAGTCAAGGACACAGAGTCTTAATAAATCTTCAAGAGTTTGAATAGTCCTTTCCGACTGCCCATCCGTTTGAGGATGATATGACAAACTAAATCGTAAATCCGTGCCCATAGCTTTTTGCAAACTAACCCAAAATCTTGAAGTGAATCTTGGGTCTCGATTAGAAACTATGGATACTGACATACCATGTAATCTTACAATCTCGTTTATGTACGTACGAGCAAGACGTTCAAGTGTATAAGTTTCTCGTATCGGTAAGAAATGAGCAGACTTGGTCAATCTATCAACAATGACCCAAATTGCATTTATGCCATGAGAAACCTTGGGAAGACCAGTAACGAAATCCATGGTAATGTGCTCCCACTTCCATTCTAGAATTTCAAATGGTTGCAATGGACCTTTTGGCACTTGATGCTTTTCCTTGACTCGTTGACAAGTTAAACACCTTGAGATAAACCCCGTTATCTCTCTCTTCATATTGCTCCACCAAAATGTATGTCGAAGATCACGATACATTTTGGTACACCCAGGATGGATTACAAATGGTGTGTTGTACGCCTCCATCATGATTTTATACTTCAAGTCAGAATCGTTAGGAACACAAAGTCTGGAGTTGACTCGAAGTATTCCTTCTTCATCGATTCTTGCTTCTGAAATAGCACCTTCTTGCACTTTCTTCCTCATACGCATCAGCTCCAGGTTTGTAGCTTGAGCATCTTAAACTTTATCTATTAAAGTCGGTTCCACTCGTATATTCGTCATCATCACATGGGTCCCTGGAGTCTTTAACTCTATTTCTATCCTTTCCAAGTCATACAAAATGGGCTTTTGCATTGACAATATTGCACTCGTGCCCGCATATGATCTTCTACTCAATGCGTCAGCTACTACGTTCACTTTTCCAGGATGGTATTAGATGGTATGATCATAATCTTTCAACAACTCAAGCCATCGTCATTGCCTCATGTTGAGTTCCATTCGAGTGAAGAAATATTTGAGGCTTTTATGATCCGTATAGATCTCCACCTTCTCTCCATACAGGTAATGCCTCCAAATCTTAAGCGCAAAAATGACTGCTGCCAACTCTAGATCATGAGTAGGATAATTCCTCTCATATTCTTTGAGTTGTCGCGAGGTATAGGCTATGACTTTCCCATGTTGCATTAGAACACATCCTAACCCTTTGCCTAAAGCATCACTGTAGATGAAAAATCCCTCTGAGCCAGATGGTATTGTCAGAACAGGTGCTGAAATGAGTCTTCTCTTGAGTTCTTGAAAACTCTTCTCACATTCCTCGCTCCAACCGAACTTTGTATCTTTTTGAGTCAGCTGAGTTAATGGAGTAGCGATTTGAGAAAACCCTTCTACGAATCTCTGATAATAACCAGCTAAGCCGAGAAAGCTACGTACTTCGGTCACTGACTTAGGTTTCTCCCAGCTTTGAATTGCTTCAATCTTTGCTGGGTCAACAGATATTCTATGATTTGATATTACGTGCCCAAGGAATGCAACTTCCTCAAGCCAGAACTCACATTTACTCAACTTGGCATAAAGCTTGTTTTCACGAAGCTTTTGAAGTATCAGCCTCAAGTGTTGTTCATGGTCTTCACGGGTTTTGTAGTATATGAGGATGTCATCAATAAAGACGACCACAAAGTGATCCAAATATTCCTTGAATACTCGGATCATCATGTCCATGAAGGCAGCAGGAGCATTAGTCAATCCAAAAGACATGACTAGGAATTCATAATGCCCGCATCGAAGTTCAAAGCGTCTTTGGAATGTCATCGTTTTAATCTTCAATCGATGATATCCTAACGTAAGATTAATATTTGAAAAGAATTTGGCTCCTTACAACTAGTCAAACAGGTCATCAATGCGAGGCAATGGGTACCTATTTTTGATGGTGACATGATTCAACTCCCGATAATCAATACAAAGTCGCATACTTCCATCTTTCTTCTTCACGAATAGAACAGGAGCACCCCAAGGAGAAGTACTAGGACGAATGAAACCGATGTCTAACAATTCATGTAGTTGGGTTTTTAACTCCTAAAGTTCAATAGGAGCCATTCGATATGAGGCTTTGGAAATGGGTTTTGTATCGGATTCAAGGTTGATACAAAATTCAACTTCACGCTATGGGGGTAAGCCAAGAAGTTCTTTAGGGAATACGTCAGGAAATTTATTAACAATAGAAATATCATTCAAATCTGACGTATTTTTATTTAAATCTGTCACATGGGCTAAGAAAGCTTGACATTCATTTTTCAATAAACGAATAGCTTTATGGCTTGATATGACAGTGATTGATTTTAGTGGTTTGGTTGCTTGAATTCGCATAATAGGTTGGTTAGGAATATGAAAGCTAACAACCTTACGAAAATAATCGATTTTAGCATGATTATTAGTTAACCAATAAATCCCTAAAATCACATCAAATGCAAGTATTTTCAAAGAAATAATATCGACAGGTAACGTGCGGTTACCGATTTGAATCAAACAAGACTTATAAACAGTGGATGTAATGAAGGTTTCTCCCAATGGAGTTTCAACTGATAAGTCAAAGTCTAATTTCTCTGGAGTCATATTTAAACGTTGAGCGCAAGTAGGAGAAATAAAATAATGCGTAGAACCATTATCAAATAAAGTATAAACTTCGCTAGAGTTTATGATTAGCTTACCCGTGATCACCTCGTTCGGATTCCTCGCTTTTTGGGAGGTTACGACAAACGCTCTCCCTTGAACTGCCGGTTTTATCTTGTCTTGGACGACCTTTGATGCCTCCATCCCAGCTGGACTTGACTTTGGTGCACGACAAAATCGGGCTAGGTGACCTTCTCTTCCACAAATGTAACATTCTTTGGATTGCATCACGCAGTTTGGACTGATATGTCCCTCCCCTCCGCATTTGTAACATACGACCGGTGGTCGTTCTCCTTCCTTAACAACAGGTGCTGGTGCTAACGTCTTTCCATCATTGTTGAATCTCCTCTTCTTAAAATGTCCACTCTTATTATCTTGGCCATGATTACCACCGAAGTGGTTACCATTTCTGGCATGTTGATTCCCTCCACGTTTGTTGTCACCACTTCGATGACTGCTACCACTGGTATTATAATTTTTTCGGATGCTCTCTCTTGGTTGAGTTAACTCGTTATTGTGCTCCAATAACTGAGCCCTATTTACAACATCTGAATACAAACACAGTTTGTGAGAAATTAACTATTGACGTATCTCGGGTTTCAAACCTCTTAGAAACATCCGCGTCATTATCTCCTTATTATTAACCAAGTGGGACGCAAACCGAGACAACTTAGAAAACTTAGCTTCGTATTGTGCCACAGTCATATTGTTTTGCTCAAGCTTGATGAACTCTACCTCCTTCATGTGACGAATACTTTTAGGAAAGTACTTATCATTGAACAGCTCTTGGAACTTCTCCCAAGACATTTTGAGAGCGGCAGGTTGAGTACGCTTTATAGATTCCCACCAAAGAATCGCCTCTCTCGCAACATAAAGGTGGCAAAGGGAACCTTTTGCTCCTCGGAGCATCCCAAGACATCAAATATCTTGTTGATCCGCTTTATCCACGTCTCGCCTTTAAGTGGTTTTGGCTCTCAAAAAACTCGTGGTCCCAACTCCTTGAATCGCTTAGCGATGATCATTCAAGAGTTGTCAATGTTTCCACTGCATTTTGACAGAGCCGCCCTTGCTCGATGTTGTATGCATTGCATAAAACCCTCGAACATCCCATCGTTCATCATTTGATCATTGTTGTTTACCTGAGGATTATTGTCCTCCTGTTGCACATTATCCTGGGTATTAATCTGTGGTGACTCAACGGTCTCATGTGCTTCATTGCTGATCTCAAATTTTTCGGATGCCATTTTCAAATACTGCCACAAAACAAGGGTTAATTAACATATCACATATTATTCCTATACTCTGACCGACCAATTAAATACCAAATAAACTTAGGTAAGTCATACTAGCGAAGGAATTCCCCGTCTCTCCCCTCCTAGTTCTTGTCTCACATCTCAGCCAGGGATCATATCCCTAAGCTTTGATACCAACTGTGACGCCCTCAAAATAGGTATACATCACCTATCTTGAGTCGCCAAATACATGGTACAAAATTCAAATACAACTTAATTATACAACAGTCGTGTAAAATACGACAAAACATAATCTAAGAGTTTTAATAAGAATATTGTCATCTAGACAATATTCACACTCAATGGAGTCCTCATTACATTTATTGTCACACTATTTAATAGAATAGTGAGGACTACTAATACTATCATCTGGACCGTCACTCCGTTCCCCGACTAGTCCACGTTCTCATTTCCTGAAGAGAACAGTGAAAGAAAGGGTGAGCTCAACTAGCCCAGTAAGAAATATTATGACTAAGACAATGCAGAATAAATTATCATTAGCCTTCAACAATGTTAACTGATAGAATATAATAGACAACAAGTTTAACTGCAGCGGAACAAGCAATCCATTAGAAGAGTCAAGTAGAGCATAAAATCTATTATCTTCTATGATTTAAAAAGTTTTTCATCAACTTTATCGCTGAGACTCATGTTAATAAATAAAATTGAATCATCCCTGCATCACGGCCAAGGATATTCATGTAATCATCAATGGTCATGATTATACCGAGTAATCCCTGGTCATAATCATACCAACAGCTGTCCATCAATGAACTACAGGCCAATGAGGACTTTTACCACATCATTCGTCACATTACGGTCATGATTATACCGAATAATCCCTGGTCATAATCATACCAAGTCCATCTATGCACGTAAGCCAAAGATGACTTTAATCACAATATAAGCATGAGGATGATGACAATGACATAATAATTCAATAAAACAAGTTCAAGGATAAATTATAAAGATTTATAATTTTAATTTATCCAGAAATCAATAACGTTCAAATTGTCAACATGATATTTCTTTATGGAGCAAAATTCAAGAATGCTCAGAAGATTATTTCCATGAAAAGATACTGGATGAAGAGCAAATATCAAGGACATTCCACTAATTTCATGGAGTATAGAAGCCAAAACTTTAACCAACCGAGTATAATAGAATATATGAAACCGCCAAATGGATTTTTGCCCGCCATGCGGTAATCCACGTAGAAGATCATTTCCACAATTTAATAAGGAATGAATACGAAGGATCATTCACCATGCATGCGGTAATCCACATAGACATGTTATTCCAACGTAATAATAAAGAATGGAATAATGAGAAGAATTCACGGCGCGTATGTAATCGCATGCAGACGTGTTATTCCAATGTAATAATAAAGAATGGAACTAGGTCATGCGTAACACGCACAAACAGGATATTCCAATAGAATAATAAAGAATGGAACCAGGTCATGTGTAATCCGCACAGACAGGATATTCCAACAGAATAATAAAGAATGGAATAACAACAGAATTCACCAGGCATGCGATAGACCGCACAGACAAGTTATTCCAACAGAATAATAAATAATGGAATAACAGAAGAATTTCACCATGTATGAGGTACTTCACATAGATAGGTTATTCCAACATAATAATAAAGAATGGAATAACAACCCTTACGAGTATTGAAAGAAAATAACTCTCTTCATGAATACGCAAGAATAATACCCCTTACTTTAGAAGAAGACTGAATACTGGAATAATGAGGTAGCAGACTTCTCTTCTTCTTTCTCTCTATAATTTTTCTCTATAATAATTGCTCTATAGCTTTAGTGAATTAATGAGAAATGAAGGAAGAATGAGCTTCTATTTATAGGAAAATATAGTTTCGATAATTGCACGTTTTGGGGCTCAAAATATTACAGTATAATACCTTCCTCTTTTTCTTCATTTTTAATTTAGTCCTGCAAGTATTATCAAACTTGCACCACCTCCCCTAATAGTACAAGAATGTGAATCAATAGTACACACATGTGAACAAATAGTTATAATCATTTGAATTAATAGAAATTAATTGCTCATTTATCCGGTTAATTACCCGATTGGTCAACATAACCTCCAGATATCAATTATTATCGAAATAAATGTCGATTTTCACTAACACTAATGTAGACACTCGAAATTTTACATCATTTCATCATTATTAACATTGCAGGAGGACATATTCGCTCTTTAAGAGAGAACCACGAAAAGACAATCCAAATCCATAGGATACTACCAAAAGTTCAAAGATCAACCCTAGATCGTGATGCGGGAGTAACAATTTCAACCTCGGATCTAACCGAGAGACTGCAGAGACAATATCTAACACACACAGGAGAAGACCGATTAATCTGGAGATAACCCCGAGGTATCCGGTCTCGGTCCCAACCATGGAAATAGCCACCAACCTTGGTGATAACCCTAAGGAATGCGTTTGGAGATAACCCGAAAATGCTTGTTTCAAATGCCATCGCCTTCAATCTCGGCACTCACAATAAGATACATTGTGCCAACTCGGCAATAACATCGGGAAGACAGCACACCTCAAAGATGACAATGAGGACCTTCAACAAATGCAGCAGTCCAATCTCAGCGAAGTCTGAGCAACGCCTGTTTTATCGGCCCAATCCGGCGATAACACCGATGAGGGGCAACATCGTCATCTCGTCCAACACGATGCCACATCACGTCTCTACGCAACAATGTCCCACAAGGCTAACCAATCCCGAGTGACTATTGTGTGGGGTAACGGATGAGAGTTGAAGCTTGAAGACCAGAGGGCCTCGTCCCATCTTCAAAGACTTCGTACAAACTCTAGTCCCATGCCATCGTGACAACTCTCGGATAACAGCGGCGTCCGAAATAGGGTCTGAATACCTCAAAACGGATACCCGGATTGCACTTCTCAAAATCTGAGTGGACATTACAGTGCCTGAGTGCACGTACTTCAAGATGACCCGACCGGACCCGCCTCTGGTATACCTGCGACACCTTTTGCCTATAAATAAGAGGCTTGGGGTGCTAATTTCTAAAGGAAAAAAGACGGGGAAACCCTGCACAATTTGCTCTGCACTTGTCATACAGTGTATTTTCTCACTTTCAAACACATGTGAGCTCATATATAGCCTCTTTTGTACCCACAAAAGCCCAGTGTTTACCCACTCTAAATATATAAAAGCCCTTTTATCAGTCAGCTGTAAGCCTTCTCACACACTTTAGAGTCTTTCTCTTCATCTTTGCACACACCCTTCTACACGTTGAGAGTCGTGTTGCTTACTTTTGCCCGGACTTCGGTCCGTGGTTTCATTCTAGTCTGTATATATATATATATATATATATATATATTGACTAACATTATCGAGTTATGCCTCGATTGAGCCTGAACTTGATCTTGGCGTTTATTGCTTTAATATATATATATATATATATATATATATATATATATATTAATGTCATCGGACTTTGTTCGATGAGCCTGACTTGATGCAGTGCGTTTATTCGCTTATATATATATATATATATATATGAACTTTGTCGGACTTTGTTCGATGAGCACGGATTTTACATCCTATATGCGTTTATTGCTTTTTATATATATATATATATATATATATATATATTGTCCATCCTAGAGTTCCCTTCGTGGTAATTGATCTCTTTTATGACTTTCTTTACATTTCGTCCCGCTGAGTTTACTTCGTGGCGATTGATCGTATTCTGACTTTTAATGACTTTATTTACATTTCGATCCCCATGGAGGTGCTTCGTGTTTGGTGATCATGTACGTATATATATATATATATATATATATATATATATATATATATATATATATATATATATATATATATATATATATACCGATTTTATATATATACCGCTTATTTCTTTTATACAAATTGCAATATTCGTATGCTTTAGGAATCATATGATCACAGATTCATCCCATTGGATCTAGATTCAGTTCCCGTGATGGACATTTTCAGCCGTAAGCAGCTTGTAAATTATTCTGCGATGTCTGTATTTCCTCAGATGGTTTCCATACCCACGAAGAAGTCGGCATTATTTTTGGATATATTATTTTTCATACGGATGCCTCGCATCCATCAAATAAAATCAATTCAGCCGCTCACTTAATAAAAATGGAAGTGTAAAACGTCTCAATTCCTATTGAGCATCAGGGTTTGAAAAACCTCTTTTATAAAACATTATTGTCATATCTTGCTAAAAACTGAATTTTTACATAAATTCAAACCCTGTGTATATAGGTTCGAACGAGGCCTCGCACAACTTTCATATAACAGTACATTGATCCACACACACACACACACACTCAGATAATAGTTTCTTGAAAAGAGGCGGTCACCGTGGTAACACGGATGTCGAGGGGTGCCTAACACCTTCCCCTCGCATAACCAAGTCCCCGGACCCTAAACGAATCTCGGTTTCGCCGACCCGTATATCCGTGTCACATCACTGGGTCATTGTGCAAACCTTTTCTAGGTTGTTTTCGTACAACCATTTAAAAAACCAACTGGCGACTCTTAACAAAGATTGGCACGACCTGTGCCTCTCGACTCGGTTAGCTTCTCAGGACCACAATGCGTATTTCATTTGGGGCAACCCCTATGCTTTAACCTATGGGATGGAAGCGGTGCTCTCTATAGAAGTTGAGATGGAATCTCTCGAGTGTTGATCGACGCCACAATTTGGATGAAAACCAATGGGTACAAGGCAGGTATCACCAATTGTCTCTACGAGAGGCGAAAAGGCGAACCGCGGCTATCTTCCATGGTCAGCTATATCAGCAAAGGTTCGCCAGATCCTACAACAAAAAAGTCCGGCTACGGCAATATAAACAACATGACTTGGTTCTGAAGAAGATTCTTGACAACCAAGATCAGGCCAAAGGAAAATTCGCTCCTAACTGGGAAGGCCCGTTTATTGTCAAAGAAGTATTGACAGGAGGCGCTCTCAGATTACAAGAAATGGACGACGATGAATTTCCACAACTCATCAACTCAGACACCGTGAAACGGTATTATGTCTGAAGTAACCAGCAAACACCCTGGTGCATCATCATCAGGTCACCAGTCATTCCGGTTCTTTAACCCTTTACCACCTACAACTTTTCTACACTTTGCCCCTCAGGGAAACATACTCTTCAAGCCAGCAGCCTGGCTTTCTCCTTTGCACTCATACAACTTAGGTCATCCCACCGCGGATTGAACCTCTTGCGTTCACAGTTTGGCTACCCATACATGGGATCAAACTTCTCGTACCCTGCAGTTTATCCTCAACCTAGGATTAAACTTTCTCCTCCCCGAACTCTGACCTGCACATGGGATTACGCTTTTCTTCTCGCCCTGAGGGGCGAACTACATCGACCTGATCTCCTCTTCAATAGGAGTACGTAGGCAACCATTTCATATGGCCCGGTCGCAATAAAACAAAAACAACAAAAACATTTCTACCCTCTTCTCCTTACAAAAACAAAAACAACCAAAAACATTCCTACACCATATCAGCCATATACAGCGTTGAACCTCTTACACCAGGTTCGAACTACGCAGACCTGATCTCCTCTTCAATAGGAGTATGTAGGCAGCCATTCATGGTGCGGTCTCACCCCCTGCTAAAACACAAACCATTGTCAACGGGTGTTGGGATTCCCTTTCAATCCATTATATGTCATTCGGCTTCAGACCAAAGGGATGGAATTACCTGAACTCCTCCCAAATAGGAGATTCGGCGACCATCTAAGCTGCGGTCATACCTCGAAGAGCAATACTAAACCATAAGAGGTGGAATTAACTAGGCTTCTCCTAAATAGAAGTACTGGCGACCATCTGTGGTGCGGTCAATCTCAGAGAGGACAGCCATACTCCTCTCCATATTTCCATTCAGAAACAAGTCCCAAGACACCAAAGATGGTAGGGATACACATAGATCAATGATCCATTCTGAACTATCCAGAGACAGCACAATGTCCATCCACCAAGGAAGAATTCAGAATTCATCAAGATCACAAGCCCTGAAGCAGCAGGCAAAATATCAAGCAAATAGCAAGGCACATCTAAAAGGGAAGTGATCCAAAAATATATTTCCCTATCATATATAATGTTGTTTGATATATATACAATATGAACTGTACATGACAAAATGGCTAAGCTAGTCTGTGCAGGTAAATACAAGCTCATCTACGAATCAGGGTACATGCGAGCTAGCAAGACCAACATGGCATCCCTCTCAGATGAAGGAGGTAAAGTAGTAGTCTCCTGGATAAGAATATCCACACGACCCAACAGATCTATAGCCATCTGCATGATGACCATATGCTCATCGATATAAGCATTCATCTCTGCGATCATACCAGTGGTAAGGGACCTCATTGTAAAGATTATCTCGTGTGGTACCACATCCTGGGCAGATATAGCACTATCCTGCTCAACTATCACTGTGTCTTTCTCTGACCTGGCCTCATCCCGCTCAACAACAGTGGCATCTCTACGAGCTAATGCCGCGTCTCTCTCTAATAGGGCGGCATCCCTCGCATCAAGAGCAGTCGACATCATAGATCGAATCTGGTCTCTCTCAAAGGTCATCAAATGAAGACTCTGCTCTAAATACTGTGTCGAGTACTGGATCACAAAAGTACTGGTACTAGGAGAATCCAGAAGAAATGTTGGCAACCTAACAGCGGTATCCTCCTCGATGTAGGTATCAATGTCCTCTATAGGCTCTACATCGTCTAACTCAATCTCTCGGTATCTGCGAATCTTTGCATGACCGATAAAACCTCTGTCTCCATCCATGCGGAGTACTCTGCGGAATAACCGGGACGACTGGCAGGAAAAGCAGCTAGCTCATGATGATCCCAACAAGCGTATACACGAGATCGGTCCTCGACTGAGAGGTATCGAGAAGTCGACTTGCCACTTGCCCCCTCGAAAGGATGAAAATCTCGAACCGGTCAAACTGTGACATCACGGCCAATGGATGATAAGTCGTCACGCCCCTCAAGCCAGCCAAAGGGAGGAAATCCATGCCCGGAGCATGAGTAATGAAGTTGTATGGTGAGCAAGGCCCCGAGCATAGCAATATGCTAAATGGATCTCGGATATCTGCCAAAAATGCGGACCAGATCGAGCATCTACACACCCGATGGTACGAAAGGAATACGACATAGCCACCTCATGGGAGAAACAATACCCGTGCCGTCTAAAGGTACCAACCGGTCGCAAGTGTGACATAAACCACACATACAACATGACCAAACTCCGAGTAAACACACCTGACGGGTAAGTACGGCAGTAGGACGCTGATCGCAAGGTCTCTTCCACGATCATAGGTACAATGGTACGACCCTCCCTAAGAGCTCTCACCGCCATGATAACGCCTATATCTATCTCATCCATGTACTGCAGCATGTACACGTATGACAGTACACATAGTATCAGCACATCAACTCTAGCCAAACGCTAATGATCCTCCGACCCGGTGAAATCCCCGGAATGTCGTGAGTAGCTATCCTCCGCGCGAAATCTATCATACGTAAAAACGCCGAGATCACGTGCCCCGGATGTCAACTCATCCTGCACTACTCTGCGCCTCAATCCTGTGAGAGTCATGAATCTCCTACTCATGTCTCCCAAAACCATGTGCACGCAAGGTCTGTCTAAGGGCAGCATCGTCAAATGTGCATACTCCTCCAGAGTAGGAGTCAACTCATGGGTACCAAAATGGAATACCTACCTATCAGCTAGCAAATGCTCTAGCATCCCATCTACAAATCCTGTAGGAACCTGAAATGCCAAAAGGGTCATGGTATGTCGCAATAATGATCTCTGATCACCCTATCTCGGTGGTGACATGCTATCGTACCACGAGCGCATACCCAATGCCACCACTGACAGTGGGGTATGATCTATACGGCTAACTGTCGAAGAAGACATCTGTGCGAACCGTGTCATAAGACCATCCAGGGGTCAATGTCGAATATCTCTAGACATACATACATATGCATAACATGATATATGCATAACAGATAATGGATGGCAATATGATATAAGGAATGAAAAACGGTGTATACATTCCTAAATATATTATCATCTAATACATCAGCTCTATACAGCTACAAGTACATGAAAATGGGGCACAGACGCCCTACTACTAACAGAGGCCTATCAAAAGATATAGCGAGAATGGGGAACAACCACCCAATATCTAACAGAGGCCTATCAAAAGATATAATGAGAATATACATCAGAAGAAGACCAGGGTCTTGATGTCCACATCCTCAATCTCGTCACCGATGTAACTCCTCCGAGTCATGGATCTTTATCAGCAGGATGTCGGGCCTATAAAGGGAGGATCTGCGCTTAAGCAAAACCAAATGGGTCGTCGAGGGCAAAGACCCAGTGGAAGGAACAAATGTCTTTCCGTCTTTGGATCTCTCGCCCAAATGCCGAATAAATATTTGTGCGATCCAACCGCCGTCAAGCTATCAATCTGGGTCGGATGAGTAGGAGCTGGGGACACAAGCCACCCAATCCATCATCATCAAAGATCCTAGAACCATGTCCCCATAAAGCGTGGTGGCACGGACTTGGGCCCCAATAGTCTTGAGGGAGCCACCAAATTTGGAATATCTCCCGAGTACATGGACCCTCCGATAAATCAAACAAATCAACTCCCAACAATGGAATATCAGTGGCGGGTGATCGTGATCTGAGCCAATGACACTGACGGGAGGCAAGATCGGTATCTGAATCTCCCTGTGGTGCTCCTAATAAGACGCTCTCCTAAATAGAGCTCCCAGCCTCCATCGGTGAAAAGAGGAAATCTCCGGGTGGAAATCAAATACTCTACTCCAGTAGGGCGTCCATCCTCAAAACCGATGATCAAATGATCCCATGAGTATGGAAGCCATGTGATGGCATCAGCCGTCAGCAACTCCAGCTGCATACGGCAGTGAGCGAAGCCCTCAGATACAGGGACCTTTGGCAAAATAGAATGGTGCCATCGTCGTCCTCGTGGATAGGTATCTAAGCCTAACACACTCACAGGATGCAAACATAGAAGCCTCTCATAGGCCCAAAACTGCCAACACAATGGCAAAACATCTATTATCAGTAAACACTCTTAACCTGTGAAAGGAAAAAGACAAGAGAAATACTCACCAGTAGAAACGGGTAAAATCCTAGCCAAGCCTCAGTCAAACCCTGTGAGCGCAGACGCATGCCCCGAAGGAAATAGGCAAAGGTGTAAGAGCCCCAATCGTACTCTCCTATACGGTCTACATCGCGTGTGGCGCTGACCAAAGCGAAAGATACCGTGGAAGAGTTATCTGCTATGAAGCAGCCTCGAATGATTATCAGGAACAATCGCCACAGAACGCGATCCCTGATCCTAATATCATCAGGCATGGGCTCACTCAATAGCCCGCTCATAACATCTACGCTCAAAGGACACGAGCAGACGGCCCTACCTTTGAGCGCACCATTGAAACTCCTAACAAGGACCGGACGGGCAAGAGGGGTGATATTCGCCATGCAAGGCAATGGCTCCCTCCAAACTTCATACCTGTGATAAATCGCCAATCCATAGGCGTCATCATCACCTCGCAATCCAAATAGTGGAGTGACCGAGTCCGATGAAACCATCGCTCGAGACAATGCCCCGAGGTAACCCTCAGGGACAACGACGGGAAGGATGGAGAAAAATGTCCCAAATCCCCACTCATGCACTACTGCTCTATAATCAGGATAAAGCGCCTGGTACATGGAGTGGATGCTAAACCAGTTCCCCCGAGGCTGTGTAAAACCTGGAACCTGCATGAAGCACAGATCAACATCAGAACCCTTTTAATCCTCATCAATAGGAAAAAAGGAAGATAAAGTCTAACGTCATACCTCATTAGCATGCAAGTACATCGATGGGTGTTCACCCAAATCACCCAAATGACTCTGGGTTCACCACCGGATGCTCGAAAGTTCCCTCGCGAGGGATAGATGCGGCAGAGCGGGATCCTCAATATCCACCTCCTCGCCCCTCGACCTCTGGAACATCTACGGGCGGGGACGAATCACGGCCTCCACCAACCGGCGAAATTTGTTTGATGTAAGCAGGACGAAGCACTTCGTAAGCCCCTCATCCGCACGCATTTAAAGCGGTCCTGTAAGAACTACTCGGTGATCAGATCCATAATATCCGGACAACAAGTCTCCAAATCACCTCGGAAAAGGGTGTGGTATTGCCTTTACGGAGCTTTCTAAAATGCATTATATGACTATATGCATGCATGCATTTACTTTAACATATAATAGAGTTAGAATGCATGACTACCCAATGCCTACATTTGGAAAAATTTCGCCATAGTCCCTTTGAAAATAGGACTATCCACATGCTTGTATGAGCATGTCTAGGTGGCCATTCAAGAGCACACCCACGCCAAAGTCATATATCTGTAATATATGCATAAAAATCAAGAACATCATGCATAAGGCCAACCTCAATGCTAGGAGTATTTTACCTTTCTACCATTTGCTCATTGGACCTCAAATAGGACAAGAAATAGCAGAAAAAGGTGCCAATTTGACTGTCTCAAAAGTCAAATTTTTTCACATCATTATGTTCAGCATGGTTTAATACTAACATTTACTATGTTGAATATTTTTTATCAAGTCATTTGTGCATACATAATCACTACTATGTGTTTAGATGCATTTCGTGAAATATCTCACAATATAACGGACAGAAACTGGAAAAAATAAATGCATACGTTATCAGGATAGTGTAGAACACTTGTACGGTGACAAAATTTGCAGAAAGCAGCCCGAACTCAGCAAATCTGAAAGTGGCTCACAGTTTTTTCTAGAGAGAAACAAGTTGAAAGTGACTTGTGAAGGCAGGCTGCTGGGATTTATCATCCACGCCGTCAGAAGCTCACCTCAATTGCTGCAGAGGTGCACCTGCGGCTCCTCTATATGGGCCCCACCCCTCCAACTCGGTCCAGTTCAAGTTGAAACGGAGTTCTTACGGGCTAGAAAGGTCAAATCGAGAATAAAAATGCCACGCGATTGAGCAAAACAACATACAATCCTGGTCTTCTCAGATAAGACTTTGAATCTACACTTCACTCATTGGTAGTCGCCTGAACACAAGGTATACTCTTCCGATGACCTCAGTTGTCACAAATCACATACGGCAATACCTTATATAGGTCCGATGCCGCCGACTCTAGGTTGTTACCCTACGTGAGTCCCCGACGGGGCTTACAACGTGAGTCCCCGACGGGGCTTACAACGTGAGTCCCCGACGGGGATTACAACATGAGTCCCCGACGGGGGTTATAACGTGAATCCCACGGGGGGGTTTAACGTGAGTCCGGACGGGGTTACAATGTATATCTCCGGTGGGAGTAGCAACGCATGTTCAGCCGTTGACACACATATCAACGAAGGTCAAGCAGCCTTGACATCATTTCAGCCGATAGCGTTTAAACCTGTCAGAGCTATAGAGTTGTTCGAGATTATCATACCCAGCTGCTCATATTCCCCAGCGGATCCCCGGCGGGGGTCACAATGCAATGCTCTGTTGATCTACATGTCAGTGAATGTCAAGCAACCTTGACGATCTCCTCACAGAGTTTCAGCCATTGATTCACACGTCAGCGAAGGTTAAGTAACCTTGATAGTATATCCCACAGAATGTTTCAGCCATTGATTCACACGTCAACGAAGGTCAGGCATCCCTGATAGCATTTCTTTGTTGGCGATAAATCCAATGTAATCATAGACATATTAAAAGCGATACTAACCAGAGAGGTCAACATTATCAAAGAGGATTGATGATGGAATATGTTATACACATCCTCAAACAGATCAAGCTTTATCCCCACAAATCTCTTACACATAAGAGATACCCCTTCAGTATCAAGTCGTTCTCAAGAACACAGGAATTTGGTGATAACTCCAACACCAATATCCTAATGATTCGACTTGCACATCAACTGGTCAAGATACAATCCCCAGTTGAAGCAAACAGGAGCCAAAGAATCATCCCCAACATGTTGGGCCACAACCCCGTACACATGCATCATGTTGCTATCCATAGTACCATGTTTATCTTGTTGCGTTTCAAGTGTCTAGGATTCTTTATCCTACCCATGCATCGCAATGCATGAGTATGATAAAGAGGGGCATCTCAGAGACACTCAAAATTTTTGTACTACTCTTCACATTAACATTGCAGGAGGACAGATTCGTCTTTTAAGAGAGAACCCTGAAAGACAATCCAAATCCATACCGGATACTACCGGAAGTTCAGCATCAACCCCGGATCGCGATCTGGGAGTAACAATTTCAACCTTGGATCTAACCCCGAGACCTGCAGATACAATACCGGAACACACACCGGAGAAGACCGATTAATCTCGGAGATAACCCCGAGGTATCCAGTCTCAGTCCCAACCATGGGAATAGCCACCAACCTTGGTGATAACCCCAAGGAATGCAGTTTCGGAGATAACCCCAAAAATGCTTGTTTCAAATGCCATCAGCTTCAATCTCGGCACTCACAATAAGATAAATTGTGCTAACACGGCAATAACATCGGGAAGACAGGCACACCTCAAAGATGACAACGAGGACCTTCAACAAATGCAGCAGTCCAATCTCAACGAAGTCTGAGCAACGCCTGTTTTATCGGCCCAATCTGGCGATAACACCGGTGAGGGGCAACATCGTCATCTCATCCAACACGATGCCATGTCACGTCTCTACGCAATAATGTCCCACAAGGCTAACCAATCCCGAGTGACTATTGTACGGGGTAAGGGATGAGAGTTGAAGCTTGAAGACCGGAGGGCCTCGTCCCATCTTCAAAGACTTCGTACAAACTCTAATCTCATGCCATCGTACAACTCTCGACAATGGCAGTCCAAAATAGGCCCTGAATACCTCAAAACGGATGCCCGGATTGCACTTCTCAAAATCCGAGTGGACATTACAGTGCATGAGTGCGCGTACTTTGAGATGACCCGACCCGACCCGCCTCTGGTACACCTGCGGCACCTTTTGCCTATAAATAAGAGGCTTGGGGTGCTGATTTCTAAAGAAAAAAAGACGGGGAAACCCTGTACAATTTGCTCTGCACTTGCCATACAGTGTATTTTCTCACTTTCAAACACCTGTGAGCTCATATATAGCCTCTTTTGTACCCACAAAAGCCCAGTGTTTACCCACTCTAAATATATAGAAGCCCTTTTATCAGTCAGCTGTAAGCCTTCTCACACACTTTAGAGTCTTTCTCTTCATCTTTGCACACACCCTTCTAAACGTTGTGAGTCATGTTGCTTGCTTTTGCCTGGATTTTGGTCCGTGGTTTCATTCCAGTCTTTATATATATATATATATATATATATATATTATATATATATATATATATATATTGACTAATATTATCGAGTTATGCCTCAATTGAGCCTAGACTTGATGCCCCAAGCGTTCTATCGCTTTTAATATATATATATATACACTTATATATATTAAGCATTCATTCGGACTTTGTTCGATGAGCCTAGACTTGATGCAGTGCGTTTATTCGCTTTTTTATATATATATATATATATATATATATATATATATATATATATATATATATATATATATATAGATATCAACTGTGTGCTCTGGACTTTGTTCGATGAGCCTAGATTTTGATGCAGTGCGTTTACTCGCTTTTATATATATACTTATATATATGAACTGTGGTCTCTAACTATGTTCGATGAGCACTGGATTTTACATCAAATTGCATTTATTGCTTATATATATATATATATATATATATATATATATATATATATATATTGTCACGCCCTGAGTTCCTTTCGTGGAAGTTGATCGCTTTTATGACTTTCTTTACATTTTCGTCCGCTCGGAGTTTACTTCGTGGCGATTGATCGTATTCGCCTTTTTAATGACTTTATTTACATTTTGATCCCCCATGGAGGTGCTTCGTGGTTGGTGATCATATCGTATATATATATATATATATATATATATATATATATATATATATATATATATATATATATATATATATATATATATATATTTACCGCTTTTTATATATATACCGCTATTGCTTTTATACAAATTGGAATATTCTACATGCTTTAGGAATCATGTGATCACAGATTCATCCCATTGGATCTAGATTCGGTTCCCGTGATGGACATTTTCAGCTGTAAGCAACTTGTAAATTATTCTGAGATGTCTGTATTTCCTCAGATGGTTTCCATACCCACGAGGAAATCGGCATTATTTTTGGATATATTATTTTTCATACGGATGCCTCGCATCCGTCAAATAAAATCAATTCAGCCGCTCACTTAATAAAAATAGAAGTGTAAAAGGTCTCAATTCCTATTGAGCATCAGGGTTTGAAAAACCTCTTTTAAAAAACATTATTGCCATATCTTGCTAAAAACTGAATTTTTACATAAATTCAAACCCTGTGTATATAGGTTCGAACGAGGCCTCGCAGAACTTTCATATAACAGCACATTGACCCACACACACACACACACACACTCAGATAATAGTTTCTTGAAAAGAGGCGGTCACCGTGGTAACACGGATGTCGGGGGGTGCCTAACACCTTCCCCCCGCATAACCAAGTCCGCGGACCCTAAACGAATCTCGGTTTCGCCGACTCTTATATCCGTGTCACATCACTGGGTCATTGTGCAAACCTTTTCTCGGTTGTGTTGGTACAACCATTTAAAAAACCAACTGGCGACTCTTAACGGTCCCATCGTCGACATTATACATGTCGGACCTTTTTCACTTGTTTTTTCAAACAAATCTCACCTAAAATGAGAATACCAAAGAACAAGTAACGGAAAGGGACATCCAAAAATCCCGACGTCGACAACTAATAATTCCAACTTAATGAAACTATCCATTTCATCTTTAATCAACACGAACTTATTCATCATTAATATTATAATTCACAATATTTAAAAACCAGGTCGTTCCCAGGAAAGAGGGGGCTTTCCGATAAGGATTTCTCCTTATTGGCGCACAACTAGGTGACCAAGCCTCTCCTTGACAGAACTTCTAGACATTGTCAATATTGCAAATAATAATATGAATAACTTTGTCCTCTCAATTATTGATTTAATAATATAACATATTATATAGATGATACTGTGATAATAATTGAATCAATAATATGAGAGATAGGATGCAGCAATTACTATAGCAATAATTGAGTATAACTAAGTGCCTTCTCACGTAAGCATCAATAATCAATACCGTGTGCTACTATGCAACCACGCGTATTACTGTATTTTTACTACCGGGTAGTTCAACAGTTTTAACGGAAAAACTTTCGCCGTTATTTTTATAAAAAGATAATTCTGTCATTTTCTAACTACGACAATACTTTCGTTGTGGGGTCCACCAATGATTGTGTCGTCGTACGAATATTCCCTGTTAAAACGAATATTCTCCGACCAATCGTATATTATATAACCACTTACTTACTTTGCAAAATTTGTAAATATTACCCACAACTATAACATTAGATCAAATCCACACCATAATATTCAAAAATATAATTCGAGAAAATTATTCTTTATTCATAAAAGTTGGGGTCTTACAATAGTAATAAGGACTTTTATCATGGGACGGAGGGAGTATTTGGAGAAATACTAATATTATAAATTAATAAGATTAGTCATCTTATTATTATTATTATATTGACAAATATAATAATAATAATAATAATAATAATAATAATAATAATAATAATAATAATAATAATATAGTATTTTGCCTAAGGAGAGGTTTGGTCACCTAATTGCGCGCCAGTAAGGAGAAATCCTTATTGGAAAGCCTCCTCTTTCCTGGGAACAGTCTGGTTGTCAATATTGTGATTCTGTAATATTATTTGTGAATAATTAATTATTGATTTATATGATAAGGAAAATATTCATTTTATGTGGATATAGATGGAGAAATTTTTTAATGTGACAATTGTTGAAAATTGTTATTTTATCTTTTCTGATAAAATAATTCATTTAAATATATTATTATATTTTACTAATATAATAATGGTGATATTTTTACAATGAATGTGTGATATATGAATAATTGAGGAGGAAGAGTATTTTTGTTACAATAAATGTTTAACACATGTTTTGTGTGTTGGTGGACCTTATTTTTGACTGAAATTTGATTATAGCCTGCAAAATCGTCCGTATGTGGATTTCGGTCAATTTCTGTTTGGAATTTGGAAAAACTTAAACTTACAAAGTTGTAGAGAATTGAATTTCCTATGAAAGGATATAATATTCGAATTTTTTTGATAAAAGGGCTATTTATTATGAATTATAGAAGTTCAGGATTATTGGGTCTGAATTGATTTTGTTGCATTAAATGATAAAAAACATGTTTTTCATTTTGGTGGGCCCCACATGAGTGGTAAACATGCTGAATTTAGATTTCTTGGTGTGCGTAGGAAATTTATATAAATATATTAATATTTTATTAAATTTTCTACTTTGGTGTTCTAAGCAAGTTCCTATAAATAAGGTGCTTAGGTTAGAATTGAAAATCACACCAAAAACTGAAGTTTTCTCTCTCTATATTATCGAGCGTATTTTTGTGAGTATTGTGATACTTTGAGTGTTGCTATATGGTGCAAGTTTCCTTCAATGTTATATCTGATATTCCAGCCAGAAGTACTATTCTTTTGAGGTAAGAAATGCTATTTTCTTCGTAAATGATATTATTTTCTTCAATATCATTATGCCGAATTATTGATATGAGTTTTATTGTAGAATTTCTACTTTTTTGTGTCGGGGTTACTATTCACGTATACGGCACTATTCACGTATACGACACTATTCATGGATACGGCACTATTCACCGAAAAATGAAATGTTCTCTTTTTCGTCCCAGATGTCTATTATGGTTACTATCATTAATTGTATCCATGCTTTGATCTTCGTTCTATACTTGTTTTGTTAAAATTTTGGCTTTTTTACTCCATGAAATTAGTAGAATATCCTTAATATTTGCGCTTCATCCAGTATCTTTTCATGAAAATATTATTCTGAGCATTCTTGATAAGTTCTAACTTTTTCATGTCGGATTACTATTCACGGGGTTACTATTCCCAAAGTTACTATTCACTGGGTATTATTCACTCGATTACTATTCACCCAGGGTACTATTCATGACAAAAATTGATTACTTTTCGGTCCAAATCATTTTTGATACAATATTATTCTTGAATTTTACTCCACAAAGCAGTATCATGTTGACAATTTGGACGTTATTCATTTCTGGATATATTAAATTATAAATCTTTAAAAATCTATCCTTGAACTTGTTTTATTGAATTCTTATATCACTGTCATCATCCTCATGATTATATTATATTGAAAGTCATCTGTGGCATGTAGTGCATAGATGGACTTGGTATGATTATGACCAGAGATTATTTAGTATAATCATGACCGTAATGTTATAAATGATGTGGTAAAAGTCCTCATTGGCCCGTAGTGCATTGATGGACAGTTTTTGGTATGATTATGGCCATGGATTCTCTTCGGCCAAGGATGCAAGGATGAATTGTTTTATGGCATGATCATGACCATTGATGAATACACGAATATCCTTGGCCCGTAGTGCATGGATAATTTGTGGTTGTGATACTAAAGAATATCCTTGGTCAGTAAAGCGGGGTGATTAGATGATGTGAATTATTTATTGTCGGTGAGTCTCGTGATAAAAGTGATGAAAAACCTTTTTAAATCATAGAAGATAGTAGATTATATGCTCTACTTGACTCTTCTAATGGATTTCTTGTTCCGCTGTAGTTAAACTTGATGTTTGTTATATTTTATTAGTTTAACACTGTTGAAGGCTAACGATAAATTATTCTGCATTATCTTAGTCATAATATTTCTTACTGAGCTAGTTGAGCTCACCCTTTTGCTTTCAATGTTCTCTTCAGGAAATGAGAATGTAGCCAGGACTAGTCGAGGAATGGAGTGACGATCCAGATAATAGCATTAGTAGTCCTCACTATTCTATGAAACAGTGTGATAATAAATGTATTGAGGACTCCATTTGAGTTGAATACTGTGTGACGCCCCCAAAATAGGTATACATCACTCATCTTGAGTCGCCAGATACATGGTACAGAAATCAAATACAAACTTCTTTAATATAATTGTCGTGTAAAAATACGACAAAACATAGCTGAGAATTTTAATACGAATATTATCTTCTAGACAATATCCACACTCAATAGAGTCCTCGTTACATTTATGTTAGTTCCCAGTAGGCACAATAGATCTAGAAGGGGGGGTTGAATAGATCCTTTTCAATTCAAATACTTTTCTCTTTTATTTTGTATTGTTATTAAATTAGCATATGACAAACATAAGAATCTTTTCAAGCACGACGGAATAAGTAAAAGATCCCCTTCATTGATATATTCATAATCATACATACATTGTTCGTAGAGTTCGTTTAGTTATAAGCAGTTAAAACATACATAGCAGTTATAGCAGTTAATAGACATAATGTAAATTACATAATATAAAAGACACAAGGGGTTTTAAGTGGTTCAGAGACTCAAGCTCCTAATCCACTCTTCTGTTTTCAACTAGCAGGATTTCCACTAAGGAAGGGCAGCACCCTGAATCACTAAGATTCCTTCAAGGCCAACAGCCTTGGGACTCTAGTTTATTAAGAACTCTTCAAGGCCGTGACCTTGGAACTCCTCTAGTTCCCTAGGAGACTCTTCAAGCCCAATGAGCTTGGAACTTCATTTAGTCCCCTCGGGACAAGGACCCCTCAGGCCCTAGCTTCTTGTTGAGTTGTTTGTTTGTTTGTTGGAGTTGGTGCTGAGCTGCTAAGATGTCTTTATGCTTTGAACATCTTCTGTACTTAGCAGCTTGGCGTGATCATCCTTGAAGTGCAGTTGAGTGTTGCATGATGCTCAGCTTCTTCAGTTACTCAACCTCCTCTGATGATCCCTTGATGAACTGCCTTGAAGATCATTCTTCTTGATACGCGATGGCTGCACATGATGGGTTTCTAAGATGACTGTAAGCTCTTCTACTAGGTACTTAAAAACTTTCTCATGCTTGCCATCATGATGACGTTTGTGATCTCCCTTCTTGATACTTGATGCCTTCTCATGATGGACTTACTAAGATGATTGTGAGTCTTCTCCATGGTACTTAGAGTCTTCCCATGATGGACATCAAGATGTTATTGATGCTCTTCTTTCTCTCGGCAGTTCAAAACACTCTTCATGTAGTAGAACTCTCACTTCTACATTATAGAACTCTCACTTCTACTTCTTTCTTTGTATGTCTCTAAGTGTTTTTGGTGGATCGTAGAGTGAGCCTTCGGACTCACTATCTTACATGGTTTAGAACAGTCCACCTTTTCTCCAAACTCGGCAACTCCAACAACCCTTGATCTTTGAAGCTCTTACTGATTTTATACTCCTTCCCAATCCTTCCGTTGGAAAGTAGCCGTTGAAGGCTATTCAAATATCTTCACAAATCTCGAGTTGACTGAGGTAGACTGCAGATGTAACATGTCATACTTTTCTGACACTACAGTCTACTGTTTCACCTACCCCATCAGAGATGTCACTTTAATGTCTTGGACAGGTCGAAGACTTTATTTCCTCCTTCTGATTTCTCGATCAGAGGTTGTCCTTTTGAATCGATACTCTCGATAAGCTCTTGTCCGAATAGTACCCTTCAGATTGAACCGTTGTCAATGCTTCAGTCTTCAACTATTCAAATTCTACGATACTGATGCATGTCTTCATGGACATGATCGTAGTGTCATGTTGACTGGTAGAGACAACACTACGATCTTGAAGAGTGTTGATTGGATCTTCAATGTAGAACCCCTCTTCCTTCTCTTGTGCAGTGCTTCAACACTTCTGTTTGCCTCAACAGCTCTCAGATACTGATGGCTTGACTTCTTTGTTCTTGCCCCTTCTAAATAACAAGACACTTCAGATTTGTGGCGTGTCGAGCTCGTTTTCTCCTTGTGATCTCCCATTCACTTATCATCAATGGACTGACCCAATGCTTAATCACTTTAGTCTTGTTCTTCAGAAGCTGTCCAGTGTCTCCGTATGCACTTCATCAGTTCTTTCTTTGTTTGGCAAGCACTACGATCCTGGTTGCTTCCAAGATCATCGTCTTCTGTCTATTTGACAGCTACTGCACTTGCTGACTTTCCTTAGTCAGTTACTGAAGTCTTCTTTTGATCTCCTTATTGAAGACTTCATCCTGAATGGCTTCACAACTCAATCTGGATGTTGATTGGGTTAGTGCTTAGATCTTCTGTTAGCTTGCAGGCCATTCGTTGTGTGCTCTTTGGTTTCCTTTATGATGGGATGTATCTTTGCAGTGCCAACCAGAGGCTTCATTCCTTTGGATATTTTGGGAGTGCTCATTTGTTGAGAATCGTATTTGCTCTACGATTCTGCCTTGGCATTGTGAGCACAACGGTTGAGGTCTTAGTTCTGCACTCTATGATTCAGCTTTAGCTGTGCAGACACTACGACTCCTAGATCAGATCTTGACACTCTACGATTTATGCCTTGTGCTTGTTGTCTTCATCTAATCTTGCTCGAGTACGATCTCTACATGTAATCAATAGACTCTACGACTCATAGTGTAGTCTACGATCCTTGACTTGGCTTCGGCATCAGTAGACTCTATGACTCCGAGTGTAGTCTACGTTTTCTGACTTGGCTTCGACAGATGTTCGGTCGGCTCGTAGGCAGGCTGTCTCTACGATTCTGAACATGACTTCCTCAGCAGACTTCGGCTCCGAGGAAGTTCTACTCAAAACACTACGATCCTTCATCGTTTCTCCTGGCAGTCTACGAACTCCAAGATCTACTATCTTGCAGACTACGATTCAGCCTCGACAGCTCTCGAGTTTTCCTTGACTCTCCTAGCAAACTCCGATTTCTGGTGCAGTGCTCAACGATCAGACAAGCCTATCTATTACATCATAAGATCAACCTAACATGCTTGATCTTTCTATGTTTATAGTCCTTGTACATTATTTCTTTTTAAGGACTTTACAAAGCTGTTTTGCTTATGTAGGATCAACCTAACATATTTGATCAATTCATTCTAAGTCCTTTGTACACATGTTTCTATTATCTATCAAAGGACTTTACAGCTTTTCTTAATGCAAGCATACTTGCATATTCATTCATATATATCATAATCAAATCTTATATAAATAGGAATAGCATTCACATGCTTATTCTTGAAAATTTATTATCACACTATTTCATAGAATAGTGGGGGCTACTAAAACAACCATCTGGACCGTCACTTTATTCCTTGACTAGTCCCAGCTATATTCTCATTTCCTAAAGAGAACAGTGAAAGAAAAGGGTGAGTTCAACTATCCTAGTAAGAAATATTAAGACTAAGATAATGCAGAATAAATTATCCTTAACCTTCAACAGTATAACAGCTGATAGAATATAATAGATAACAAGTTTTAGATCAACAACTGCAGCGGAATAAGCAATCCATTAGAAGAGTCAAGTAGAGCATGATATCTACTATCTTCTATGATTTAAAAAAAAATTCATCAACTTTATCGTTGTAATACCCATTAACAGTTCTTTATTATACCCAAGATAAAGAGAACTTTCATCACCTGTCTTCACCTGAACCACCAAAGATTTTAGTTAAATTCACAATTCATGTTTATAATAATGTGAATCAATAGTTTCTCCTTGTCACAAAGGTTTAATAGAACGTTCACTCAATATCCTTACCACAAAGTCTAAAGATATTCAAATGTAATAACAATGATCATACCAATCAGTTGTCTATCCTTGCACTACTGGCCAAAGATATTCAACTATAAAACCAATGGTCATGATCATACCAATCAATTGCATGTCAGTGCACTACGGCCAAAGACCTTCAACTGTTAACTAATGGTTATGATCCTGCCAATCACATCATTGAATTATCCCTGCACTACGACCAAGGATATTCGTTAGTATCACCAGTGGTCATGATCATGTCATACACCTGTCCATCTTTGCACTATGGGCCAAAGCTATCGAACAACATATCAACTTTGCACTACAGGCCAAAGATATTCAACAACAGATCATCTTTGCACTATAGGCCAAAGACATACAACTGTAAAACCAATAACCAACAGTCCATCTATACACTACGGGCCGAAGATGAACTTTAACGCAAATAAGCATGAGGATCATGACAATGATATAAAGAATCAATCAAGTGAGATAAAGGATAAATATTAAACATTTATAATACAATTTATCCAAGGTTCAAGAATATCTAAATTGTCAACATGATCACCAATTATGGAGTAAAATTCAAGAATAATATTGCATCAAAAATGATTTGGACCGAAAAAAAATCAATTTTTGTCATGAATCGTACTGTGGGTGAATAGTACCTGGGTGAATACTACCCCGTGAATAGTACTTCGGGAATAGTACTTCATGAATAGTACTTCGTGAATAATACTTTATGAATAGTACTTTGTGAATATTACCCGTGAATAGTACCATATAAATGAATAGTACTCATGGACAGTACTCCAGCATGAAAAGCTTAAAATTTAACAAGAATGTGCAGAAAATATCCTTGTGAAATGATACTAGATGAAGCGCAAATATCAAGGATATTCTACTAATTTCACGGAGTATAGAAGCAATACTTTAACCTAATGATGGTATAAACAGGAATACAAGACGAAATAATATTACTCACATACTACAGAGTATAGAAGAAAATTTTATTTCTTATGAATAGTGAACAGAATAATATCCCTTACAACTGTTGAACGAAAATAATATTCCAACGAATATTTAACGAAGATAATATTCCAACAAATATTTAAGGAAGATAATATTCCTAAGAATATTGAACGAAGATAATATTCATAAGAATACGAAAAATAATATCTCTTCAGAATATGAAATAAATAATACCCCTTACGACTGTTGAACGAAAATAATATTCCTACGAATATTAAACGAAGATGATATTCCTTATGAATATTGAAAGAAAATAATATTCATACGAATACGAAAAATAATATCTCTTCAAAATATGAAATAAATAATAACCTTACGAATACAACAAATAATATCCCTTACCTCAGAAGAAGACTGGATACTGGAGTAGTGAAGTAGCAGACTACTCTTTTTCTATCTCTCTATAGCTTCTCTATATATAGCTTCTCTCTCTATAATTGCTCTTGTGAGTCTTAGTGAATTGGTGAGAATGAAGGAAGAATGAGTTTCTATTTATAGGAAAATATAGTTTCGATAATTGCACGTTTTGGAGCTCGAAATATTACAGTATAATATCTTCATCTTTTCCTTCATTTTTAATTTAGTCCTACAAGTATTATCAAACTTGCATCACCTCCCCTAATAGTATATCATGTGAATCAATAATACAATCATGTGAATCAACAGTACAATCATGTGAAAAAAATAATTACAGTATAGTGTAGGGTTTCGACACAAAAACGCAGCGGAAATAAACCAATTTAAAGGCAATTCTGAAACCCTAAAACAGGATCCATGCGAAAAATAATTAATTTAGTGGTAAGAAATTATACCGATTAAGAAACTGAAATTGAAGCAATCGAATCTCCAACGCAATACGCGATTAAGAAACTGGAATTGATGCGATCGAATCTCCAACGCAATCCAAACGAACTGCGTCTCTACGGTATCCACAAGAACGCTCCTCGAATCGTCCTACGATCTGCAGAAGAAGGAACCGCAGTACTAGCCACCAAGGATGAGGATTTTCGAAACTGTTTTCTCTAGTCTCTCTCTAAGAACGGCTAGGGTTTTGTATTTTGACGTAATCCCTAAAATGACTGATATATATCATATATATAGCAGTTAAGGGAATTAATCAAAACCTAATATTATTAAAATCTGAATTTATATATATCTTAATTAAGTCTTACTTAATTAATATACATATATACAAATTATCCTTTTTAATTTAAATTCGTGATTTAAAATACTATCAATCATATTGATATATTTAAATCCTTACAATTTAAATTAATTTCCTTTTTAAATTACCATCTATGTGTGTGACCCTATAGGTTATTATTACATTGGCAGTAATTTTAAAATCATATTATAAACAGTGAGCGGCATCTAGTAATGCATCACTGCTACCCAAGTAATAATAAGATCGATGATTCGATGCAACCTTTTCGTGACCAATGTTTCAATGTAATTTAATCCTTTTAACCTTAATATCCTAGATTAAACTCGAGTCATGGAATGTGTCATACTCTTCATAATTTAATCTGAGTTTTTCTTGATCAATGAGTAGACTATATGAAACAAATCACTATTTGAGCATGGCCATGCATTTCATAGTCTTACTCAATCAATAGGCCTATGGATATCACCCCTAATACATAGGAGGGCTAAATTCCATCTAGATCACTCATATTCCTCACACGATTCATGATGTACCCAATAATCACCTTTATAGTCCACCCTATTAAAGGTGACATTTGATGATATCAAAGTACATAAATTCCCGTGAAGAAATATAGTGATTTCAGGTTGGAGGACCATTACATCATTGTCACTATGAGAATTGCTAATGACACTTCGCATAATTCTCCACATAGAATTCTCATGGTGGGTCTGTCCAGTACATCGTTCTCTAACATGTACCTATACATTGACTTAATATCTCATATATTTATGACCAATGAGGTTTGGTCATCAGTCAATCCACATACTAGTCTTAATGCATCATTGTTGTCCCATCAACAATGATACTTGACTAGGGACATTTAAGAACAATGATACTAATTGTAAATATATAATCTCATGTTCAAGTCACATACTTGAAACTATATAATTTGTATCAACATTCTAAGGATTTTTATTATGTTAACATTTATATAACGCAGTAAATAAAACCATAATAAAATCATTCATTTATTCAATCAAATATAATATCAAAACGTTAAGCAATTATATAAAATAATTGGCATCTAGGGCATAAACCCTAAGATACAGTACATTCATCTATACCTTCATTTTTAATTTAGTCATGCAAGTATTATCAATCTTGCACCACCTCCCCTAATAGTACATGAATGTGAATCAATAGTACACACATGTGAACACATAGTTATAAGCATGTGAATTAATAGCAATTAATTGCTCATTTATCTGATTAATTACCCGATTGGTCAATATAACCTCCAGACATCAATTATTATCGGAATAGATGTCGATTTCCACTAACACTAATAATCCCAACACAATGGAAATATCAATTTCATCTTTAATCAACACAAACTTATTCATCATTAATATTATAACTCACAATATTTAACAAACAGATCATTCCCAGGAAAGAGGGGGCTTTCCGATAAGGATTTCTCCTTATTGGCGCGCAATTAGGTGACCAAACCTCTCCTTGACGGAATTCTAAACATTGTCAATATTGTAAATAATAATATGAATAACTTTGTCGTCTCAATTATTGATTTAATAATAATAAATATTATGCAGATGATATTGTGACAATAATTGAATTAATAATATGAGAGATATTATGCTGCAAGTACTGTAGCAATAATTGAGTATAACTGAGTGACTTCTCACGTAAGCATCAATAATCAATATCGTGTGCTACTATGAAACCACGCGTATTACTGTACTTTTATCACCGATTATTTTATGACAACTTGCTTACTTTGAAAATTTTTCACATATCACCCTTAACTCTAACCTTTTATCAATTTAACCATTTACTAAATAAAATAATAATTAGAAGAAAATTGAAAACTTTCATAAAATTCAGGGTCTTACAATCTCTCCTCCTTATAAAATTTTGACCTCGAAATTTACGTACCTGGTAGTTCAAAAAGATGAGAATACTTTGCTTTCTTTTCGGATTGTACCTTCCCGGTTATCTCCTCTCTATCAGGATTTTCCAATTTCTCATCTCCTGTATTTCAAATATCATTCTAGAATATAGTTTTAAAATAAGGGTTAATTGACATGCCACATATTATCCCTATACTTTGACCGACCAATTAAATACCAAATAAACTTAGGTATGTCATTCTAGCGAAGGAATTCCCTGTCTCTCCCTTCCTAGTTCTAGTCTCACATCTCAGCCAGGGATCATATCCCTAAGCTTTGATACCAACTGTGACGCCCCCAAAACAGGTATACATCACCCATCTTGAGTCGCAAGATACATAGTACAGAAATCAAATACAAACTTCTTTAATACAACTGTCGTGTAAAAATACGACAAAACATAGCTGAGAGTTTTAATATGAATATTGTCTTCTAGACAATATCCACACTCAATAGAGTCCTCATTATATTTATTATCACACTATTTCATAGAATAGTGAGGACTACTAAAACAACAATCTGGACCATCACTCCGTTCCCTGACTAGTCCCAGCTATATTCTCATTTCCTGAAGAGAACAGTGAAAGAAAAGGGTGAGCTCAACTAGCCCAGTAAGAAATATTATGACTAAGATAATGCAGAATAAATTATTCTCAGCCTTCAACAATATAACAACTGATAGAATATAATAGACAACAAGTTTTAGATCAACAACTACAGCGAAATAAGCAATCCATTAGAAGAGTTAAGTAGAGCATGATATCTACTATCTTCTATGATTTAAAAAGTTTTTCATCAACTTTATCGTTGTAATACCCATTAACAGTTCTTTATTATACCCAAGATAAAGAGAACTTTCATCACCTGTCTTTACCTGAACCACCAAAGATTTTAGTTAAATTCACAATTCATGTTTATAATAATGTGAATCAATAGTTTCTCCTTGTCACAAAGGCTTAATAGAACGTTCACTCAATATCCTTACCACAAAGGCTAAAGATATTCAAATGTAATAACAATGATCATACAAATCAGTTGTCTATCCTTGCACTACTGGCCAAAGATATTCAACTATAAAACCAATGGTCATGATCATACCAATCAATTGCATGCCAGTGCACTATGGCCAAAGACATTCAACTGTTAACTAATGGTCATGATCCTGCCAATCACATCATCGAATTATCCCTGCACTATGACCAAGGATATTTGTTAGTATCACCAGTGGTCATGATCATGTCATACACCTGTCCATCATTGCACTATGGGCCAAAGTTATCAAACAATAGATCATCTTTGCACTACATACCAAAGATATTCAACAACAGATCATCTTTGCACTATAGGCCAAAGACATACAACTGTAAAACCAATAACCGACATTCCATCAATGCACTACGGGCCAAAGATGAACTTTAATGCAATATAAGCATGAGGATCATGACAATGATATAAAGAATTAATCAAGTGAGATAAAGGATAAATATTAAATATTTATAATACAATTTATCCAGGGTTCAAGAATATCTAAATTGTCAACATGATCACAACTTGTGGAGTAAAATTCAAGAATAATATTGCATCAAAAATGATTTGGACCGAAAAGAAATCAATTTTTGTCATGAATAGTACTGTGGGTGAATACTACCCGGGTGAATACTACCCCGTGAATAGTACTTCGAGAATAGTACTTTGTGAATAGTACTCGTGAATAGTACTTTATGAATAGTACCTGTGAATAGTACTTTTATGAATAGTACCGTATAAATAAATAGTACTCATGGACAGTACTCCGGTATGAAAAAATTAAAATTTAACAAGAATGTGTAGAAAATATCCTTGTGAAACGATACTAGATGAAGCGCAAATATTAATGATATTCTACTAATTTCAAGGAGTATAGAAGCAATACTTTAACCGAATGATGGTATAATCAGGAATACAAGATGAAATAATATTACTCACATACTCCAGAGTATGGAAGAAAATTTTATTTCTTATGAATACTGAACAGAATAATATCCCTTACAACTGTTGAACGAAAATAATATTCCAACGAATATTTAACGAAGATAATATTCTAACGAATATTTAACGAAGATAATATTCCTACGAATATTTAACGAAGATAATATTCATACGAATACGAAAAATAATATCTCTTCAGAATATAAAATAAATAATACCCCTTACGACTGTTGAACGAAAATAATATTCCTACGAATATTGAACGAAGATGATATTTCTTATGAATATTCTACGAAAATAGTATTCATACGAATACGAAAAATAATATCTCTTCAAAATATGAAATAAATAATAACCTTACGAATACAACAAATAATATCCCTTACCTCAGAAGAAGACTGGATACTGGAGTAGTGAAGTAGCAGACTACTCTTCTTCTATCTCTCTATAGCTTCTCTCTGTATAGCTTCTCTCTCTATAATTGCTCTTGTGAGTCTTAGTGAATTGGTGAGAATGATGGAAGAATGAGCTTCTATTTATAGGAAAATATAGTTTCCATAAATGCACATTTTGGGGCTCGAAATATTACAGTATAATACCTTCATCATTTCCTTCATTTTTAATTTAGTCATGCAAGTATTATCAAACTTGCACTACCTCCCCTAATAGTATATCATGTGAATCAGTAGTACAATCATGTGAATCATTAGTACAATCATGTAAAAAAAATAATTACAATATAGTACCTTCATCTATACCTTCATTTTTAATTTAGTCATGCAAGTATTATCAATCTTGCACCACCTCCCCTAATAGTACATGAATGTGAATCAATAGTACACACATGTGAACACATAGTTATAAGCATGTGAATTAATAGCAATTAACTGCTCATTTATCCGATTAATTACTGGATTGGTCAATATAACCTCCAGACATCAATTATTATCGGAATAGATGTCGATTTCCACTAACACTAATAATCCCAACACAATGGAAATATCAATTTCATCTTTAATCAACACGAACTTATTCCTCATTAATATTATAACTCACAATATTTAACAACCAGATCATTCCCAGGAAAGAGGGGGCTTTTCGATAAGGATTTCTTCTTATTGGCGCACAATTAGGTGACCAAACCTCTTCTTGACAGAACTTCTAGACATTGTCAATATTGCAAATAATAATATGAATAACTTTGTCGTCTCAATTATTGATTTAATAATAATAAATATTATGCAGATGATATTGTGACAATAATTGAATCAATAATATGAGAGATATTATACAGCAATTACTGTAGCAATAATTGAGTATAACTGAGTAACTTCTCACGTAAGCATTAATAATCAATACCGTGTGCTACTATGCAACCACGCGTATTACTGTACTTTTATCACCGATTATTTTATGACAACTTGCTTACTTTGAAAAATTTTCACATATCACCCTTAACTCTAACCTTTTATCAATTTAACCATTTACTAAATAAAATAATAATTATAAGAAAATTGAAAACTTTCATAAAATTCGGGGTCTTACATACTGTCTAGAAGACTATATTCGTATTAAAACTCTTAGTTTATGTTTTGTCATATTTTACACGACAGTTGTATTATTAAGTTATATTTGAATTTTGTACCATGTATTTGGCGACTCAAGATGGGTGATGTATACCTATTTTGGGGGCGTCACAGTTGATATCAAAGCTTAGGGATATGATCCCTGGCTGAGATGTGAGACAAGAACTGGGAGGGGAGAGACGGGGTATTCTTTCGCTAGTATGACCTACCTAAGTTTAATTGGTATTTAATTGGTCGGTCAGAATATAGGGATAATATGTGGTGTGTCAATTAACCCTTGTTTTGTGACAGTATTTGAGAATGACATTTAAAATTTTTGAGATATGCAATGGAGCAAAACAATATGGACGTGTCGCAGTACAAAGCTAAGTTTGCCGAGTTGTACCGACTTGCACCCCATTTGGTTGATAATCAGGAGAGAATGACGCGAATGTTTCTGCGAGGTTTGAAACCCGAAATACGTCAATACCTCATTTCTCACAAACTTTGTTTGTATTAGAGATGTTGTAAATAGGGCTCGATTATTGGAGTAGCGATAACGAAGTCAACCCAACCAAGAGAGAGCGGTAATGCAAATCGATAATACCAATGGTAGCGATCACCATCAAAGCGGTGATAACAAACGTGGAGGGAATCAATATGCCAGAAATGGTAACCACTTCGGTGGTAATCATGGTCATGATAATAGGAAAGGTGAACTAAGTGAGAACAACTTCAAGAAGAGAAGGTTCAATAATGATGGAAAGACAGCAACACCCGTTTCCAAGGAAGAAGAACGACCACCGGTCGTATGTTTCAAATACAGACAAGAGAGACACATCCGTCCAAACTGTACGCAACAACCCAAAGCTTGTTTCAATTACGAAAGAGAAGGAAACTTAGTTCGATTTTGTCATGTAGTGAAGTCAAGTCCAGCTGGGATGGTGACGCCAAAGGATGTCTCAGATAAGTCAAAGTCGGTAGTTTAAGTGAGAGCGTTTGTCGAGGAACCCGAACGAAGCGATCACGGGTAAGTTAATCATAAACTCTTGCGAAGTTTATACCTTATTCGATATCGGTTCTACCCATTCTTTTATTTCTCCTACTTGCACTCAACGTTTAAATTTAACCCTAGTTCAAAACTCATTTCTAAAACCCTCAAATATTTCTTCACCCAAAATGAACGTAACATGCGCCAAAGACGTTGGCTCGAGCTGTTGAAGATTACGACCATACCATTCAATATCATCGTAGAAGAGTGAACGTGGTAGCTGATGCATTGAGTAGAAGATCGTATGCAATTACGAGTGTGACGTTGTTAACACAAAGACCCATTTCGTACGACTTACTCTAGAGACTCACATGATGATGTTAAATATACGATTAGAACCAACTTTAATCGATAAAGTTAAAACCGTTTAGGCTACAGACTCAGAGCTGATGAATGTGAAGAAGAAGGTTCAAGCGGGCGTTATTCTAGAAGCAAGAATTGACGAAGAGAGGAAATCTCAACCCTTGATTTAATTTAATTGTTCTATTTGAAATCCTTGATCGAGTAGGAACTGTGGCCTATAAACTCGTTTTAACGCCAAGTATGTCGCGTGTTCATAACGTTTTTTTTCGTATCGATGTTACGTAAATATGTGGGCGACCCGAGCCACATTATTGAATTAGAACCGGACGAGATAACGGAAGATTTAACGTATGAAGAGGTACCTGTTAAAATCTTGGATACAAAGAAACATATTTTACGCTCAAAGGTTATACCTCAAGAGTTAGAATCTGACGAGGTATCCTCACCTCTTCGGCATACCAGGTACATATGTAAATTTCGAGGGCGAAATTTCATAAGGAGGGGAGATTGTAAGACCCGAATTTTACGAAATGAAAGTATTCCATTTTTCTATTTAGTAAATAGTTAAATTGATAAAAGTTTAAAGTTATGGTTGAAATTATTTTTTTCAAAATAAGCAAGTGGTTATAAAATATTCATTGTTATCGGGGAATATTCGTTTGGTCGTGGAATATTCTTGTTGTAGGAGAATATTCGTACGATGGCGCAGCCATTTGTGGGCCTCATAACAGAATAACTGTCAAATGAAGAAAATGACAAATTTGAGTTTTTATAAATAACGGCATAATTGTTACCAGATTAACTGCTTTGTTGGAATAAAAATTGGGTAAAGTAAAAAATGTCTGGCGTTGTTCTTAAAGAAAGACAGCCAGTATTGCAGTATTTTGAATTATTAATTCTTACGTAAGAAGTTGATACTCAATAATTGTTACAGTAATTACTGTTCAATGTTTTATTTTATTGATTTAAAAATTGCTACGTTGATATTTTATATTATTGTTGTTTCAATAATGGTCACTACATAGTATTTTCCATTATTAGATCAATAATTCATATTATTTTAATAATATTACTAGATAATATTATTGGTGATGTCTAGAAAGTTCTGTCTAAAGATATGTTTGGTCACCTAATTGCGCTCCAGTAAGGAGAAATCCTTATTGGAAAGCCCCCTCTTTCCTGGGAACAGCCTGGTTGTCAATATTGTGATTCTGTAATATTATTTGTAAATAGTTAATTATTGATTTATATGATAAAGAAAATATTCATTTTATGTGGATATAGATGGAGAAAATTTTTAATGTGACAATTATTGAAAATTGATATTTTATCTTTTCTGATAAAATAATTCATTTAAATATATTATTATATTTTAATAATATAATAATGGTGATATTTTTACAATGAATGTGTGATATATGAATAAATGAGGAGGAAGAGTATTTTTGTTGCAATAAGTGTTTAACACATGTTTTGTGTGTTGGTGGACCCTATTTTTGACTGAAATTTGATTATAGCCTGCAAAATCGTCCGTATGTGGATTTCGGTCAATTTCTATTTTGAATTTGGAAAACCTTAAACTTACAAAGTTGTAGAGAATTGAATTTCCTATGGAAGGACATAATAAATAAATTTTTCTAATAAAAGGGCTATTTATTATGAATTATTGAAGTTCCGGATTATTGGGTCTGAATTGATTTTGTTGCATTAAATAATAAAAACATGTTTTTCATTTTGGTGGGCCCCACATGAGTGGTAAACATGCTGAATTCAGATTTCTTGGTGTGCGTAGGAAATTTATATAAATATTTTAATATTTTATTAAATTTTTTACTTTGGTGTTCTAAGCAAGTTCCTATAAATAGGGTGCTTAGGTTAGAATTGAAAATCACACCAGAAATTGAAGTTTTCTCTTTATATATTATCGAGCGTATTTTTGTGAGTATTGTGATACTTTAAGTGTTACTATATCTGATTGCAAGTTTCCTCAAATAAGTTATATCGATATTATTGTAAGTACTTTATTCTTTTGAGGTAATGGATGTTATTTTCTTCGTAACTGATATTATTTTGTTCAATATCATTATGTCGAATTATTGATATGAGTTTTATTGTGGAATTTCTACCTTTTAGTGTCAGGGTTACTGTAAGACCCCAACTTTTATGAATAAAGAATAATTTTTTTGAATTATATTTTTGAATATTATGGTGTGGATTTGATATAATGTTATAGTTGTGGATAATATTTACAAATTTTGCAAAGTAAACAAGTGGTTATATAATATTCGATTTTAACAGGAAAAATTTGTATGACGACACAATCATTGGTGGACCCCACAACGAAAGTATTGTCGTAGTTAGAAAACGAAAGAATTATCTTTTCATAAAAATAACGACGAAAGTTTTACCGTTAAAACTGTTGAACTACCCGGTAGTAAAAGTACAGTAATACGCGTGCTTGCATAGTAGCACACGGTATTGATTATTGATGCTTACGTGAGAAAGGACTTAGTTATACTCAATTATTGCTACAGTAATTGCTGCATCATATCTCTCATATTATTGATTCAATTATTGTCACAGTATCATCTGCATAATATATTATATTATTAAATCATTAATTGAGATGACAACGTTATTCATATTATTATTTGCAATATTGATAATGTCTAGAAGTTCTGTCAAGGAGAGGTTTGGTTACCTAATTGCGCGTCAATAAGGAGAAATCCTTATCGGAAAGCCCCCTCTTTCCTGGGAACGACCTGGTTGTTAAATATTGTGAATTATAATATTAATGATGAATAAGTTCATGTTGATTAAAGATGAAATGGATAGTTCCTTTGTGTTGGAATTATTAGTGTTAGTGAAAATCGACATTTATTTCGATAATAATTGATGTCTGAAGGTTATGTTGACCAATCAGGTAATTAACCAGATAAATGAACAATTAATTGCTATTAATTCACATGATTATAACTATTTGTTCACATGTGTGTACTATTGATTCACATTCTTATACTATTAGGGGAGTTGGTGCAAGATTGATAATACATACATGACTAAGTTAAAAATGGAGGTACTATACTGTAATTCGTATTTTCACATGATTATAACTATTGATTCACATGATTGAACTATTGATTCACATCATTTACTATTAGGGGAGGTGGTGCAAGTTTGATAATACTTGCAGGACTAAATTAAAAATGAAGAAAACGAGGAAGGTATTATACTGTAATATTTCGAGCCCCAAAACGTGCAATTATCGAAACTATATTTTCCTATAAATATAAGCTCATTCTTCCTTCATTTCTTACCAATTCACTAAAGCTATAGAGTAATTATTATAGAGAGAAATTATAGAGAGAAAGAAGAAGAGAAGTCTGCTACCTCACTATTCTAGTATTCAGTCTTCTTCTAAGGTAAGGGGTATTATTCTTTCGTATTCATGAAGAGAGTTATTTTCTTTCAATACTCGTAAGGGTTGTTATTCCGTTCTTTATTATTATGTTGGAATAACTTCGCACATACATGTGAAGTACCACATACATGGTGAAATTCTTCTGTTATTCCATTCTTTATTATTCTATTGGAATAACCTGTCTGTGCGGTCTATCGCATGCCTGGTGAATTCTGTTGTTATTCCATTCTTTATTGTTCTGTTGGAATATCTTGTCTGTGCGGATTACGCATGACCTGGTTCCATTCTTTATTATTACGTTGGAATATCACTGCGTAAAAGGGTTACGCATGACCGGTTCCATTCTTTATTATTCTGTTGGAATAACTCATGCAATGCGGATTACATACACGCTGGTGAATTCTTCCGTTATTCCATTATTTATTATTATGTTGGAATAACCTGTCTATGTGGATTACCGCATGCATGGTGAATGATCCTCCGTATTCATTCCTTATTAAATTGTGGAAATGATCTCATCACGTGGATTCTGCAGCATTTATGCAAATATCCATTTGCGATTTCATATATTCTATTATACTCAGTTGGTTAAAGTGTTGGCTTCTATACTCCATGAAATTAGAGGAATATCCTTGATATTTGTGCTTCATCCAGTATCTTTTCATGGAAATATTCTTCTGAGCATTCTTGAATTTTACTCCACAAAGCAGTATCATGTTGACAATTTGGACGTTATTGATTTCTAGATAAATTAAAATTATAAATCTTTAAAATTTATCCTTGAACTTGTTTTATTGAATTATTATATCATTGTCATCATCCTCATGCTTATATTGTGATTAAAGTCATCTTTGGCTTACGTGCATAGATGGACTTGGTTTGATTATGACCAGGGATTATTCGGTATAATCATGACTGTAATGTGACGAATCATGTGGTAAAAGTCCTCATTGGCATGTAGTTCATTGATGGACAGTTGTTGGTATGATTATGACCAGGGATTATTCGGTATAATCATGACCATTGATGATTACATGAATATACTTGGTCGTGATGCAGGGATGATTCAATTTTATTTATTAAGCTGAGTCTCAGCGATAAAGTTGATGAAAAACTTTTTAAATCATAGAAGATAGTAGATTTTATGCTCTACTTGACTCTTCTAATGGATTGCTTGTTCCGCTGTAGTTAAACTTGTTGTCTATTATATTCTATCAGTTTAACATTGTTGAAGGTTAATGATAATTTATTCTGCATTATCTTAGTCATAATATTTCTTACTGGGCTAGTTGAGATCTCCCCTTCTTTAACTGTTCTCTTCATGAAATGAGAACGTAACCGGTACTAGTCGGGGAACGGAGTGACGGTCCAGATGATAGTATTAGTAGTCCTCACTATTCTGTTAAATAATGTGACAATAAATGTAATGAGGACTCCATTGAGTGTGGATATTGTCTAGATGACAATATTCTTATTAAAACTATTAGATTATGTTTTGTCGTATTTTACACGACTGTTGTATAATTAAGTTGTATTTGATTTTTGTACCATGTATTTGGCGACTCAAGATGGGTGATGTATACCTATTTTGGGGGCGTCACAGTTGGTATCAAAGCTTATGGATATGATCCCTGGTTGAGATGTGAGACAAGAACTAGGAGGGGAGTGACGGGGAATTCCTTCGCTAGTATGACCTACCTAAGTTTATTTGGTATTTAATTGGTCGGTCAGAGTATAGGAATAATATATGATATGTTAATTAACCCTTATTTTGTGGTAGTATTTAAAAATGGCATCTAAAAATGTTGAGATAAGCAATGAAGCACATGAGACCATTGAGTCACCACAGATTAATACCCAGGATAATGTGCAACAGGAGGACAATAATCCTCAGGTAAACAACAACGATCAAATGATGAACGATGGGATGTTCAAAGGTTTTATGCAATTCATGCAACATCAGGCGAGGGCGGCTCCTGTCCAAAATGTAGGTGGAAACATTGAAAACTCTCGGACGGTCACCGCTAAGTAGTTCAAGGAGCTGGGACCACCGGAGTTTTTTGGAGAGCCAAAACCACTTAAGGTGGAGACGTGGATAAAGTAGATCAACAAGATATTTGATGTCTTGGGATGCTCCGAGAAGCAAAAGGTTCCCTTTGCCACCTTCATGTTGCGAGCAGAGGCAGATTACTGGTGGGAATCGGTAAAGCGTACTCAACCTGTCGCACTCAAAATGTCTTGGGAGAAGTTCCAAGAGCTGTTCAACAATAAGTACTTTCCTGAAAGTATTAGTCACATGAAGGAGGTAGAGTTCATCAAGCTTGAGCAAAACAATATGACCGTGGCGCAGTACGAAGCTAAGTTTGTTGAGTTGTCTCGGTTTGTATCCCACTTGGTTGATAATGAGGAGAGAATGACGCGGATGTTTCTAAGAGGTTTGAAACCTGAGATATGTCAATACTTAATTTCTCACAAACTGTGTTTGTATTCAGATGTTGTAAATATGGCTCAGTTATTGGAGCGCAATAACGAGTTAACTCAACTAAGAGAGAGCATCCGACAAAATGATAATACCAGTGGTAGCAGTCATCGAAGTGGTGATAACAAACGTGGAGGGAATCAACATGCCAGAAATGGTAACCACTTCAGTGGTAATCATGGCCAAGATAATAAGAGTGGACATTTCAAGAAGAGGAGATTCAACAATGATGGAAAGACATCAGCACCAGCAGCTGTTGTTAAGGAAGGAGAACGACCGTTGGTCGTATGTTACAAATGCGGAGGGGAGGGACATATCAGTCCAAACTGCGTGATGCAGTCCAAAGCATGTTACAATTATGGAAGAGAAGGTCACCTAGCCCGATTTTGTCGTGCACCAAAGTCAAGTCCGGTGGGATGGAGGCATCAAAGTCGTCCCGCATAAGATAAAATCAGAGTTCAAGGGAGAGCGTTTGTCGTAACCTCCCAAAAAGTGAGGAATCCGAACGAGGTGATCACGGGTAAGCTAATCATAAACTCTAGCGAAGTTTATACTTTATTTGATACCGGTTCTACCCATTCTTTCATTTCTCCTACTTGCGCTCAACGTTTAAATTTGACTCCGGAGAAATTAAACTTTGACTTATCGGTTGAAACTCCATTGGGAGAAACCTTCATTACATCCACTATTTATAAGACTTGTTTGATTCAAATCGGTAACCGCACGTTACCTGTCTATCTTATTTTTTTGAAAATATTTGCATTTGATGTAATTTTAGGGATTGATTGGTTAACTACTCATCATGCTAAAATCGATTATTTTTGTTAGGTTGTTAACTTTCATATTCCTAACCAACCTATTATGTGAATTCAAGCAACCAAACCACTAAAATCAATCACTATCATATCAAGCCATAATGCTATTCATTTATTGAAAAACGAATGTAAAGCTTTTTTAGCCCATGTCACAGATTTAAATAAAAATACGTCAGATTTGAATGATATTTCTATTGTTAATAAATTTCCTGACGTATTCCCTGAAGAACTTCCTGGCCTACCCCAAAGTGTGAAGTTGAATTTTGTATCGACCTTGAATCCGGTACAAACCCCATTTCCAAAGCCCCATATCGAGTGGCTCCTATTGAACTTCAGGAGTTAAAAACCCAACTACATGAATTGTTAGACATCGGTTTCATTCGCCCTAGTACGTCTCATTGGGGTGCTCTCTGTTCTATTCGTGAAGAAGAAAGATGGAAGTATGCGACTTTGTATTGATTATCGGGAGTTGAATCATGTCACCATAAAAAATAGGTACCCATTGCCTCACATTGATGACCTGTTTGACCAGTTGCAGGGAGCCAAATTCTTTTCAAAGATTGATCTTCGTTCCGGATATCATCAGTTGAAGATCAAAACTAATGACATTCCAAAGACTTCTTTTAGAACTCGGTACGGGCATTATGAATTCCTAGTCATGTCTTTTGGATTGACTAATGCTCCTGCTGCCTTCATGGACATGATGAACTGAGTATTCAAGGAATATTTGGATCACTTTGTGGTCGTTTTTATTGATGACGTCCTCATATACTCCAAAACCCGTGAAGACCATGAGCAACACTTGAGGCTGATACTTCAAAAGCTTCGTGAAAACAAGATTTATGCCAAGTTGAAGAAATGTGAGTTCTGGCTTGAGGAAGTTGCATTCCTTGGGCACGTAATATCAAATTATGGAATATCTGTTGCCCCAGCAAAGATTTAAGTAATTCAAAGATGGGAGCAACTTAAGTCAGTGACCGAAGTATGTAGCTTTCTCGGCTTAGCTGGTTATTATCGAAGATTCGTAGAAGGGTTTTCTTGAATCGCTACTCCATTAACTCAGCTGACTCGAAAAGATAAAAAGTTCGGTTGGAGCGAAGAATGTGAGAAGAGTTTTCAAGAACTCAAGAGAAGACTCATTTCAAAGACTGCTCGACAATACCATCGGCTCGGAGAGGATTTGTCATCTACATGATGATGCTTCGTGCAAAAGGTTAGGATGTGTTCTCATGCAACATGGGAAAGTCATAGCCTATGCCTCGCGACAACTCAAAGAATATGAGAGGAATTATCCTACTCATGATCTAGAGTTAGCGGCCGATGCGTTTTAAGCGCTTAAGATTTGGAGGCATTACCGTATGGAGAGAAGGTGGAGATCTATACGGATCATAAAAGCCTCAAATATTTCTTCACTCAAAAGGAACTCAATATGCAGCAACGATGATGACTTGAGTTGTTGAAAGATTATGATCATACCATCCAATACCATCCTCGAAAAACGAACGTAGAAAGCGATTTATTGAGTAGAAGATCATATGCGGGCATGAGTGCAATATTGTCAACGCAAAGGCCCATTTTGTATGACTTGGAAAGGATGGAAATAGAGTTAAAGACTCCAGGGACCCATGTGATTTTGGCGAATATACGAGTGGAACCGACTTTAATAGATAAAGTTAAAGCTGCTCAAGCCACAGACCTGGAGCTGATGCGTATGAGGAAGAAAGTGCAAGAAGGTGCTATTTCAGAAGCAAGAATCGATGAAGAAGGAATACTTCGAGTCAACTCCAGACTTTGTGTTCCTAACGATTCTGACTTGAAGTATAAAATCATGATGGAGGCGCACAACACACTGTTTACAATCCATCCTGGGAGTACCAAAATGTATCATGATCTTCAACATATATTTTGGTGGAGAAATATGAAGAGAGAGATAACGGGGTTTATCTCAAGGTGTTTAACTTGTCAATGAGTCAAGGTGGAGCATCAAGTGCCAAAAGGTCCATTGCAACCACTTAAAATTCTAGAATGGAAGTGGGAGCACATTACCATGGATTTCGTTACTAGTCTTCCCAAGGTTTCTCAAGGCATAGATGCGATTTGGGTCATTGTTGATAGATTGACCAAGTCTGCTCATTTCTTACCGATACGAGAAACTTATACACTTCAACGTCTTGCTCGTATGTACATAAATGAGATTATAAGATTGCATGGTATGCCAGTATCCATAGTTTCTGATCGAGACCCAAGATTCACTTCAAAATTTTGGGTTAGTTTGCAAAAAGCTATGGGCATGGATTTATGATTTAGTTCGGCATATCATCCTCAAACGGATGGACAGTCGGAAAGGACTATTCAAAATCTTGAAGATTTATTAAGACTCAATGTCCTTGACTTCAAGGGAAGTTGGGACAATTTCTTACCATTGGTGGAGTTTTCCTACAACAATAGTTATCAAGCAAGTATTGGCATGGCTCCATTTGAGGCGTTGTGTGGAAGAAAGTGTCGTTCTCCAGTATGCTGGGATGAGGTGGGTGAAGCAATGTTGTTGGGACCGGATCTGGTACGTATGACTACGGAAAAGATTCAAATGATCCGACAATGTATAAAAACCTCACAAGATCGACAAAAAAGCTATGTTGATCTTTATCGAAAAAACGTGGAATTCAATATTGGAGATCATGTGTTGTTACGTGTTGCTCCACAGAAAGGAGTTACGAGATTTGCAAAGAGAGGAGAGCTCAATCCTCGATTCATTGGCCCATTTTTAATCCTCAATCGAGTAGGAACTGTGGCCTATAGACTCGCTTTACCGCTAAGTATGTCTCGTGTTCATAACGTTTTTCACATATCTATGTTATGTAAATATGTGAAAGACCCGAACCATATTATTGAACTAGAATCAGACGAGATAGAGAAAGATTTTAACATATGAAGAGTTACCTGTTAAAATCTTGGATAAGAAGGATCATATTCTACGCTCCAAGGTTATACCTCAAGTCAAAGTTTTGTGGAGAAACCACGATGTGGAGGAAATGACCTGGGAGTTAGAATCTGAGATGGAGTCAAGATATCCTCACCTCTTCGATATACCAGGTATGTACCCTAATTTCGAGGACGAAATTTCATAAGAAGGGGAGGTTGTAAAACCCCAACTTTTATGAATAAAGAATAATTTTCTCGAATTATATTTTTGAATATTATGGTGTGGATTTGATATAATGTTATAGTTGTGAGTAATATTTACAAATTTTGCAAAGTAAGCAAGTGGTTATATAATATTCGATTGGTCAGGGAATATTCGTACGACGGCACAATCATTGGTGGACCCCACAACGGAAGTATTGTCGTAGTTAGAAAATGACAGAATTATCTTTTTATAAAAATAACGGCGAAAGTTTTACCGTTAAAACTGTTGAACTACAAGGTAGTAAAAGTACAGTAATACGCGTGGTGGCATAGTAGCACACGGTATTGATTATTGATGCTTACGTGAGAAGGCACTTAGTTATACTCAATTATTACTACAGTAATTCTTTGATCATATCTCTCTATATTATTGATTCAATTATTGTCACAAAGATCATCCGCATAATATGTTATATTATTAAATCAATAATTGAGACGACAAAGTTATTCATATTATTATTTGCAATATTGACAATGTATAGAAGTTCTGTCAAGGAGAGGTTTGGTCACCTAATTGCGCGCCAATAAGGATAAATTCTTATTGGAAAGCCCCTCTTTCCTGGGAACAACCTGGTTGTTAAATATTGTGAATTATAATATTAATGATGAATAAGTTCGTGTTGATTAAAGATGAAATGGATAGTTCCATTGTGTTGGAATTATTAGTGTTAGTGAAAATCGACATTAATTTCGATAATAATTGATGTCTGGATAAATGAGCAATTAATTGCTATTAATTCACATGATTATAACTATTTGTTCACATGTGTGTACTATTGATTCACATTCTTGTACTATTAGGGGAGTAGTTGCAAGATTGATAATACTTGCATGACTAAGTTAAAAATGGAGGTATAGATGGAGGTACTATACTGTAATCCATATTTTCACATGATTATAACTATTGATTCATATGATTGAACTATTGATTCACATTATTTACTATTAGGGGAGGTAGTGCAAGTTTGATAATATTTGCAGGACTAAATTAAAAATGAAAAAAATGAGGAAGGTATTATACTGTAATATTTCGAGCCCCAAAACGTGCAATTATCGAAACTATATTTTCCTATAAATAGAAGCTCATTCTTCCTTCATTTCTCACCAATTCACTAAAGCTATAGAGCAATTATTGTAGAGAGAAATTATAGAGAGAAAGAAGAAGAGAAGTCTGCTACCTCACTATTCCAGTATTCAGTCTTCTTTTAAAGTAAGGGGTATTATTCTTTCATATTCATGAAGAGAGTTATTTCCTTTCAATACTCGTAAGGGTTGTTATTCCATTCTTTATTATTATGTTGGAATAACCTGTCTATGTGAAGTACCGCATACATGGTGAAATTCTTCTGTTATTCCATTCTTTATTATTCTATTGGAATAACCCGTCTGTGCGGTCTATCGCATGCCTGGTGAATTCTGTTGTTATTCCATTCTTTATTGTTCTGTTGGAATATCTTGTCTGTGCGGATTACGCATGACCTGGTTCCATTCTTTATTATTCTGTTAGAATATCCTGTGTGTGCGGGTTACGCATGACCTGGTTCCATTCTTTATTATTCTGTTGGAATAACTTGTCTGTGCGGATTACGCAGGCCTGGTGAATTCTTCTGTTATTCCATTCTTTATTATTCTGTTGGAATAACATGTCTATGTGGATTACCGCATGCATGGTGAATGATCCTTCATATTCATTCCTTATTAAATTGTGGAAATGATCTGTCTACGTGGATTATCGCATGGCGGGCAAAAATCTATTTGCTGTTTCATATATTCTATTATACTTAGTTGGTTAAAGTTTTGGCTTCTATACTCCATAAAATTAGTGGAATATCCTTGATATTTGCGCTTCATCCAGTATCTTTTCATGAAAATATTCTTCTGAGCATTCTTAAATTTTACTCCACAAAGAAGTATCATGTTGATAATTTGGACGATATTGATTTCTGGATAAATTAAAATTATAAATCTTTAAAATTTATCATTGAACTTGTTTTATTGAATTATTATGTCATTGTCATCATCCTCATGCTTATATTGTGATTAAAGTCATCTTTGGCTTACGTGCATGTAGATGGACTTGGTATGATTATGATCGTGATTATTCAAAGATAATCATAACCGTAATGTGACGAATGATGTGGTAAAAGTTCTCATTGGCCTGTAGTTTATTGATGGACAGTTGTTGGTATGATTATGACCAGGGATTATTCGGTATAATCATGATCATTGATGATTACATGAATATCCTTGGCTGTGATGCAGGGATGATTCAATTTTATTTATTAATCTGAGTCTCAGCGATAAAGTTGATGAAAAACTTTTTAAATCATAGAAGATAGTAGATTTTATGCTCTACTTGACTCTTCTAATGGATTGCTTGTTCCGCTGCAGTTAAACTTGTTGTCTATTATATTCTATCAGTTTAACATTGTTAAAGGTTAATGATAATTTATTCTGCATTATCTTAGTTATAATATTTCTTATTGGGCTAGTTGAGTTCACCCTTTTTTTCACTGTTCTATTCAAGAAATGAGAACGTAGTCGGGACTAGTCGGGGAACGGAGTGACGGTCCAGATGATAGTATTAGTAATCCTCACTATTCTGTTAAATAGTGTGACAATAAATGTAATGAGGACTCCATTAAGTGTGGATATTGTCTAGATGATAATATTCTTATTAAAACTCTTAGATTATGTTTTGTCATATTTTACATGACTGTTGTATAATTAAGTTGTATTTGAATTTTGTACCATGTATTTGGCGACTCAAGATGGGTGATGTATACCTATTTTGGGGGCATCACAATTACTATTCATGTATACGACATTATTCACGTATACAACACTATTCACGAATACGGCACTATTCACCGAAAAATGAAATGTTCTCCTTTTCATCCCAGATGTCTATTATGGTTACTATCATTGATTGTATCCATGTTTTGATCTTCATTCTATACTTGTTTTGTTAAAATTTTGGCTTCTATACTCCATGAAATTAGTAGAATATCCTTGATATTTACGCTTCATCCAGTATCTTTTCATGGAAATATTATTCTGAGCAGTTCTTGATAAGTTTTAACTTTTTCATGTAGGGTTACTATTCACGGGGTTACTATTCTCGAAGTTACTATTCACTGGGTACTATTCACTCGCTTACTATTCACCCGGGCTACGATTCGTGACAAAAATTGATTACTTTTCGATTCAAATCATTTTTGATACAATATTATTCTTGAATTTTACTCCACAAAGTAGTACCATGTTGACAATTTGGACGTTATTCATTTCTGGATATATTAAATTATAAATCTTTAAAAATTTATCCTTGAACTTTTTTTATTGAATTCTTATATCACTGTCATCATCCTTATGATTATATTATGTTAAAAGTCATATGTGGCCTGTAGTGCATAGATGGACTTGGTATGATTATGACCAGGGATTATTCGGTATAATCATGACCGTAATATTACAAATGATGTGTTAAAAGTCCTCATTGGCCCGTAGTGCATTGATGGACAGTTTTTGGTATGATTATGGCCATGGATTCTCTTCGGCCAAGGGTGCAAGGATGAATTGTTTTATGACATGATCATGACCATTGATGAATACACGAATATCCTTGGCCCGTAGTGCATGGATAATTTGTGGTTGTGATACTAAAGAATATCCTTTGGTCGTAGTGCAGGGGTGATTCGATGATGTGGATTATTTATTAAGCTGAGTCTCAGCGATAAAAGTGATGAAAAACATTTTTAAATCATAGTAGATAGTCGATTTTATGCTCTACTTGACTCTTCTAATGGATTGCTTGTTCCGCTGCAGTTAAACTTGATGTTTGTTATATTTTATCAGTTTAACATTGTTGAAGGCTAATGATAAATTATTCTGCATTATCTTAGTCATAATATTTCTTACTGGGTTAGTTGAGCTCACCCTTTTGCTATCATTGTTCTCTTCAGGAAATGAGAACGTAGCCAAGACTAGTCGGGGAAGGGAGTGACGGTCCATATAATAGAATTAGTAGTCCTCACTATTCTATGAAATTGTGTGATAATAAATGTATTGAGGACTCCATTTGAGTTGAATATTGTCTAGAAGATAATATTCGTATTAAAACTCTCAGTTTATGTTTTGTCGTATTTTACACGACAGTTGTATTTGAATTTTGTACCATGTATTTGGCGACTCAAGATGGGTGATGTATACCTATTTTGGGGGCGTCACAAAGCATCTTCGAGAAAATAATGTACAAAGTAGTGCCGAATTCCTTGTGGGCATGAGAGTCATCTAAGGAAATTCAAACACCGTGTATAATTTACAAGTTGGTTACATCTGAAAATGTCCATCACGGGAACCGAATCTAGATTCAGGAAACTGAATCTGTGATCACATGATTCTTAGGCTCACATGAGGTCGCAGTTTATATGAAAGCTGTAAGTAGTTATATATATAAAAGTTGTATATATATATATATATATATATATATATATATATATAAACGATCGACCACCACGAAGTAAACTTCATGGGGGATTGAAAATGTAAATATATATAAAAGTTGTAAATAAATATATATAGGGACGATCGATCGCCACGAAGTAAACTTCATGGGGGATTGGAAATATAAATATATAAAAGCGGTAAATATATATATAGAGAGAGATGATCAACCGACACGAAGTAAACTTTAGGTGGGACTAAATGTAAATAAAGCAGTGAAGACAATCAACCGCCACGAAGTAAATTCCAGGCGGGACTAAATATAAATAAAGTAGTAAAAGGTCACGAAGTAAACTCTGTGTTCGATAGAAATGTATATATATATATATATATATATAAGTTATAAACGCATCGGATATATATTCGTGCTCACCAATGAGAGTTCGATAACAATTTATGTATAAGTATATATATATATATATATATATATATATATATATATATATACTAACATCATCGAGTTATGCATCGATTGAGCATGGATTCACATCCAGAGCATTTATTTCTTATATATATATATATATATATATATATATATAAAAGAAATAAAAAGTCACGGACCGAAGTCTGGGCATACACACGCAACACGACTCTCAAAATGAATAACTGTGAGTGCACAAAAGTGGAGAAAGGCTTTAAAAAATGTAAGAAGTCTTACAGTGGGCTTCCAAGAAGACTTAAAATTGCTTTAATTAAATGAACACTCAGTTTCCACCGGTAAAATATGACAAAGCACGAGCTCACAAGTGTTTAAAATAAGAAAGCACTCAATTTATAGTGTGTACATAGCAAAATAGACAGAGCTTCCTCGCCTTCTCTCTCTTCAAAATGGCCACCCCAAGTCCTCTATTTATAGAGGGGGGGAGCCGCAGGTGTACCTACGGCAGTAGTAGGTCTGCCTGTGGCTTCCCGGGGTGTCCCAGACCATGTGGGTCCCGTCGTCTCGAAGTACGTGCACTCGGACAACGCGTTATTCGCTTGAACCTTCATAACTTTAAATCTGGGAGTCCGATGGAAGCGTGACATACCATTCCGAAAATCACTTTCCAAGAGCTATGAAATGACATAGGATTTGACCTTTTTTTATTCCGGGAAGATGGGTCCATGATCGAAATAGCATTTTTGGGTTTCCATCAGGCAGTCCGCTAAGCTGTTTTGCGTAGTTTGCACTTGGAAGTTAAGATATGGTTCTTGTGGGACTTCTTTTGAAGAAGTTTGAGTTGAAATGAGTTGATGTGATTTAAGTTGAGTTTTATTTGGTAAAATGACCATTTTGTCAGCGACAACCCGAGAATTTAGAAAATTTTTAAAAATTTTAATTAATTGATTTAAGGTTCAACATTAGAACCTATACAGAAAATTAGTGTATGCGTTTAATATTTTTAAGAATGAATTTTGAGGATTTCAAAATTCTATGAAAGATTTAAGTGAATTATTCAGGATTAAGGGAATAAGCGTTTATGTTTTGTGTATATGTGTGCATGATATGGTTAAGGGTCAAGGGTTGACCAGATAAACGATATCTATAACAAACCATAATTATATATTAAGAACGTCAACGTTCGGATAGAAAACCCTAGCGAATTATAAGAAACCCTAGAAATCGGTTCTGGAAACCCTAATTTCGGTTCCGGGTATTCGAAACCCTAATTCGGAAGTTGGAAACCCTAAATTGGGAACTTAATGGCGTAAGTGTAAATAATTATAATATTGATTAGGGTAAAACTTAATTAATTAGCAAACCCTAATTTCAAATTTATAAAACCCTAATTTCTTGTTTAGGAACCCTAATTTGTAAATAGGAGAAAACCTAAGTGTTAATTTAATAATTATAATGTTAATTAGGAAAACCTAATCCTAATTTTCAAGTTAAGTAATTAGGAAACCCTAATCTAATTAGGAAACCTAATTTCTAATTTAGAAACAATTATTTTTATTTAGAAACCCTAATTAGTGGTTTATAAACCCTAATGACTAATTTTGATCCTAATTGCTTAATTAGCAAATTTAATTAGGAATTATTAATCCTAATTAGCAATATTTAAAGTATGATTAAGAAATTTTAATATAATTAGAAAATTTTAATTATAATTCAGAAATATTAATTTTAGATTTTTAAAACCGAAATTCGAAAATCTTAGAAAGTAAATTAATTTGCAAGTTAAGGGTTAAACCCTAAACCCTAAATTAGTTCAAACCCTAAACCCTAACCCCAAACCCTAAACCCTAAGGGTTTGCATCAAATGACCAATCTAGAAATAAAAATTAATTGCTAAATGACTATAATACCCTTATTGCATTATTGAGCCTAACTTGCAAATCTAGCCAAATGTGAGTTTGTGAGCAACCCTAACCACTCCATATGACACCCATCAGCCAAAAATTAGCAGCTATCTCAGCCAACTAGCAATACAAGATTAAAAAGTATCATGTATTTGGCATTCTAGTGAGAGAAAGCTCACTTTAGTTTTCTAAACTATCAAAGACCTTCTCTCTCTAAAAATTCGGGAATGGGAAGTGAGAGAGAGTGAGAAACCAAGCCAAGATCAGTTCATAGCAAGCCAATATCAGATCCAAGAGTCAGAATCAAGAATCAAAGTTAGAAAGAGGTATAAACCCTAGTTTTCAAAATCCTTAGATCTGATGTTAGATGTTGAAATTGATTGTTTAAAGTTGTGTTAGAAGGTGTCTATAAGTGATCTGGGTTGATAGATCAAGGATCCATAACATCAAAGTCCTCGGATCTAGCATTTTGAAAAATCTGGAAAAACTTTGAAAAGTTGTCTGACATCCATATGTCAGACCTCATAGATCTCTCTGTGTTAGGTGTTAGTGGTGTTTGATGTTATAGAACTGGTCTTTGTAGTAAGGGATTTAATCTGGGACTTTCAGAAATCCCATATCATGTTTATATTGCAAGATATGATCGGTCAAAGTACGTTGACCGAGCACAAAATTTTGAATCTGGGCAACCCAGAACTTTTCTAGGTGGTCTGACAAGCTTTTTGAAGCCCCTGATCTTGCTTCTGTTAAGTGTTTTAGTCATTTTGTTGGTTGCATATTGTAGTCTGACATGTTATGTACACATCCAAACCATTATATCACTCAGAACTTGCTTACAATCAAATTTATTGGTGGTCAAACCACCGTTGACCAAACTGCTCAAGAACATTTCTGGGTTTTCCAGAAATGTTCAAGAACAGTTCGTGACCCTTAGTTTGATCGGTCCATATCTCGCGTTTGTGATGTTGTTGTTATGATATGATAATAAAGAATTATAGCCGGACATGTATACTACATGTGTGAACTTGTAGATCATACAAATGGAACACAGAACTCAACCTATAATGACTCAAAGTAGGTACCTCGATTCTCGCTGAAGTCAGCAGGCATTGTAAACTCAAGAAACAAAGGTTGTCGACTTTTCTGCGAAAACCTATATCTTGCGTTTAAGGAATGTTTTGGCCATGAACTCAGTTTCTAGTTGTATTATTACATGAATACTACATCATTAAAACTTTAGGAACCTAGAAAAATAATTAGATCATAGATTTAATCTTGGTCAAACAAGCCACCCGGTAACTGGCGATAAAGCTCAAGAACACTCAAGAACACCTATAGCGACGGGTCTGTCGCTATAGGGCCCTTTAGCGACGGTTTCTATTTTATTTTAATTTTTGATTTTCTGAAAATTATTTAAAAATAGATAAAAATGGTTTTTAATTATAAAAAATACAATATAAATTCCAAAAAATTATTTTAAAGTCTGAAAAATAGTTTTTAATTATTTAGAGTATATTTCATAAATATTTAATATTTTTGGAATATAAATGGTATTTAATTTATTTAATTATAATATTAAATAAATAATTTAAAAATGATTTTAATACATGAAAATCATGAAAAATAATATTATGGTATAATAAAATATTTTAAGTTATTTTTTAGTGACTTTTAATATTTTAGGATGAATTTTATTAATTAATCAATATTAATGTTAATTAGTTTATTTAATAAATATATTAAATAAATTATGGAAAAATGGAATTAATGGTTTATAAATCATATAAAAATGATTTAAGTATTATAAAAATATTTGAAGTTATAAAATATAACTTTTGATATTTTTTCATGAAAATATTAATATTTTAATATTAATAGCAATTATCGGATAATGGATTTAAGTATTTAAAAATTATATAAATGTGATTTTAAAGTATTAAAATACTTGGATATATTATAAATATATTATAATATTATGACATGTATTTCATTAATATTTGATAATAAAAAAATATTAATGATAAAAGAATTATGTGGTATTTAAATTAGCTAAATACGATATTAATGATTAGAAAAACATTTTAAATGATAATAATTATTTAAAAATTATTACGAGCTTATAAAAAATATTTCAATTGTTAATAAAATTATTTAAGTGTTAGGTAGAGTTTAATTGAACTTAAACTCGTGAATTGTCCGACTAGACCGTCGGGACGTTAAAACTTTTGTTTAACTCAAGTCGAATTGAAATAGTTTGACACGATAACCGAGTCTTATATGTGTTATGTATCGATAGGGTTATGTGTTATGTGTTTAGGTTATTCTATGTATATATATATATATATATATATATATATATATATATATATATATAATAGTATTATATTGTGATGATATTATTCTAAAATTGGAGATCTATATTACTAATATTAGGTCTTCGGATAAAGCGTTATAAATTGCATTGCGATAATCAACGGTTCAGGTAAGTTTGTTTTTACTTAACTCTACTAAGAGTTGTTTCATTCAGATATGCTTATGGTTAATCATTGCTGGTTGCCATGAATTGTACTCTGTACATATTGCATGTATAAGTCAGGTATGAAAGGTTGATCACCTTCATTACCATTCGGTTCAGATATATTTGTTCATGTATAATACTTGTTCAGTCAAAAGTTTGTTCCTACTAGTTCACAATTATATTATTGAATTATAGCTAGCATATTATTCAGACTCATTCAATCATGATATATCGTTATATGATTGAACTTAAACTTGTTGGGCAATCCTTATGCTCACCTTTGCTATATCATGATAAACATTGCAGATTAAGACGAACGCGTCGGATACAAGAAAGGTTAAAGACAGTTCCAACTTAAAGTTAATGTGCGCGATTAGTTTTGTAATAGTGTAGTTTGATAATAATGTTATATGTTAGATAGTTATGAATTGTGTATTAAGTTAAGGTTACTCGACCTTGGAAAATAGTGTGTAATGTATTGTATAAACAATTTATGTTTATATCTTCCGTAAATATAGTAATAGTAATAGAATGATCGAACCGGATCCGCGTTGATTCGGGACCTCGAATTCGGGGACCTCACATTGCCCCTCCCGGGGATGTTTCTGACTTTGTCGCAGTTGTAGCGATCTTTTCCCAGGGTTATCTCTGAGATTGTCATGTTGTTGACTTTGAATGTCCTCAGGGTTATCTCTGTGGTTGGCTTGACCTCCCGGAGTTGATCCCGGGCATTAAACTTGATCTCTCGGGGTTATCTCCGGGGTTAGAAACTGATTTCCCGGGGTTATCTCCAGAGTTGGAAACTGGATCTCCCGGGGCTATCTTCGGGTTTGGAATTGATTTTGTGGTCCTCCAGGGTTATCTCTAGAGTGTGAAAAAGACGTTTTTGTCCTCCTGCATGGTTAGTAACAGGAAAACGAAATTTCAAGTGTCAAAATTTGGGATTTTATTCTTTTGATGGGATGATTGATTAATTCTCTTTGGGAAAATTTTTATTATTTTTTTCTTATGAAACCTTTTTTTTCTCTTTGGATGTTTTTTCTTAGTTGGGATAATTATTTTTCATTGTGCTAATTATCAATGATATATATTTTCAGATTTGAGTGGAGGGGTTATCTCAACGTGATATTTTGTTACTTGTGTTGAATAACAATCATACATGCTTATTCTGTTTATTATTTTTAATTTATGGAGTGTAATTGTATTTTATGTATTCTTGGTATTCACTACCTGTTGTTACGATTGGTTATAATACATGCTTATCCAATTCTTGATATGAGAATTGGTTATAATTTTTTTCCCAAAATACACTTAAAATAAATTATCTACCATGCAATCTACATACTATCTTTTCTTTTTCTTCTCTCTTCTTACTATCTACTCTCTCTCTCTCTCTCTCTCTCTCTCTCTCTCTCTGTCTTGCAATCACTCTTTATAATATAATCATGTTTTCTCAACACAAAAAACTATAAGTAATTTTTTTGTGTTTTCAATTATAAAATATTTTTATTTATTTATTTAATTAATTGCATCTATGGTTAATATAGTTTAATTTATTTTGTTTTATAAGAACATACATAATCTAAATACTCCATCAAACAATTTTTTAATTATAAGAAAAAAATGGTGGAAAACAAAAAAGAGAGCTAACAAAATTTTTAGACACAACAAGTAATAAAAAAAAGAAAAAAAAAGAGTGAGATGACGTAAATATAGGGAGTGAGTGAAAAAAATTAACTATATAAGAAATTGAGTTTATAAGATAACTATATAGAATAATACTAGAGACACAAACTATTCTACAAATATTTTATAAACTGTTGATGTGGTATACTCCACCTCAGCATATTGTGTGGGGTCGAAGACTATATTGAAGCAATTTGCTGATCAATATATGTTGAGGTGGAATATGTCATATTAACAGTTTGTAAAATATTTATAAAATCATTTGTGTATGTAGTATTACTCAACTATATATTAGTTAAAGATGAGGAGAGAAAAAATAGATGAATAGACAAATAAAAGAGTGTTTTGGACATTTAGTAACATATTTAATTAGCAGTAATTAGGTTTCTTAATACTATGTGTTCAACTATAAAACGACAAATATAAAGGAATGGACGGAGTATTTATTTGGGATTGTTTGATTTGGATCATATATTATAGTTTTGGCGTATTTATTTTGGGGCCATTTGATTTGGATCATATCAATGCGATATGTCTGTAATGTGATTTTTTTTTGTAAAAGGCTAAAGAAATTTATTTCTGAAAAAAATACCCCTTATCTAAAAGGACGTAAAATGTACATTCATGATCTGAATACATAATTCTGTGTGAAACACGGGTTTTGTTATAAAATTATTTTATTTTAATATTTTTTGATATTATATTATACAAATATATTAATTAAAATATTATTGTTATCAAGAATGTTTTCAAACTTGGATCGTTCATCGAACCGAAAAAAGTACTGGAGTCACTAGTCCAACCAATGGTCAAACCGTTATTGACTCAGTGACATCATTAATATATAAAAAAATAAAAAATAATTAAATATATTAATTATTATTATATATTATATATAATATTTAGTAAATATGTAAAATTAATTAATTTATATACCAAAAAAACTAAACATATTTATATAATATTTATTTTATATAATTCAAATAATAAACATAAACATCTTTAGTGTAAATAAAAACTCCCCTTCTTTTATCATATTATAGTCAAAAGACAATATGCTTTTAGCATATTTTAATTAAAATCTTTAAACACATGATACTCCCCTTCTTTTAGAGTAGATACATTCATATTATAGTGAAGGAATATGCTTTTGGCATATTGTAATTAAAATCTTATCATTCCAACATTTCAAGTTCTACCAACGGTAGATGAGCTCTCATTTCAAAAGGAAATATACACACTCTCCTTTTATAATTCCAAATCGGCAATACAGAGAGAGATACACAACCATGATCCAAGAATTTTGATGAATCTGATCTAGCTTTTGTTTTTGATTTTGCTCTTTACTTTAGGATTTCTTCGGCGATTATTTTGAGAATGATGAAATCTTCCGAATACTTCTTTTTCTTTTTATTTCTTCTTCTTTTCTTTTTGATTTTTCTGTTTTAACTCAGATCTGGATGTTATTTTGTCATTCTTCTGTGATTATTATTTGTAAATATTGTTAAGGCTTATTGGGTATGAATAATGAGTTTAGAAAGCGAGTAGTTTTGTGTTATTTATTAGAGTAAGCCATACAATAATGATTTATTTGGGCAACAGAGAAGAAGTAAAATTGCAGGAGAAGAAGCAGAAGTGAAGGCTGAAGCTTTACGTTTTATTTTTATTTTATTTAAGTAGGAAACTGGTCCAACTCGCAACCAGCTACCGATTCACTGGGTCAGGCGATTCAATCGATCGATTATTTTTTTTTTTCAGTTCGACCGCTTGTTCAGTCCGAGTCTTATAACAATGATCAAGAATATAAATTTTTAAGAACACTAATTAAATTTAAAAAATGCATGGGAATAAAATAACAATAAATATATAATTATATGATAGTAGAATATAGATAAAAAGATTTTGAAATGAAAAAACGAAAAAAAATAATTTCTTTGCCTAGATTTTAGGGAGTTGCTATACCTAAATTTTAGGTGTTGAAAGACCATTCTTAAACTTTAGGGTTGAGAGACGATGTAACACCTCTTTCCAAAATAAAAGGAGAGGTTACGCATAAAACATAACAAAATAAAACGAAAGCTTTATGCCACAAAAGAATGGTCTCATAATGATTAAATATCACAAGACAAACTATAATAAATATCACACTGACTCAAACCATAATCTAAGTTAATTGTTACAATTCAAATAAACTGACAAATCAAGCCTAAACAGAATATCTCTAAACCATTGGAATGAAGGAGCTCTCATCACACTTGCCCTCGATCCTCGATTATCTCGTCGGAAGAAAAAACACATGAGCCAAATGCCCAAAGACGGATATAGAATACAAATAATGAAACGAAATAATTAATTCAATTAAATGAATCAATCAAACGAAACGAACCAAGCTAACACAACGAAATAATAGTCAATCAAATGGTCGGGTGTTATTTCATATCGAGCTCGTAACAAAATGTAAATATACATTTCCACATGAAAGTCAAATAATGCCCACGTAAAAATCACACACGTTGGACCGCGAATCCAATGCGTATGTAAAATCTAAGGTGTGTTTGGCACAAACATCACTAATCCGCAGAACATATGAGAAAATTAGAATTCGACCCATACACCTCCCACAACAAAATACCAAATGGCCAACTCCCAGGAGCACAAAAGCGAGACGCAAGTGGTCGATCATCACCGCCATTTAAAGGTGTCATGCCCCTCGGTGTCAAGAGGACATGCATGTGGTACCCCCACAAGTGGTTATATCTCAGGTATACCCTACGGTATTCTAACAAAATATAATGTCACAACACATGCGACACAACAAAGGGATTCTAAAATGTACATGTTATACTGAAACGAAATATCAACACAAAGTCTCCAAATATATTAACATGTACTTTCTACAAAGATCGAAATAAATATAAACCATGTCACACTAGAACAAAGAGTACAAATACTAATTTCAAATACTAATGCCAAAATAAAACATTATCACGAATTTAAGAAGGAACAATTATGAGAGGCAAAACTAAATTTCGAAACGAATAATGAAACGAACAAATTAAAAACAAAAGAGTCTCGCTGAAAGAGTACGGAATCCGTACCTGGATTAAGCAATGTAATACCCAAAAATTATATTGCAAATATACTCCTTAATTTCTCTCCGTCCGATCTAATAAAATAATGATAATACAATTATAAGTTACTTAATAATTATAATTTATATTAATATGAAATTGATTTCTCTAATTACATCAATTTACAAAATAAACCCGAATTAAATTATAAATAATCCTTTAATCATTTTTTTAACAAAATAATATCCTTAAAATATAATATATAATATATATATATATATATATATATATATATATATTCTAACATCAAGCATGAATACAAAGATTACCGCCTCCGCTTCTTATAAAACTTATTAAAGTATATGTATATAAACTTATTCCATACATGCTTTTATAATTTGTTAGAATATATATATATATATATATATATATATAATATCTAAATTATTAAACCATTAAAGCAAAACATGTTTAGTATATATGTATACATCTGGTACTATTAATTGAATATATATGAATATATTTACAATGATTGCTATGACTCCTCTCAATAATCTTGATAACAAAATAAGATAGAGACTTACATGTATGTTAGAAAAGAATTCAATTCCTCTTCTTCCTCTTATGCTGTCGCCATTGCTCTTCTGTTTCTTTTTGACTCACGCCCAATTTTTTTTAATTCGAACAGAACTACTAAGGGTTAGGTTTTAGATATTTATTTATTAATTACTTATTAGCCCAAAAGTAAATGACTAGTTTGACTCAAATAAAAGACAAATTCAATTAAAATATTTAAAATATACATTTAAAAGTCATCTATTTATTTATTATTATTATTATTTATTTATTTATTTTACTGGGTATTACATCACCTACCCCTTAAAAAGGATTCCATCCCCTGAATCAAAAGAATGGAACACACCTAAATTTTTAAAGAGATGCGGATACTCCGCTCGAATGGACTCCTCCATCTCCCATGTAGCCTCCCGCTCCGAATGATTTCTCCACAAAACCTTAACAAACGGAATAGTCTTCCTCCTCATAATCCGCTCTTGACGATCCAAAATCGCCTCGGCTTGCTCATCACAAGTAAGATCCTCCCGAATCTTATCGAATGGATATTGCACCACGTGCAACGGATGATAATGATAACTCCTCAACACCAATACATGGAACACATTGTGCACGTGAGCTAGCTGCGGAGTCAAAGCTAACCGTTACGCAACTTCACCAACTCTCTCCAAAATCTCAAATGGGCCAATATAACGCAGGCTAAGCTTCCCTTTCAAGCCAAATCGTCGAATGCCCTTCCAAGGAGAAACATTTAGAAACACATGCTCACCAGGTTCAAATTCTAAAGTCCTCATATGCTTATCAGCATAACACTTATGCCGTGATCGAGCTGACTTCAATTTCTCCTTAGCCACCACTACCTTCTCCGTAGTGATTTGAACTAACTCAGGCCCTTCTATGGCCCTTTCGCCAACCTCATTCCAACAAGTTGGTGCCCGACACTTCCTACCATATAATGCCTTAAAAAGAGTCATTCCAATACTTGCATGCCAGCTAATATTATAAGCAAACTCAACTAGGCTCAAGTAATCATCCCAATTACCCGACCACTCAAGTGCACAAGATCTCAAAATGTCCTCTAATGTCTGAATAGTCCGTTCGGATTGCCCATCAGTTTGCGGATGGAAAGAAGTACTGAAGTTGAGCCAAGTACCCCAAGCTTGTTGAAACCCTTTCCAAAACTGTGAAGTGAACCATGGATTTCGATCTAAAACAATAGACACCGGAGTACCATGAAGTCTAACAATCTCCTATTAAAAGATATGTGCCAACCTATCCACCGAGTAACCCTCATGGATAGCCAAAAAGTGTGCCGATTTGGTCAGTCGGTCCACCACTACCCAAATGGCATCATTCTACCTGAAGGTCTTCGGCAAACCAGTCACAAAATCCATCGTGATATCCTCCCACTTCCACACTGGAATGTCTAACTGTTGTAATAAACCACTAGCTCGTTGATGTTCTATCTTCACTTGTTGACAAGTGAGGCACTTCCCAACATATTCAGCCACGTCTCGTTTCATCTCATTCCACCAAAAAATTCTTCTTCAAATCCCTATACATCTTTGTAGAACAAGGATGAATAGAAAATGGCAAACTATGAGCCTCAGCCAACACAGCCTCCCGGATGATTGGATCTGATGGTACACATAATCGCTCACCCAACCAAATCACACCGTGATCATCAATACAAAACTCAGACTGCTTGCCCTCCTCTAGATTTTGCGTCATACTCACAACTCCCCATCTTCCTTTTGGGCTTCTTTGACCCGCGAGATAAGAGAGGGCTCCACTTTTATACCTGCCAAATGGCCATCTGAACCTTGCACATACAACTCCAACTCTAGCCGTTCCATATCTGAAATAAGCTGAGGTTGTGTAATGAGGGCTGCTACACTCCCTGAACTCTTTCGGCTAAGAGCATCTGTAACCACATTTGCCTTCCCCAGGTGATACTGAATCCTCGCATCATAATCTTTTAGAAGCTCCAACCAACGCCTCTGCCTCATGTTGAGCTCCTTCTGAGTGAAGATGTATTTAAGACTTTTGTGATCGGTGAAGATATCACAAGTCTCTCCATACAAATAATTCCTCCAAATATTTAAGGCAAAGATCACCGTTGCCAACTCCAATTCATGTGTGGGGTAATTCACCTCGTAAGGTTTAAGCTGCCTAGAAGCATAAGCAATCACTTTACCGTGTTGCATTAAAACACACCCCAAACCCTTTTTAGAAGCATCACTATAAATCTGGTAACCTCCAGTCCCCGATGGCAATGCAAGTATAGGAGCTATCACAGGTCATTTCTTTAACTCCTCAAAACTCTTCTCACGCTCCTCATTCCACACAAACTTCGTGCCCTTTCTCATCAACTGAGTCAATGGTAAGGCAAGCAAAGAAAACCCTTCCAAAAACCGCCTATAATACCCTGCCAAACCCAAGAAACTCCTAATCTCTGTCACTGTAGTAGGTCTTGGCCATTTAGTGATAGCCTCAACTTTCGCAGGATCCACCTTAATAATACCTTCAGCAGAAACAACATGGCCCAAAAATACAACTTTCTCTAACCAAAACTCGCATTTAGAGAAATTAGCATACAACTTCTCTTTCTGCAAAATCCCCAACACTGTGCGAAGATGTTCCTCATGCTCTTCCTTAAACTTGGAGTAAATATAAATGTCATCAATAAAGACAATGAAAAATTGGTCCAAGTACTCCCCGTTGGGTAAAATCTAATTACGCACAACACGCAAGTATACGTGGCCAACAAGTAATAAAGTGAAAGTAGAGTATCGTTCCCACGAGAAATTATTAATACAAATTACCAAGTACTAACCCTTAATCGACGCAATCTTATTTAAACGAATGAATTTCAAATTATATAAATTAAACTATTATTAAATTCCACTAGTTAAATTAAGATTACGGAGATTTAAGATCACAACTTCACTTATTGCTCCATTTAAGTTAACACACTTCTCATCAATTATTCTCTATCATGAATTGTTAATCAAGAACACTAAAGCAGATAAAACCATCTCTCGATGCATAATACCCATACTCACTTAAATCCACAGATGATAGAATTAAGCAAGACACCCTAATTAACTAATCCACTATATCTCTATGTGAATTACAATTAAAAAAGATTTAAACCACAAGTTTTGTATAAGATTACATATGGCATAAAGGCATATCTCTATCCTTAACACGAATCATGAATTCCATCTATGCAGAAATCACAAACACATGCTATCATGATCAGATCTAAATCTAAACTTCATTTCTCGAGTTCATATAGATTATCACGGTAATTGTTAGGTAGATAATTAAGAAATTAAGTTCAAATCACAATAGACAATCCTCACGATAGAACATAATAATTGATAGCGAAGCATATTAAAATAAACTACACAATAAGATCTATTGTAATCTCAAACAAATAATTAGTTCATGATTATTGAATTAAAACTAAGAATCCACAATTGAATAATCATTAAAAGACACAGATAGAAGAAGATAAGAAGATATAATCTATTGTCTGTAGATTTGAAGCTCCCTCATCGCTCCTACTTTGAATCTTTAATGGTCTTCAAGTTGCTTCAATCTCCAAATCTCATTAGAACTAGTATTTTCTTCTATTCTACTCTAATCTAATCTTCATTAGTTGCTTTGCATCATGCTTAATTCGTTATTTGTTGAAGAATATATATCTCACATCGAGTTCTGGCCGAAATCCCTCAACAAATAGAGTCCATATGCTATCCAAAGTCCACAAATTTAACTTCCAGCAGAGTTTGAAGCATGCTAGAATTGCCCAGAAATCGGGACCCCCGCCCCGGCGGGGGGTACAAGGCATAAATAGCCCGCCCCAACGGGCATGGCCACTGTTAGTTGATTTTTGCCATTTTCCAAACATGCTCCAATTATGCTCCAAATGCCTCTTTTTCTCAACATTCGTCACACCAACCACCCTATACATGAAATAATACGAAACAAGTAAGAATGAACATGAATGCAAAGAATTAACAACGATTATACTTAAAATGGACATCGATTCGCGGATATAAAATCCACTTATCACTCCCTGAACACCCGATTCATTAAATCCATAAACACCGCTGGAGCGTTAGTCAACCCAAATGGCATCACCAGAAACTCGTAATGCCCATAACGAGTGCGAAAAGCTGTCTTAGGGAAATCCTCATCCCTCACCCTCAACTGATGATAGCCCGACCTCAAGTCTATCTTCGAAAAATACTTTTCCCCTTGAAGTTGGTCAAACAAGTCATCAATCCTCGGCAATGGATACCGATTCCTGATGGTAATCTTGTTCAACTCCCTGTAGTTTATACACAGCCTCATAAACCCATCCTTTTTCTTCACAAACAACACTGGAGCACCCCACGACGAAACACTCGGTCGAATCACACCACGATCTAACAGCTCCTGTAACTGCTCCTTCAACTCTTGTAACTCTAATGGTGCCATCCGATACGGCACCTTAGAGATAGGCTCCGCACCAGGAACAAGCTCAATAGCAAACTCTACTTCTCGTTGTGGTGGCAACCCTGACAATTCCTCAAGAAACACATTAGAAAAGTCACGAACAATTGGAACATCTTTAATATAAGACTCACCCTTAGAGGTATCTTTCACAAAAGCAAAATACCCCTCACAGCCCTTTGCCACCAAATTTATAACCTTCAAAGCTGAAATTAACTTCACCACTCTACTCGACTGTGAACCCTGAAACACGAATTCTGGAGACTTCACATCTCTAAATATAACCTTCTTCACTGACAATTGATAGTGGCCTGGTGCTTATCCAACCAGTCCATCCCAAGAATAACATCAAAATTGTGCATACTCATCTGAAGGAGATTAGCCCTACGAATCTATCCCCAAAACTGATCGGACACCCTCGATACAAATCAGAAATAACAACAGAAGTCCCCATCGGGGTAACAATAGACATAACAAAATCTAAGGATTGAGATGGCACACCCAGATGCCGAACAAAAGACTGAGCAACAACGGAATGAGTAGCACCCGTATCAAACAAAATAGAAGCCTCACGATTGCCAACTAAAAGAGTGCCAGAAACAGTACCTGGTGCACCTGTCGCCTGGTTATATGTCAAGGCAAACACTCGATCACCCTGACGCTGACCTCCATTGCCACCATTATCACTACCTCCACCATTACCACGTGGACCGGTACAATCCCTAGTAATATGACCCATTTGTCCACATAAGAAGTATGGACCTATGAGTCTGTGGCACTGCCTCCTCAGAAGATTAGCCCCATAAGTAGCACAACGAGCTATCGGAATGAGATTTGGGTTACCCCCACCAGCTGGTCCCGGATAACGACCCTGATTCTGTCCCTGCTGACGATTCTGCCACTGTGAACGATTCTAACCATTCCAAGGTAGCTGCAGCTGACGATTCTGCCCTTGCTGAGGCATCTGCTGATAACCCCTATTTTGATTCTGGCCTCGCCACTGCCCATGTTGACCACCACAATTCTTATTCCACTGACCACCTTGACTTCTCCCATGCTGAACTGAAGTTTGACCCTGTTGGTCATCTCTGTCCCTCTTTCGACTCCCTTCCGGTTTAGAAGACCGAAAGTCCTGTCGCTCCATCTCAATATTTTTGGTCGTATTTGCCACAACCGACACATCTGCGAACTTGTTGTTTATAAGATATTGGCGATACCTATAATGAATCTGCCACTTTAACTTCTCTGCTTGTTCTGCCGTCGTCCCTGCTGAGGTTACCGCAAAGCCTGCCAACCTGGTGAACCTCGTCATGAAATCCGTGATGGACTCATCATCTCTATGCCGAATTGACATATACTCTCTAGCATAGGCTTCTTTATCCGCAGCTGGGAAGTACTGCTGATAAAAGACCTCATAAAACTTAGCCCAGCTAAGTGCCTCAACATAACCATAACCCTTTGTTACTTTCATCGCTTTCCACCACCTTTGTGCATCCCCTTCTAGCTTGTAAGCTGTAAGAAACATTTTCTGATTATCTGAGCACCCCAACACATCAAAGATCTTCTCTAGGTGAGCAATCCAATTCTCTGCATCAATTGGAGTCAGAGCTGAACTGAATGTCTGCGGTTTCTGCTTCTGAAACCTTTCCAACCATAGATACATTGGAACCACCTATTGATCATGACCATCTACATTCCCTTTGTAAGACCCCAACTTTTATGAATAAAGATAAATTTTCTATAAATATCATTTTTGAATATTATAGAGTGAATTTAATATAATGTTATAGTTGTGGGTAATATTTATAAATTTTGCAAAGTACGCAAGTTGTTATATTATATTTGATTGGTCAGGGAATATTCGTTTTAACAGGGAATATTCGTACGATGGTACAATCATTGGTGGACCCCATAACGGAATTATTGTTTGATTGAGAAACGATAAAAAATATATTTTATAAAAATAATCTACGAAAAGTTTTATCGTTAACTATTGAAACACCGGTGTTAAAAGTAAAAAGAATACGTGTGGTTGCATAGTAGCACTACGGTATTGATTATTAATGCTTACATGAGAAGTCACTCGGATTTTTGTTCAATTATGCTACGAGAATTTTGCGTAGTATCTCACGTTATTTGATTCAATTAGTGTCGATATTTTATATATTAGTAAATCAATAATTGAGACGACAAAGTTATTAATATTATTATTTGCAATATTAACGATGTCTAGAAGTTCTGTCAAGGAAAAGTTTGGTTACCTAATTGTGCGCCAATAGAAAGAAATCCTTATTGGAAAACCCCCTCTTTCCTGGGAACGACATGGTTGTTAAATATTGCGAATTATAATAATAATGATAAATGTTTTTAAGAATATTGAGGGAATTTTTATGAAGTATTTGTTGTATTTATGAACCCCCATTTACCCATTTTTCAAAATGATCGTTAGAAATTTATTCTTTATAATAAAGGTGGGGGCCACATGCGGGGCCCACGTGAGGAAGAAATGGATGAAATGAAAATGGGGTGGGGGAAAGTTTACGTGTTAGGGAGGGTATTATATATATATTATAAACATTTTGTTATATATATATATAAGTATTATATATATATATATATGTATTATAAGTTTTGTTTTATTAGATTTTAAATAGAATATATTATAATTTATTTAAAGTTTTTATTTTATTAGAATATTTTATTGTACAGTAATGAATAGTAAAAATTAGAAAATCAACGAATTCGTCGAATTCGTTTGCCCATGAATTCTTCTGTTGATCCGTGAGAAATTAATTTCAAATACTATCATTTTCATTCTTCTATAAATAAGATGCTTAATTAGAATTGAAAATCACACCAGAATCAGAGAATTCTTCTTCTATAATATTGAGCGTATTTCTTTAGAGTTTAAGGAAGCTTTGAGCATAAAAAATAGTTCAAGTTTTCTTCAAGAATATCCCCGCTATACCAGTTGGAATACTCTTCTTTTCAAGGTAAGGGATGTTATTTTTGTTCAATATTCGCTTAAAATAATATTTTTTTCCATACTCTGTAGTATGTAAGTAATATTCTTTCATTTCAGATTTCGAATTTTATACTCATTTTGTTAAGTTTTGGGTTCTATACTCCATGAAATTAGTAGAATATCCTTGATATTTGCGCTTCATCCAATATCTTTTCATGGAAATATTATTCTGAGTATTCTTGACAAGTTTTAACTTTTTCATGTCGGGGTACTATTCACGGGGTTACTATTCCTAAAGTTACTATTCATGGGTACTATTCACCCGGGGTACTATTCATGACAAAAATTGATTCATTTTCGGTCCAAATTATTTTTGGTAAATATTATTCTTGAATTTTACTCCACAAAGTAGTATAATGTTGACAATTTCGACGTTATTGATTTCTGGATAAATTAAATTATAAATATTTAAAAATTTATCCTTGAACTTGTTTTATTGAATACTTATATCATTGTCATCATCCTCATGCTTATATTGTTATGAAAGTCATCTTTGTTCTGTAGTGCATAGATGAACTTGGTATGATTATGACCAGGGATTATTAGGTATAATCATGACCATAATGTTACAAATGATATGGTAAAAGTCCTCATTGGCCCGTAGTGCATTGATGGATAGTTGTTGGCATGATTATGGCCATTGATGAAAACACGAATATCCTTGGCCCGTATTGCATGGATAATTTGTGGTCTTGATACTAATGAATATCATTGGCCGTAGTGCAGGGATGATGTGGACTATTAAGCTGAGTCTTAGCGATAAAAATGATGAAAAAATCTTTTAAATCATAGAAGATAGTAGATTTTATACTCTACTTGACTCTTCTAATGGATTGCTTGTTCCGCTGCAGTTAAAATTGATGTTTACTATATTTTATCAGTTTAACACTGTTGAAGGCTAACGATATTTTATTCTGCATTATCTTAGTCATAATATTTCTTACTGGGCTAGTTGAGCTCACCCTTTTCTTTCATTATTCTCTTCAGGAAATGAGAATATAGTTGGGACTAGTCGGGGAACGGAGTGACGGTCCAGATGTTTGCATTAGTAGTCCTCACTATTTTGTGAAATAGTGTGATAATAAATGTATTGAGGACTTATTTTGAGTTTGAATACTGTCTAGATGACAATATTTGTATTAAAACTCACAGCTCATGTTGTATATTTAAGTTTGTATTTGTATTCTATACCATATATTTGGCAACTCAGAATGGGTGATGTATACCTATTTTGGGGGCGTCACAGTTGGTATCAAAGCTTAGGGATATGATCCATGGCTGAGATGTTAGACAAGAACTAGGAGGGGAGAGACGAGGAATTCCTTCGCTAGCATGACCTACCTAAGTTTAATTGGTATTTAATTGATCGGTTATAGTATATGGATAATATGTGGCATGTCAATTAACCCTTGTTTTGTGGAAGTGTTTGAGAATGACATCCGAGAATGTTGAAAATAGAAATGGAGCACAGGAGATCGTTGAGTCACCACAGATCAACACCCAGGATAATGTGCATCAAGAAGGCAATAATCCTCAGGTGAACAACCACACCAACCAAATGATGAACGACGGAATGTTTAGGTGCTTTCTGCAATTCATACAACATCAGGCGAGAGAGACTCATGTCCAAAATGAAGGTGGAAACACTGACAACTCTCGGACGGTCACCGCTAAATAGTTCAAGGAGCTGGGACCATTGGAGTTTATTGGAGAGCCAAAACCACTTAAGGCGAAGACGTGGATAAAGCAGATCACCAAGATATTTGATGTCTTGGGATGCTCCGAGGAGAAAAAGGTTCCCTTTGCCACCTTTATGTTGCGAGGAGAGGCAAATTACTAGTGGGAATCGGTAAAGCGTACTCAACCTGCCGCACTCAAAATGTGTTGGGAGAAGTTCTAAGAACTGTTCAACGACAAGTACTTTCCCGAAAGTATTCGTCACATGAAAGAGGTAGAGTTCATTAAGCTGGAGCAGAATAATATGATCGTGTCGTAGTATGAAGCCAAGTTTCCCGAGTTGTCCCGGTTTGCGTCCCACTTGGTTGATAATGAGGAGAGAATGACGCAGATGTTTCTAAGAGGTTTAAAACCCGAGATACGTCAATATCTAATTTCTCACAAACTGTGTTTGTATTCAGATGTTGTAAATAGGGCTCAGTTATTGGAGCGCGATAACGAGTCAACCCAACCATGAGAAAGCAGCTGGCAAAATGATAATACCAGTGGTAGCAGTCATCGAAGCGATGACAACAAACGTGGAGGGAATCAACATGCCAGAAATGGTAACCACTTCGGTGGTAATCATGGCCAAGATAATAAAAGTGGACATTTCAAGAAGAGGAGATTCAACAATGATAGAAAGACTTCAGCACCAGCACCCGTTGTTAAGGAAGGAGATGACCACTTATCATATGCTTCAAATATGGAGGGGAGGGACATATCAGTCCAAACTGTGCGCAGCAGTCCAAAACGTGTTACAATTGTGGAAGAGAAGGTCACCTAGCTAGATTTTGTCGTACTGGAAAGCCAAGTCCAGTTGGAACGGTGACACCAAATGCCATCCCAGACAAGTCAAAATCAGTATTTCAAGGGAGAGCGTTTTTTGTGACCTCCTAGAAAGCAAGGAACCCGAACGAGGTCATCACGGGTAAGCTTATCATAAACTCTAGTGAATTCTATACCTTATTTGATACCGGTTCTATCCATTCTTTTATTTCTCCTACTTGCGCTCAACGTTTAAATTTGACTCCGGAGAAATTAGACTTTGACTTATCTGTTAAAACTCTGTTGGGAGAAACCCTCATTATATCCACTGTTTATAAGTCTTGTTTGGTTCAAATCGGTACCCTCAGATTACCTGTCAATCTTATTTCATTGAAAATAATTGCACTTGACGTAATTCTAGGGATTGACTAGTTAACTACTCATCATGCAAAAATTGATTATTTTCGTAAGGTTGTTAGCTTTCATATTCCTAACCAACCTATTATACGAATTCAAGCAACCAAACCATTAAAATCAATCACTGTCATCTCAAGCCATAAAGCTATTTGTTTATTGAAAAACGGATGTCAAGCTTTTTTAGCTCATGTCACAGATTTAAAAAAAATACGTCAGATTTGAATGATATTTCTATTGTTAATAAATTTCCTGACGTATTCCCTAAAGAACTTCCCGGCCTACCCTGATAGCGTGAAGTTGAATTTTGTATCGACCTTGAACCCGGTACATAACCTATTTCCAAATTCCCATATCGAATGGCTCCTATTGAACTTCAGGAGTTAAAGACCCTACTACAGGAATTGTTAGACATCGGTTTCATTCATCCTAGTACGTCCCCTTGGGGTGCTCCTATTCTATTCGTGAAGAAGAAAGATGGGAGTATGCGACTTTGTATTGATTATCGGGAGTTGAATCATGTCACCATCAAAAATAGGTACCCGTTGACTCGCATTGATGACCTGTTTGACCAGTTGCAAGGCGCCAAATTCTTTTCAAAGATTGATCTTCGTTCAGGATATCACCAATTGAAGATTAAAACTAATGACATTCTAAAAGACTTTACCGGAACTCCCTAAGACGGGTATTACGAATGCCTAGTCATGTCCTTTGGATTGACTAATGCTCCTGCTGCCTTCATGGATATGATGAACCTAGTATTCAAGGAATATTTGGATCATTTTATGTTTGTCTTTATTGATTACATTCTCATATATTCCAAAAGCCGTGAAGATCATAAGAAACACTTGAGGCTAATACTCCAAAAGCTTCGTGAAAACAAGCTTTATGCCAAGTTAAAGAAATGCGAGTTCTGGCTTGAAGAAGTAGAATTCCTTGGGCACTTAGTATCAAGTCATGGAATATCTATTGACCCGGCAAAGATTGAAGCAATAAAAAGCTGGGAGCAACCTAAATCGAAGAATCGTAGCGAGCTTTCTTACTTATTTGGTTATTATCGGAGATTCGTAGAAGAGTTTTCTCGAATCGCTACTCCATTAACTCAGCTAACTCGGAAAGATACAAAATTCGGTTGGAGCGAGGAATGTGAGAAGAGTTTTCAAGAACTCAAGAGAAGACTCATTTCAGCACCTGTTCTGACAATACCATCTGGTTCGGAGGGATTTGTCATCTACAGTGATGCTTCAAGAAAAGGGTTAGGATGTGTTCTCATGTAACATGGGAAAGTCATAGCTATGCCTCTCAAAAACTCAAAGAATATGAGAGAAATTATCCTACTCATAATCTAGAGTTGGCAGTTGTTGTCTTTGCACTTAAAATTTGGAGGCATTACCTGTATGGGGAGAAAGTGGAGATCTATACGGATCATAAAAGCCTCAAATATCTCTTCACTCAAAAGGAACTCAACATGTGGCAACGACGTTGGCTAGAACTGTTGAAAGATTATGATTATACCATTCAATACCATCCTAGAAAAGCGAACGTGGTAGTTGACGCATTGAGTAGAAGATCATATGCGGGTACGAGTGCGATATTGTCAACGCAAAGGCCCATTTTGTATGACTTGCAAAGGATGGAGATAGAGTTAAAGACTCCAGCAACCCATGTGATGATGGCGAATTTACAAGTAGAACTGACTTTAATTAATAAAGTTAAAGTTGCTCAAGTTACAAACCTGGAGCTGATGCGTATAAGGAAGAAAGTGAAAGAAGGTGTGATCCCGAAAGCAAGAATCGATGAAGAAGGAATACTTACAGTCAACTCCAGACTTTGTGTTCCTAACGACCCTGATTTAAAGTATAAAATCATGATGGAGGCACACAACACACTGTTTGTAATCCATTCAGGGAGTACCTAATTGTATCGTGATCTTCGACATACATTTTGGTGGAGCAATATGAAGAGAGAGATAGCGGAGTTTATCTCAAGGTGTTTAACTTGTCAACGAGTCAAGGCGGAGCATCAAGTGCCAAAAGGTCCATTGCAATCACTTAAATTTCCAGAATGGAAGTGGGAGCACATTACCATGGATTTCGTTACTGGTCTTCCTAAGGTTTCTCAAGGCATAGATGCAATTTGGGCCATTGTTGATAGATTGACCAAGTCTGCTCATTTCTTACCTATACGAGAAACTTTTTCACTTGAACATCTTGCTCGTATATACATAAATAACGAGATTGTAAGACTGCATGGTATGCCAGTATCCATAGTTTCTGATCGAGACCCTAGATTCACTTCACGATTTTGGGTTAATTTGCAAAAAGCTATGGGCACAGATTTATGATTTAGTTCGGCATATCATCCTCAAACGGACGGGCAGTTGGAGAGGTCTATTCAAACCCTTGAAGATTTATTAAGACTCTGGGTCCTTGATTTCAAGGGAAGTTGGGACATGTTCTTACCATTGGTGGAATTTTCCTACAACAACAGTTATCAAGCAAGTATCGGCATGGCTCCATTTGAGGCATTGTATGAAAGAAAGTGTCGTTCTCCAGTATGCTAGGACGAGGTGGGTGAAGCAACGTTGTTGGGACCAGAATTGGTACGTATGACTACGGAAAAAATTCAAATGATTCGGCAATGTATAAAAACCTCACAAGATCGACAAAAGAGTTATGCTGATCTTCATCGAAAAGATGTGGCATTCAATATTGGAGATCATGTGTTGTTACGTGTTGCTCCATGGAAGGGAGTTACGAGATTTGGAAAGAGAGGAAAGCTCAATCCTCGATTCATTGGTCCATTTGAAATCCTTGACCGAGTAGAAACTGTAGCCTATAGACTCGCTTTACTGCTAAGTATGTCTCGTGTTCATAACATTTTTCAAATATCCATGTTACGTAAATATGTGGAACACCCGAACAACATTATTGAGTTAAAAACGGACGAAATAGCGAAAGATTGAACGTATGAAGAGGTTTCTGTTAAAATATTGGATAAGAAGGAACATATTCTACGCTCCAAGGTTATACCTCAAGTCAAAGTTTTGTGGAGAAACCACGATGTTGAGGAAATGATCTAGGAGTTAAAATCTGAAATGAGATCAAGGTATCCTCACCTCTTCGTCATACCAGGTATGTACCCTAATTTCGAGGGCGAAATTTCATAAGAAGAGGAGGTTGTAAGACCCCAACTTTTATGAATAAAGATGAATTATCTATAAATATCATTTTTGAATATTATGGAGTGAATTTAATATAATGTTATAGTTGTGGGTAATATTTATAAATTTTGCAAAAGTATGAAGTTGTTATATTATATTCGATTGGTCGGGGAATATTCATTTTAACGGGGGAATATTAGATGACGACGACACAATCATTAGTGGACCCTACAACGTAATTATTATCGGAATGAGAAAACAGCGTAAATATCTTTTATAAAAATAACGAAAGCTTTACCATTAACTGTTGAAACACCGGTGTTAAAGTACAAAGAATGTCTGGCGTGGTTGCATAAGTAGCACACAATATTAATTATTGATGCTTACGTGAGAAGTCACTCAGTTTTTTTCAATTATTGTTACAGTAATTGTGACACCCCCAAAATAGGTATACAACACCCATTCTGAGTCGCCAAATACATGGTACATAAAGCAAACTACAACTTCAATAATACAATTGTAAAATGCAAAATACGACAACACATAATCGCGTGAGTTTAAATCCAAATATTGTCTTCTAGACAATATCCACACTCAAATAAGTCCTCATTATAATTATTCAAACACTATTTTACGAGAAATAGTGAGCCACCGCTAAAACATCTTTCTAGAACCATCACTCCATACCCCGACTAGATCCTCGCTATGTTCTCACCTCCTGAGAAGAAAAATGGAACAAAAGGAAAAGGGTGAGCTCAACTAGCCCAGTAAAGAATATTATGACTAAGATAATATACAACAATTTATCATTAGTCTTCAACAGAAAAAAAATCGATAAAATATAATAGACAACAAGTTTTAGATTAACAATCTGCAGGTAGGAATAAAGAATCCATTAGAAGAGTCAAAGAGAGAAAGAATTCCACTATCTTCTAAGATTTAAAAGTCCATCATCAATATTTTATCCTCAGAACAACAATCAATATACATCTTTAATCAAATATTCATCTTTGCACTACAGCCAAAGATATTCATTTTCATATCACCAATTGGTCATGTTCATCTCAACACTGTTCATCTTTGCACTACGGGCCAAAGATAGTCATCGATTAATCATTTATCTTTGCACTACTGTGCCAAAGATATTCGATAATATCATCATTTAGGACTAAGATGATGAAAAATATTTTAAAGAAAGCGAATCCAAAGGAGATGAAGGACAAATAGTAGGGATTCGGTATAATGGTTTATCCAAGATCAATAATACTCCATAATAACCAATTTTGAAGCAAAATTCAAGAATAAAGATCAAAACATGGATACAATCAAAGATAGTAACCATAATAGACATCTTGGTCAAAAAGAAGAAAATTTCATTTTTTTTAGGTGAATAAAGGCCGTGTAATTCGTGAATAGTGTCGATATCGTGAATAGTGTCGTATACGTGAATAGTAACCCCGACACAAAAAGTTTCAAATTTGATAAAAATTTCAAACCAATATTTTGGCATAATGATATCGAAAGAAATAATATCATTTATGAAGAAAATAACATCTCTTACCTCAAAATAATCGGACTTCTGACTGAATTTCGGATATAGTGCTGATAGAAACTTTTACTAAAAAATAGAAACTCACAAAGTATCTAAATACTCATAAATACGCTCGATAATATAGAGAGAGAAAGAGAGAAAGCTTATGTTTCTGGTGTGATTTTCAATTCTAACTTAGCCCTCTATTTATAGGAAAGTGTTAAGACGTCAAGAAAACTTTTTACCGTAACTTCGATGGCTTTACCTGCTACTATTGCCACCCACCACATTTGAAATAAAATTCAGCACATTTCTTCACCAACCACAAGTGAGGCCCACTCAATTCTAGAATTTTCCACCGAAATTATTTATAAACTTAATTTCCGAATCAGTCACCTCTTAAAATTCATAACAAATCATACGTTCATTTTTAACGGTTCAAAATTTGTGGACATATACTCAACTTATATATGTATAACATAACCAAAAATCACAACGATCCAACGGTCGGATTAAAATTATAACTCACTTAATATATCTCAAAAATAACCGGGTTTAATTTTTAATACCTCCATTTCAAAAAAAAATCTTGAAAAAACACCTCAACATTAACTCCTTCATTTTTAACCAAAATAAATATATCCAACATTTATATCCACATAAAATAAATATTTCCTTATCATATGAATCAATAATTAATTATTCACAAATAATATTACGAATCACAATTATGACAACCGCACTGTTCCTCAGAAAAGGGGCTTTCCAATAAGAATTTATCCTTCATCAAGCGCAATTAGGTGACCAAACCTCTCCTCGATGAGAACTTTCTAGACATTACCAATAATGCTATCTAATAATATTATTCAAATAATATGAATTATTGATTTGATAATGGGAAATATTGTGCAAGTTGATAATTATGAAACAACAATAATATAAAATATCAACGCAACAATTATTGAATCAATAAAATAAAATATTGAACATTAATCTTCGTGTAACAATTATTGAGTAGTGCCTTTCACGTAAGAATCAATAATTCAAAAATAAATGCTGTGCATCCACGCCAGACATCGTATTTTAACCACGTGTATTCTAACAAATTGTTAACGTTAACAACTACGCCAGTTATTTATAAAAAACTCAAACTTGTCATTTTCTTCATCCAAGCGGCTTATTACGTTATGGGGCCCTAAATGATCAAGGCACCGTCATCTAATATTCCACGACCAAACGAATATTCCCCGACAACAATGATTATTTTATAACCACTTGCTTATTTTGAAAATTTTGCACATTTCACCCATAACCAAAATATTATATCAATTTAACACCTTATGATTCACAATAATAATTAGAGGAAATCCAATTTTATTTATAATAAGTTGGGGTCTTACAACCTCCCCTCCTTATGAAATTTCATCCTCGAAATTGACGTACGTACCTGGTGTGTCGAAAAGGTGAGGGTACCTCGCTTTCATTTCCGATTCCAACTCCCAGGTCATTTCTTCAATAGCATGTTCCTCCACAAAACCTTAACTTGTGGTATCACCTTGGTGCGTAGGACATGCTCTTTCCTATCCAAGATCTTAACAGGTACTTCTTCGTACGTTAAATCTTCGGCTATCTCGTCTGGTTCTAACGCAATAATATGGTTCGAGTCTTTCACATATTTACGAAGCATGGATATGTGAAAAACATTATGAACACGAGACATACTTGGAGGTAATACGAGTCTATAGGCCACATTTCCTATTCGGTCAAGAATCTCAAATGGACCAAAAAATCGTGGATTGAGCTTTCCTCTCTTCCCAAATCTTGTAACTCCCTTCCATGGAGCAATACGTAATAGTACATAATCTCCAATATTAAATTCCACGTCCTTTCTATGAAGATCTGCATAACTCTTTTCTTGATCTTGTGCTGTTTGTATACATTGTCGAATCATTTGGATCTTCTCTGTAGTTATGCGTACCAATTCTGGTCCCAACAATGTTGCTTCACCCACCTCGTCCCAGCATACTGGAGAGCGACATTTTCTTCCATACAACGCCTCGAATGGAGCCATGCCTATACTTGCTTGATAACTGTTGTTGTGGGAGAATTCTACCAATGGCAAGTACTTATCCCAACTCCCTTTGAAATCTAGGATACAAAGTTTTAATAGATCTTCAAGAGTTTGAATAGTCCTCTCTGATTTCCCGTCTGTTTGAGGATGGTATGCCGAGCTGAATAGTAAATCTGTGCCCATAGCTTTCTGCAAGCTAACCCAAAATCGTGAAGTGAATCTTGGGTCATGATCCGAAACTATGGATATTGGCATGCCATGCAATCGCATAATCTCATTCACGTACATACGAGCAAGACGTTCAAGGGAATAAGTCTCACGTATCGACAAGAAATGGGCGGACTTGGTTAATCTATCAACAATAACCCAAATCGCAACTATGCCTTGAGAAACTTTGGGAAGACCTGCAACGAAATCCATAGTAATGTGTTCCCACTTCCATTCTGGAATCTTAAGTGGTTGTAATGGACCCTTTGGCACTTGATGCTCCGCCTTTACACGTTGACATGTTAAACACCTCGAGATAAACTCCGCGATCTCTCTCTTCATATTGTTCCACCAAAATGTGTGTCGAATATCATGATACATTTTGGTACTCTCACGATGGATTGCAAACGGTGTGTTGTGTGACTCCATCATAATTCTATGCTTTAAGTCAGAATCGTTAGGAACACAAAGTCTGGAGTTGAATCGAAGTATTCCTTCTTCATCGATTATTGCTTCTAGAATAGCCTTGCACTTTCTTCTTCATACGCATCAACTCCAGGTCCGTAGCTTGAGCAGCTATAACTTTATCGATTAAAGTCAGTTTTACTCGTATATTCGCCATCATCACGTGGGTCCCTGGAGTCTTTAACTCAATCTCCATTCTTTGTAAATCGTACAAAATGGGTTTTTGTGTTAACAACATCGCACTCGTACCCGCATACGATCTTCTACTCAATGCGTCAGCTACTACGTTCGCTTTTCCAGGATGATATTGAATAGTGTGATCGTAATCTTTCAATAGTTCAAGCCAACGTCGTTGCCGCATGTTGAGTTCTTTTTGGGTGAAGAAATATTTGAGGCTTTTATGGTCCATATAAATCTCCACTTTCTCCCCATACAAGTAGTGTCTCCAAATTTTCAACGCTAATACGACTGCTGCCAACTCCAGATCATGAGTAGAATAATTCCTCTCATATTCTTTGAGTTGTCATGAGGCATAGGCTATGACTTTCCCATGTTGCATGAGAACACATCCTAACCCTTTGCCTGAAGCATCGCTGTAGATAACAAATCCATCCGCATCGGATGGTATTGCTGTAACACAGCTTAGAAATGAGTCTCCTCTTGAGCTCTTGGAAACTCTTCTCGCAGTCCTCGCTCCATACGAATTTTGTATCTTTCTTAGTCAGCTGAGTTAACGGAGTAGCGATTCGAGAAAATCCTTCCACGAATCTCCTATAATAACCAGCTAAGCCCAGAAAGCTGCGTACTTCGATCACCAACTTCGGTTGCTCCCAATTTTGTACTGCTTCAATCTTCGTCGAGCCAACAGATACTCCATGTTTTGACACCACGTTCCCAAGGAATGCTACTTCCTCAAGCCAGAACTCGCATTTCTTTAGCTTGACATAAAGCTTGTTTTCACGAAGCCTTTCAAGTATCAGCTTCAAATGGTGCTCATGATCTTCACGACTTTTGGAATAGATGAGGATGTCATCAATAAAGACAACAATGAATTGATCCAAATATTCCTTGAATACACGGTTCATCATATCCATGAAAGCAGCTGGAGCATTAGTCAATCCAAAAGACATGACTAAGAATTCATAATGCCCGTACCGAGTTCTGAAGGCAGTCTTTGGAATATCCTCAGCTTTAATCTTCAGCTGATGATATCCAAAACGAAGGTCGATCTTTGAAAAGAATTGTACTCCTTGCAACTGGTCGAACAGGTCATCAATGCGAGGTAACGGATACATATTCTTGATGGTGACATGGTTTAATTCTCAGTAGTCAATACAAAGTCGCATATACCCCGCTTTTTTTCTTTCTGAATAAAACAGAGCACCCCAAGGAGATGTACTAGACTAATGAAACCGATGTCTAATAACTCCTCGTAGTTAGACTTTTAACTCCTAAATTTCAATAGAGCCATTCGATATGGGGTTTTAGAAATGGGTTTTATGCGGTTCAAGGTCAATAAAGAATTCAACATCACATTCGGGGTAGACCGGAAGCTCTTCAGAAATACATCAGAAATTCTCTAACAATGTAAATATTATTCAAATCGACTTGTCTTTGTTCAAATCCATAACATGGGCTAAGAAAGCTTGACATCCGTTTTTTCAATAAACGAATAGCTTTATGGCTTGATATGACAAATGATCGATTTTAGTGGTTTAGTTGTTTGAATTGCAGTATGACAGTTGGTTAGGAATATGAAAACTAACAACCTTACGAAAATAATCAATTTTAGCATGATGAGTGGTTAACCAATCAATTCCTAAAATCACATCAAAAGCAAGTATCTTTAAAGAGATAAGATCAACAGGTAATGTGATAGTGCCAACTTGGATCATGCAAGATTTATAAACTGTAGATGTAATGAAGGTTTCACCCAACGGAGTTTCAACAGATAAGTCAAAGTTCAATTTCTTCGGAGTCAAGTTTAAACGTTGAGCACAAGCAGGAGAGATAAAATAATGGGTAGAACCGGTATCTAGTAAGGTATAAACTTCACAAGAGGTTAAGATTAGCTTACCCGTGATCACCTCGTTCGGGTTCCTCACGTTTTGGCCAGTCACGACAAATGCTCTTCCAGGAACCGCTGATTTCAACTTATCCGGATGTACTTGGAGTCACCATCCCGATTGAACTTGGTTTTGCTATAGAACAATCCACGAAGCTATGTGGCTTTCCTTTCCGAGTTGTAACATACCTTGGATTGTTGTGGGACGGTTTAATGATATGTCCCTCTTTCCCGCATTTGTAACATCTAACTGGCGGTCGTTCTCCTCCCTAGAATTTGTTGTTGGTGCTGGTGCTGCTGCTGATGTCTTCCCGTCATTGTTGAATCTTCTCTTTCTAAAATTTCCACTTGACTCACCTCTCCTATTATCATGGCCATAATGACCACCCGAGTGGTTACCTCCTTTGTTCCTATTTTTCCCTCATAGTTGGTTATCATCACTTTGATGACTGCTGTCACCGGTATGACCCTGGTTGTGGTCCCTCGGTTGAACATACTCACTATCTCGCTCTAATAATTGAGCCCTGTTTACAACATCTGAATATAAAGAAAATTTATGAAATATAAGATATTGCCGAATCTCGGGTTTTAGACCTCTCAGAAACATCCTCGTTATTCGTTCCTCATTTTTGACCAAATGAGGTGCAAACCTGGATAACTCTGCAAACTTCGCCTCGTACTGGGACACCGTCATGTTGTTTTGTTCCAATCTGATAAACTCTACCTCCTTCATATGACGAATACTTTCAGGAAAGTAATTGTCATTGAATAGTTTTTGAAACGTTTCCCAAGACATGTTGAGTGCGGCAGGCTGGGTACGCTTCACAGACTCCCACCAGTAGTCTGCCTCACCGCGAAACATAAAGGTGGCGAATGGAACCTTCTGTTTCTCCGTGCATCCCAAGACATCGAATATCTTGGTAATTTGCTTGACCCACGTTTCCGCCTTGATCAGATCTGGCTTTCTAATAAATTCTGGTGGTCCCAACTCCTTGAACTATTTGGCTGTGACAGACTGCACATTGGTATCACTTCCACCCGTATTTTGTACACGAGTCTCCCTCGTCTGATTTTTCATGAACTGCAAAAAGCTCCTAAACATTCCATCATTCATCGTTTGATCGGTAGTGTTGTTTACAGGAGGAATATTGCCTTCCTGTTGCACGTTCTCCTGGTTTGTAACTAAAGGTTGTTCCACAGTCTCATACACTCCATTGTTAACGTTCTCGTGACCATTCTAAATATCGCCATAAAACAAAGGTTAATTAAACAAATTAACATATCACAAAATACCCCTATATTATGACTGACCAACAAATAAGCTTAGATAGGACACACTAGTGAAGGATTTACTCATCTCTCTCCTCCTAGTTCTATTCCCCGATATCTGCCAGAGACCATATCCCTAAGCTCTGATACAAACTGTGACACCCCCAAAATAGGTATACAACACTCATTCTGAGTCGCCAAATACATGGTACATAAAGCAAACTATAACTTCAATAATACAATTGTCGTGTAAAATACGACAACACATACTGTGAGTTTAAATACAAATATTGTCTTCTAGACAATATCCACACTCAAATAAGTCCTCATTACAATTATTCAAACACTATTTTACGTAAATAGTGAGGGATCGCTAAAACATCTTTCTAGAACCATCACTCCATACCCGACTAGATCCTCGCTATGTTCTCACCTCCTGAGAAGAAAAATGGAACAAAAAGGAAAAGGGTGAGCTCAACTAGCCCAGTAAAGAATATTATGACTAAGATAATATACAACACTTTATCATTAGTCTTCAACAGGGAAAAAATCTGATAAAATATAATAGACAACAAGTTTTAGATCAACAACTGCAGCGGAAACAGCAATCCATTAGAAGAGTTAAGTAGAGAAAGAATTCCACTATCTTCTAAGATTTAAAAGTCCATCGTCAATATTTTATCCCTGTAACAACAATCAATATACATATTTAATCAAATATTCATCTTTGCACTACAGCCCAAAGTATTCATTTGTATCACCAGTTGGTCATGTTCATCTCAACACCTGTTCATCTTTGCACTACGGGCCAAAGATAGTCATCAGTTAATCATTTATCTTTTCACTACATGCCAAAGATATTCAGTAATATCATCATTTAGGATGGAGGATGATGAAAAATATTTTAAAGAAAACGAATCCAGTTAGACAGAAGGACAAATAGTAGGGATTCGTATAACAGTTTATCCAAGATCAATAATACTCCATAATAACCAATTTTGAAGCAAAATTCAAGAATAAAGATCAAAACATGGATACAATCAAAGATAGTAACCATAATAGACATCTTGGTCAAAAAGAAGAAAATTTCATTTTTTTCGGTGAATAGTGCCGTATTCGTGAATAGTGTCGTATACGTGAATAGTGTCGTATACGTGAATAGTAACCCCGACACAAAAAGTTTCAAATTTGATAAAAATTTCAAACCAATATTTTGGCATAATGATATCGAAAGAAATAATATCATTTATGAAGAAAATAACATCCCTTACCTCAAAATAATCGGACTTCTGACTGAATTTTTGGATATAGTCTTGTGAAACTTTTACTAAAAAATAGAAACTCACAAAGTATCTAAATACTCATAAATACGCTCGATAATATAGAGAGAGAAAGAGAGAAAGCTTATGTTTCTGGTGTGATTTTCAATTCTAACTTAGCCCTCTATTTATAGGAAAGTGTTAGACGTCAAGAAAACTTTACTCAGAATCTCGATGGCTTTACTCGCTACTATTGCCACCCACCACATTTGAAATAAAATTCAAGCACATTTCTTCACCAACCACAAGTGAGGCCCACTCAATTCTAGAATTTTCCAATCAAATTATTTATAAACTTAATTTCCGAATCACCACCTCTTAAAATTCATAACAAATCATACGTTCATTTTTAACGGTTCAAAATTTGTGGACATATACTCAACTTATATATGTATAACATAACCAAAAAAATCACAACGATCCAGCTATTCGGATTAAAAATTATAACTCACGCAATATATCTCAAAAATCTTTGGTTTAATTTTTAATACCTCCATTCAAACAAAAATACTTGATAAAACACCTCAACATTAATTCCTTCATTTTTAACCAAAATAAATATATCCAACATTTATATCCACATAAAATAAATATTTCTTATCATATGAATCAATAATTAATTATTCACAAATAATATTACGTAATCACAATTATGACAACTGCACTGTAGTTCGGAAAGAGGGGCTTTCAATAAGAATTTATCCTCATGGCGCCGCAATTAGGTGACCAAACCTCTCCTCGATGTAACTTTCTAGACATTACCAATAATGTTATCTAATAATATTATTCAAATAATATGAATTATTGATTTGATAATGGGAAATATCAATAAAGTTGATAATTATTCAAAACAACAATAATATAAAATAAAGAACGCAACAATTATTGAATCAATAAAATAAAATATTGAACAAGAATTATCGTAACAATTATTGAGTAGTGCCTTCACGTAAGAATCAATAATTCAAAATATCGTGCATCCACGCCAGACATCGTATTTTAACCAACGGGTATTCCAACAATTGTTAATTCGTGAATAACTACGCCGTTATTTATAAAAACTCAAACTTGTCGTTTTTTTCGCCATCCCGACAGCTTATTACGTTATGGGGCCCACAAATAATCGCGCGCCTTCGCATTTAATATTCCGGACAACAACAAGAATATTCCACGACCAAACGAATATTCCTAACAACAATGATTATTTTATAACCACTTGTTTATTTTAAAAAATTTGCACATTTCACCCATAACTAAAATATTATATCAATTTAACACTTTATTATTCACAATAATAATTAGAGGAAATTCGATTCTATTTATAATAAGTTGGGGTCTTACAGTAATTGCTGCATAGTATCTCACGTTATTTGTTTCAATTATTGTCGATATTTTATATATTAGTAAATCAATAATTGAGACGACAAAGTTATTAATATTATTATTTGTAATATTAACAATGTCTAGAAGTTCTGTCAAGGAGAGGTTTGGTCATCTAATTGCGCGCCAATAGAGAGAAATCCTTATTAGAAAGCCTCCTCTTTCCTGGGAACGACCTGGTTGTTAAATATTGCGAATTATAATAATAATGATAAATGTTGTTAAAAATATTGAGGGAATTTTTATGAAGTATTTGTTGTATTTATGAACCCCCATTTATCCATTTTTCAAAATGATCGTTAGAAATTTATTCTTTATAATAAAGGTGGGGCCCACATATGGGGGCCACATGTGGGGCCCACGTGTGAAAGAAATGGATGAAATGAAAATGGGGTGGGGGAAAGTTTACGTGCTAAGGAGGGTATTATATATATATAAATTATAAACATTTTGTTATATGTATATATATATATATATATATTATAAGTTTTGTTTTGTTAGATTTTAAATAGAATATATTATATTTTATTTAAAATTTTTGTTTTATTAGAATATTTTATTGCACGGTAATGAATAGTAAAAAAATAGAAAATCAACGAATTCGCCGAATTCGTTCGCCCGTGAATTCTTCTGTTGATCAGTGAGAAATTAAATTCAAATAGTATCCTTTCCATTCTCCTATAAATAGGATGCTTAATTTGAATCGAAAATCACACCAGAATTAGAGAATTCTTCTTCTATAATATTGAGCGTATTTCTTTAGAGTTTAAGGAAGCTTTGAGCATAGAAAACAGTTCAAGTTTTCTTCAAGAATATTTCCGCTATACCAGTTGGAATACTCTTCTTTTCAAGGTAAAGGATGCTATTTTTGTTCAATATTCGATTAAAATAATATTTTCTTCCATACTCTGTAGTATGTAAGTTGTGACGCCCCCAAAATAGATATACATCACCCATCTTGAGTCGCCAAATACATGGTACAAAATTTAAATACAACTTAATTATACAACAGTTGTGTAAAATACGACAAAACATAATCTAAGAGTTTTAATAAGAATATTGTCATCTAGACAATATCCACACTCAATGGAGTCCTCATTACATTTATTATCACACTATTTAACAAAATAGTGAGGACTACTAATGTTATCATCTGGACCATCACTCCGTTCCCCGACTAGTCCCTGCCACGTTCTCATTTCAAGAGAATAAAGGAAAGAAAGGGTGAGCTCAACTAGCCAAAGAAGAAATATTATGACTAAGATAATGCGTAATAAATTATCATTAGCCTTCAATGTTGTTAAACTGATAAAATATAATAAACATCAAGTTTAACTGCAGCGGAACAAGCAATCCATTAGAAGGGTCAAGTAGAGAATAAAATCTACTATCTTATATTATTTAAAAGGTTTTTCATCACTTTTATCGCTGAGACTCAGCTTAATTAATAAACCACATTATCCCTGCACTACGACCAAGGATATTCGTTAGTATCACGGCCATAAATTATCCATGCACTACGGGCCAAGGATATTCGTGTATTCATCAATGGTCATGATCATGCCAACAACTGTAAAATAGGATGTTTCAATAAAATAATAAAGAATGGAACCAAGTCATGCGTAATCCGCACAGACAAGATGTTCCAACAAAATAATAAAGAATGGAATAACAACATAATTCACTAGGCATGCGATAGATCAGATGCAGAAAAGTTATTCCAATGTAATAATAAAGAATGGAATAATGTAAGAATTTCACCATGTATGCGGATTTGATGTAGAAAGTTATTCCAACATAATAATAAAGAATGGAATAACAACCCTTACGAGTATTGAAAGAAAATAACTCTCTTCATGAATACGAAAGAATAATACCTCTTACCTTAGAAAACCCGGATCTTTGGAATAAGTGAGGTAGAGTACTTCTCTTCTTCTTTTCATCTATAATTTCTCTCTATAATAATTGCTCTAAAGCTTTTGTGAATTGGTGAGAAATGAAGGAAGAATAAGCTTCTATTTATAGGAAAATATAGTTTCAATAATTGCACGTTTTAGGGCTCGAAATATTACAGTATAATACCTTCCTCTTTTTCTTCATTTTTAATTTAGTCCTACAAGTATTATCAAACTTACACCACCTCCCCTAAAAGTACATTAATGTGAATCAATAGTACACACATGTGAACAAATAGTTATAAGCATGTGAAATAATAGCAATTAATTGCTTATTTATCTGATTAATTACTCTATTGGTTAATATAACCTCCAGACATCAATTATTATCGAAATAAATATCGATTTCCACTAACACTAATAATCCCAACACAATGGAACTATCAATTTCATTTTTAATCAACACAACTTATTCATCATTAATATTATAACTCACAATATTTAACAACCAGGTCGTTCCCAAAAAAGAGGGGGTTTTTCGATAAGAATTTCTCCTTATTGGCGCGCAATTAGGTGACCAAACCTCTCCTTGACAAAACTTCTAGACATTGTCAATATTGCAAATAATAATATGAATAACTTTGTCGTCTCAATTATTGATTTAATAATAATAAATATTATGTAGATGATACTGTGACAATAATTGAATCAATAATATGAGAGATATGATGCAGCAATTATTGTAGTAATAATTGAGTATAACTGAGTGACTTCTCACGTAAGCATCAATAATAAATACCGTGTGCTACTATGCAACCACGCCAGACATCTGTACTACTTTTACTAGGGTAGTTCAACAGGTTTTAACGGTAACACTTTCGCCGTTATTTTTATAAAAGATAATTTCGCAGTTTTCTAACTACGACAATACTTCCGCTGGGGTCCAATTAATGATGTGCCGTCGCATTTAATATTTCCTGTTAAAACGAATATTCCCCGACCAATCGAATATTATATAACCACTTGCTTACTTTGCAAAATTTGTAAATATTACCCACAACTATAACATTATATCAAATCCACACCATAATAATCAAAAATATATTTCGAGAAAATTATTCTTTATTCATAAAAGTTGGGGTCTTACAACCTCCCCTTCTTACAAAATTTCATCCTCGAAATTAGGGTACGTACTTGGTATATCGAAGAGGTGAGGATACCTTGATTTCATTTCAGATTCTAACTCCCACGTCATTTCCTCAACATCGTGGTTTCTCCACAAAACTTTGACTTGAGGTATAACTTTAGAGCGTAGAATATGATCCTTCTTATCTAAGATTTTAACAGGTAACTCTTCATACGTTAAATCTTCCTCTATCTCGCCTGGTTCTAATTCAATAATGTGGTTCGGGTCTTTCACATATTTACGTAACATAGATATGTGAAAAACGTTATGAACACGAGACATACTTGAAGGTAAGGCGAGTCTATAGGCCACAGTTCCTACTCGATCGAGGATTAAAAATGGGCCAATGAATCGAGGGTTGAGCTTTACTCTCTTTCCAAATCTCGTAACTCCCTTCCATGGAGCAACACGTAACAACACATGATCTCCAATATCGAACTTCACGTCCTTTCGATGAAGATCAGCATAACTCTTTTGTCGATCTTGTGAGGTTTTTATACGTTATCGGATCATTTGAATCTTTTTCGTAGTCATACATACCAACTCCGGTCCCAACAACGTTGCTTCACCCACCTCATCCCAGCATACTGGAGAACGACACTTTCTTCTATACAACGCCTCAAATGGAGCCATGCCAATACTTGGTTGATAACTGTTGTTGTAGAAAAACTCCACCAATGGTAAGAACTTATCCCAACTTCATCTGAAGTCAAGGATACAGAGTCTTAATAAATCTTCAAGAGTTTGAATAGTCCTCTCCGAACGCTTCCGTCCGTCCCGAGGATGATATGCGCCGAAAGCTAAATCGTAAATCCGCGCCCATAGCTTTTTACAAACTAACCCAAAATCTTGAAGTGAATCTTGCATCTCGATCGTAAACTATGGATACTGCAGATACCATGCGCCTTACATAATCTCGTTTATGTAGATACGAGCAAGACTTTCAAGTGTATAAGTTTCTCGTATAGGTAAGAAATGAGCAGACTTGGTCAATATATCAACAATGACCCAAATTGAATCTATGCCTTGAGAAACCTTGGGAAGACCAGTAATGAAATCAATGTTAATGTGCTCCCACTTCCATTCTGGAATTTCAAGTGGTTGCAATGGACCTTTTGGTACTTGATGCTCCGACTTGACTCGCTAACAAGTTAAACACCTTGAGATAAATTTCACTATCTCTCTCTTCATATTGCTCCACCAAAATATATGTCGAAGATCACGATACATTTTGGTACTCCCAGGATGGATTGCAAACGGTGTGTTATACGCCTCCATCATGATTTTATACTTTAAATCAAGGTTATTAGGAACACAAAGTCTGGAGTTGACTCAAAGTATTCCTTCTTCATCGATTCTTGCTTCCCAAGATAGCACCTTTTGCACTTTCTTCCTCATACGCATCACCTCAGTGTCCAGTAGCTTGGAGCGACTTTAACTTTATCGATTAAAGCTCGGTTCTACTCGTATATTCTACATCATCACATGGGTCCCTGGAGTCTTTAACTCTATCTCCATCCTTTGTAAGTCATATAAAATGGGCCTTTGCGTTGACAATAATGAACTCGTACCCGCATATGATCTTCTACTCAATGCATCAGCTACTACGTTCGCTTTTCTAGGATGGTATTGAATGGTATGATCGTAATCTTTCAACAACTCAAGCCATCGTCGTTGCCGCATGTTGAGTTCCTTTTGAGTGAAGAAATATTTGAGACTTTTATGATCCGTATAGATCTCTACCTTCTCTCCATACAGGTAATGCCTCCAAATCTTAAACGCAAAAACGACTGCTGCCAACTCTAGATCATAAGTAGGATAATTCTTTTCATATTTTTTGAGTTGTCGTGAGGCATAGGCTATGACTTTCCCATGTTGCATGAGAACACAATCCTAATCCTTTGCTTGAAGCATCACTGTAGATGACAAATTCCTCCGAGCCAGATGGTATTGTCAGAACAGGTGCTGAAATGAGTCTCCTCTTGAGTTCTTGAAAACTCTTCTCACATTCCTCGCTCCAACCGAATTTTGTATCTTTTCGAGTCAGCTGAGTTAATGGAGTAGCTTACGACACGGGCGGATCCAGCCCATTAGTTCAGTGGGGTCAATTTTTTTAAAATAAAAATTTATAAAAATAAATAAAATACAATAAAATAAAGGCGCCAGAATGCGAGGGATATTACAAATAATTGTGTGAGCTATCATATAAAATTGATATTGTTTTATGTAATTGAATACACTTCGAATCCTCGATCTTATGTTATATATAAAACAATTTTTTATAATTTTTTAAAACACTGTTATTATAAGAGAGACTAAATAATATTTTTAAAATATTATTTATAATAACATTTTTCGAAATTTCATTGTTTGAAACTATTGTAAAAATAGTCTCATTTCAATAGCTGCAAAAATATCATGTTCAATGTAAGTTACTAAATAATAGTATAAAAGAGTGGAGTATTTATGTTAATAAAAATTTGAGACATTTAATAATTGTTTAGTCTGAATTTTTTATTTTCACTAAACACTTTATAAAATTAAAATCAAATTAAATATTGACTCCCAAAAATTCAGTGGGGTCAATTGACCCCACTGCCCTAAGGTAGATCCGCCTATGAGTCGACACAACGAGATGAGTGCATTTATTCACATTCTAAAAACTGAAATAGTAATGAGACAGGAAAACAGGATCTAATTTTATAATCTGCATTTAGAACTCAACAACAACGTTCAAATATGATACTCAGATCTCACGATAGATGAGAATGTTTATATATTAAACATCTCATTACCTATAATGATCGTATATAATCAATATTACATAGATGAATACATGATAAGAGTAGATATTGTTATATATCCATGCTACCTAAGAACACCAAACAAATACGATTGAGTTTCTGCACTCATATCTTTATACAACTCATCCAATGTCTTCTATTTCCAGCCTTTCGTGATATCTAATAAATCTCGCAAAATATTATCATGTGCCTTGTTTAAACTTTAATGTATCCACTGTCCCAATGCTACATTAATTGTAGGATTGGACAGGAGAAAAGGAAGTATGCCATCTCATGTATCTACCTTCCTTCGAAGTAATCAAGTTTGTAAGTTGATTCCATTATCTCAAAGAATAGACTAGCATATAAATTTTATACGGAGAAGATCGAGCTTAGGGGACCTCCTTACTTTCCGATAAAAGAATTCTCGTAACTTGAGGCAAATTCCAAGAAAAAACTAACAGTCTTCCTGTATGCCCATGATAAGAGATAATGTATACTTCCTGGTGATGTAGTCTACAGTTCCCTGACAAAAAATTTCTTCACCTGTCATGACAATAAATAAAAAAACTTTTTTAGTGCCGTTGCTAATCTGTTACAAGCCCAAGACCGTTAAAACTAGGCTCTTTCAAGATTCAGACATAATTGTGCCATGTAAACAGGCTACTAAATTTCCAGAATCTATTGACACGTAGGGGAAAAGTGGGAAGATGTATTATCAAACATAATAATGACTCAAAACCAATCTACAAAGTTTACCACAATACACTAATGAGAGACAAAAGAAGGGAACACAGGATCAGAACAAAGTAGATATTAGATTTGGGGAATAGCTTCTAGAACCTCAAAACAAATCATAAGACTCAGCTTAGCGGTATTTGGATTTAATACATAACAATGAGAGAGAAATTGTATTATTGTGAAACAACGAAATGCACAAGTACATGGATGCAGTCCTGAGAAATGGAAAGACAGGTGGGAGAGACTAATCTGTGTCAAATTTTATAATAGAGTTATGACCAATGGGAAGGAGCATCAAAATGAAGTGTCCTACCCCTTCTATATCAGGATGTGTTGGAAGGATTTCAGGCAGGATGATAAAAGGTTTAGATGGGCTGTAAACTACATTGAACAAAAACATTTTTGGTAACACTGGGTTAAAAGTTAACTATTTGAGTAATTTAGGGAGCAGAGGTAGGTATCCCAAAGTTCATATCGAGAAGAAAAAGTCGAGAAAAGAAAACATGTAGTCTTACTTGTTCAAACATCAAAAACATGACAACGTTCCAAGATCCTAGACGACCAAAATTTGGGAGGAATCCTTTATAGAATGCAAAGGGACCCTGCAAAAAGTAATCACAGTAAGTACTTGATAAATTGATGGCATTTATACCAATTTATCCTCTTTTAATGGAAACTTAGATTCAATATAAAATACCTACATCCCTGCACCATCAAAGATCGTAATGCAACCAAAAAATAAAGAATGAGAAGACAGCCAGGATGCAGCATTACGTCAAGTAAATATATACAAGAAACGAAACAGCTCAAAAAAATCTGGAACCGTAAAACTAGTAAATAAAAGAAAAAACACAGAATATAAGGAAAAGAATAATAGTGAATGGAAAAGAAGCAAATCAAAGTGAGAAATTATCCTGTTCTTTTTGTTGAATAAATACTATCTCACTTAAAAGAAATCTTGGTTTCCCTATTATTTACTTATTTTGTGCATTTGTAAGCAAATAGACATAATAAATTCAAATTCACCTCACCAGAAATACTCTTCTTAAATAAGCAATGAAAAAGGGGATGAAAGATTTGAATCATTCACTTATACTGAAAAGCCTAATCACTTGAAAATGAGTACAAGTCCAGGAGGATTAAATTCTACCATTAAGCTAATGAAACTACATCACTTTAACACAACCAGTCATAACTTTAAGAGTTCACAATATTGAAACTGTACCCTCCAATTCCAAATAGCAAGATAAACAATAACAACAATGAACATTATCAACTGAATTCTAAAAAATATATAATTTGAAAATAATTATACCTCATTTCTCAAAGTTTTTATGAAACAATCTAAGGTGCTTTTGTAGATTGTTTCCCCCATCATTCTAGATTTCACCTGAAACATAATGAGCAGCACATTTACGGGGTTAGTGAAAGCACTAATCATAATTCTGAAAAATTAGGTATAAATCTTACATGAAACAAATAAAATAAAAAAATTATTTTCTCTTCTTTAACTTTTGATCTTGTAAAGATTCTTTGCTAGTAATATGTAATCTATATATATATATATATATATGAATAATACGTGAAAATGAAAATGGACTTCATGAGAATTATTCTTTTGAAAGAAAAAAGACCATTATCAATAAAAAGTAATGCTATGGGTATTCTGTCGACCAAAAACACGTCATTACTACACTGGTTGCTTAATATCTATAACTTTTATGTATGGTCCACCATGATTTTGAGAAAGCAATATAATAATGGCACGTGTATTTGGGACAAACTTCGAGATCCCATTTGGGACCCCCTTGCATTACTCATAAAAAATAGATAAATAATTAAAAACAAAAGAAATTTTAATACATAACTACTATGTTCATACAGTTCAATAATTTTGTGTACAGATTATTTTACGATTTTATAGCACTATGTCCGAATTATGAAATATATTCACCTTGGCGACTCAGCTAATTCAGATCCTCCCTACTGTTACACATTTCAGTTTCGTACCATTTCCCAATCATTTTCTCAATAACGCTAAATCTGTTTCATAAAAACACTATGTAACTAATAAAGTGGGAAAGGTATAGTTCGGTATACCTGCTTAATATCAGAAGGCATATCTGGACAAAGCAAATTATTATTGACGCAATAAATTACCTATTGTTGAAAATCATAATCGACACGTTTGCAGATAGCAAAGAGGAGTAATATATCTTTGCATCATTCTGACTCATTACCTTAAAAGAGGTTTAAAACTCAAAAACAGGTCATCAATGACAATTAGATAGTAGCTTTAGGTACAAATGTTGATACATAATATTGATACATATATATATATATATATATATATATATATATATAACATGTAAAATGATGATGCCTTAAAATGAAGAGGCCACCTAGGCGACTAAAATCAAAGAGTCGATGCTTTATTCAGCTCTACTACAGATTAGATTCAGGCGAGGGAACCTAACCACCTTCAATTCAACTGCTCTGGCTTTACAAAGAGACATCCACAGAAGTAGGATACATCAAGCTGAATTAGATAGTGAGTAATTCCGGAGTTCTAAAGTTGTGCACTTGAGCGCACCAAGCTAAGTAAATCTCAAGTTGTTAATAAAAACCTAGCATATGTACAGTTTCTGTAGGAGTGAAATATATTTCCTCAATTTCTACAAAGTAAAATATCAGCATTAAGAGTGTACTTGTAGCTTTATTTGCTAATAGACGCGTCCATCAATTTAAATGGCCACTAGGACTTGATGCTCACTTCATAAGTTTAGTCCTAAATTTAATTCTCAAAAATGTCCTGGTCTATTCTGTATGCAAATATCTACTGCATATTTGTTAGTATACTATAGTTGGGGCGTAGTGGTACTTCATGCATACACTTCTGCTCTCTTCAAATTGCAGTTCTGCTCAAATCAATCCCAAACCATAGGGAGCAGAGTGCATAAAAGTAGAATTTTTTTAACAGACGAGTTTTAGAGATGGATGACAAAACAGACTACACGATATGATATATATTTTCAGCTTCACTTTTAACAAATTCTAAGAAGTGATTCAAGTACAAAAGGTAAAATTTACCACATCAAGAGGAGATCCAATGAAGACTGCAAAGAACCCTGCCCCTAAACCGGCTAGTAGATGAGTTAAAATACTGTCTGTGAACCCTAGAATTTGCATAATTGTCTGCATCATAGCACAAACAAAATTTAGGATCATAGTTGATAAACACAAAACATAAAGCAAGTAAATGACAGTTTAACACGAGTATTCCAAGCAATAAACTCATGATCATGATTACCTGTTTCACCTGATCATAACTAGCGAGTTCAGCGGCATTAGTAACTGCATTTCGTGCAATATTGGGGCCCAGCCCAGTCCACAAAGCAGCCAGTCCTTCCTGTTTTTATTATTGTAAATCTCTAAGCAGCAAAACAAAAGATAAAAATCATATTAGCCAATCTTACTGAACTCACCTGTTGCACTATGGTGTAATAAGCACTTAGTGCACTGGAATAACGGTTAGGCACTTCAGCAGCCAATTTGCCTTCAGCTTGAAGGCGAACTTTCACAAGATCAGTTGGATTAGCCACTGCAATCGCTATGGCACCTGCTCAATAAGGTAAGCATTCACTCAAAAACATAGAGGTAAACGGATCACAATTTTAGCACATTTATATGAGGAAACAAGAGGCCGGTGCAAATTCTAAACCAAATTCTGAAGACATTTCATTTGAGGACATAATAAAGATAATAAGGGCTATAGTTAACAAATTTGCTTACCAGTAATCAGAGCAGCAAGTATTTTTTGGAACACAGAAACATCTCCAGCAAAATCACTGCCAACAAAAAAGGCCTTGACCTGTATCATAGGTAGTTTATATAGAGAACAAGCATAAGAGTGTAACATTAAAATCAAGTATGCGTGGAGTTTAACACTTACAGGCTCATACAAGCCAATCCTTAGACCCCCGTATATAAACTGGCGATGTAATCCCGGTATAATGCCTTTCCATAGAGCTGATAAACCTTCTTCTCTAGCAATAGTAGAAACTGTACCCAACATACCCCTGTACTTAGGTGCACCAGTTCCTTCTCCCAAGACTGCTCGTTTTTGGAGCTGAAGCCTGACTTTAGCAGTGTCTAGGGGAATGGTACACAGCTAGACAGATCCAGAGCATGAAAGGTTATAATACCACCATGATAATTTTGTTATCTTTTAAGTTTTAAACTGCAATAGCTAAATATAGAAATATTCTTTCACAGTGATAAGAGGAAAAGGGCACGTATAAAAGCTTATGTAGATCTACGAATGTCAAAAACCCTCAACTCTTAAAAATTAATCTATTACAGCAGGTTACACGTAACCGTAATAATAGATAGTAGATCAAATGCAGTTATTGTTGGGCGTTAATCTGAAATTAGCCATTTGAATTTGGATTCAAACTACAAATTCTAAATAATTAAGTTATGTAAAGCTGAGGACTCCACCGACATAATGTGTTGAACTCAGCTGTATGAGGAATCTTTCGTGACATTAATAAAGCATGGATACTTTTCAGTTCAGTTGTACCACAAAACAAGGAAAAGGTAAAAATTATTAAAGAAAGAGCATCAATATTTTCGAATAACATGCACTCAAATAGATATCTACCAACTAGAAATTTGGAGTATTAGTAAGAAGCTCACATATCAATTCCTACGGATTTAATCCATTTTAATGAATTGATTGGTTCAAAGCAGATGAAATCGATCTAAAACCCCCTAGCAAACTCACTTTTGATTAAAAGATAGAATATCCTGAATGTTATTCCGGATCCCAGAGTGAACAAAAACAGAAAATGTATATCTCTTTTCTCACATAGTACAACATCAAAATTCAGCTTGGTTCTGGTGATGACAATATCAACCATCATTTTTTACTTGAAGGAACTTTTGATTTCATGATCACACATTATAATGTATTGGGTCAGAGTTTATCCAATCAATATACATTAGTCGTAAATATGAAATTAAACTAAACCCTGAAAATCTAAGTACTACTAAAGTGATCTCAATTAATGAGGTGAACTGTAAGCAAATTAAAGGAACTGGAGATGACTGTAAATCGAAATTGAAGGAGTAATTATGAAATTGATAGTGCATTGAAGTAGTAATTGAAGATGAAGAACATTAACAACACCTCGGCAAAACAAGCGGCGAAGGCGCTGCTGAAGAAGGTTCCCGCGAAAGAGATCACTGTCCTACGACTGAGATCCGCCATTGGCGGTGGCAGATATCGATAAATTAACTGATAAAGTTCCGATTTATACCGAAATTGAAGGTTAGGTATTACTCTTTCAGTACCATTATATATAGATTTCGAGATGAAGAAGAGTGATGATGAAGTATATAGTAAGGCACAATGAGAAGGTAATTTTCACTTACAAGTTTTAAAAATGGATTTGATCGTTAAAATAGTTTTGGCTTCGATTTTGTTAATTTGTTTTTTTGATTGTTGTGTAATTTTCATTATACTTATTTATTTATTTTGACACTAATTTTTTTTTTCTAATGTGAAGTTTTTATTTTTATTCATATTATAAGATTTAAAATGGATAGAAAAAATAGACGAAATATTTAAGTTTTTTTGTTCGATTCTTTGTTATTTTGTTATTGAGTTTTTTAATCAACGGAAACAAAAAGAAATAGATGAAAAACTTAGCCATTTTTCATATCAAATTTTTCCATTCAAAAATGAACAAATTTAGATGAAAAACTAAATAACATAAAATTATCTTTTATAATCTCTATAATATCATTTAGATTATAATCATAATAAAATTAATGTAAGGGTAATTTAATAACTTAAATGTAAAACTAAAGTTTCCTTTCTTTTTCTTTATAAACTTATTAACCATGTGAAAGAAAATATACAAGTTTTTTAATGTATATTTTTCTATTTTTTTCTTTTCTTTTATAACTTAATTAAGTTTTTCATTTCTTTTCCTTTTTTGTCTCATACTCAGAAACAGAAACAGGTTAATACTGTACATGAGATTGTTAAAATTTCTTTCCAAAGGGGGACAATCAAAATATTGACTAAATTCCAAATTAAATTCTAAACTTCAATCATAAAAACGATTTATACCCTAAATTTTATTTTAAATTGAATATACCTTAAATTTTGAGTTTTAATACAATTTGCACTTTTGACATTAAAATTTAGGGTGCAAATTATTTTGATGTAGAAGATGCAGAAAGTGCAAATTGTTTTGAAACTCAAAATTTTAAAGTGCATTTAATTTAGGATTAAAGTTAAGGGTTCAAATCGGAGATTAGTCCAAAATATTAAGTAGAAAAAAGAGTTAAACTTCAGGACAAGTTGGCTTTTAGTTTAAAAAACTCTTACATTATATTTTGGGTAGAATATAAACAAATATTAACTATCACTTTTCTTTTATATTAAATCTTCTTGTATTTGTAAAAAAAGGATAATGTAGGGAAATAATTGCATACTTTCAATAGTTCGGGTGAGACAAAGGTTGTGTTTAACTTGACGAGAATATCATAATTTTAACTGATAAATTTGTAACACTTCAATCGCACATCAAAACATGCTGAAGATATTAATGTGTATAAGTAGGGGTGTTCAAACCGGTAGGTATATTCGGTTTTTAGGGACATTGAACCAGTGAATTTTCGATACCGATTTCAATAGGGTGTTTGGCTTAGTAAGTATATATTGAACCGAAGTGGTTGTACCGGTTTATTAAATAATATTAAAAAATAACTTGAAAATCCCTTTCTTTAGATTTTTTTGCCTAACCATGTAAAATTAACTTGAAAGTCTCATCTGTTTATAGAATAGAGGTAAGACAAGAGATGACATACTAGACAATGTGGGATGTATTTGAAATTTGGTGTGACTTTCTTAAATGCAGTAGTGGTCATTCAATGTGAGACTTATTAGACAAGAGATATCATGCTACATTACTACTAAGTGAAGCCCTTAGTATTTGATTATCTCCAAGTCCTATATTGGCTAAATTGGTAAAACTTTAAGAAAAATTTTCTTATGAATTGATTACCATGTAATAATGAATTCAAGATAACAAGTAATCAAAGCATTATTACATAATATAGGGATGTAAATACCAACTTAGACTCATCTAAGTCCCACATTGATTAGATTATAAAAATTTAATAAAGTTTTTTTTATAAAAATACTGCCAAATGAAACCCTTAAAATTTGTTGTCTCCAAGTCTCATATAGGGATAATAACAAGTAATCAAAATATTATTATTTAATATAGGGATGTAAATACCAACTTAGACTCATCAAAATCCACTGTAATGACACTAATGAATGCCGAGAAAATCACATAAGGGAACTTATGACACCATCTCACACTACTTGTTTCTAAGTCCCACATTGATTAGATTATAAAACTTTAAGGAAATTTTCTTTATAAAAAATCAATTGGGCCGAATTTTGGTTTACAGCTTTGGGTTTGGGTTGTTCTAGGTGCTTCAATACTAAGCCCTTGGGCTGGCCGAATTTTGGGCTTAAAAATCCAAGTCAGTGCTTAAAGTTTTGGGTTAAATTTGTTTGGGCTAAAAAGCCGGTACAAGATTGGGTAAAAATCGGAACCGATCTGGTACCGGGTCGGCTAATCGGTCTTGTATACCGGTTCAACCGGTATCGGTACCCAATTTTGAATACTTTTGGTATTCGATCCGGTCTGATATTTTAACGATGAACACCCCTATGTATAAAGATCCAAGATACCATCCATAATAACTTTAGTAGGACGAACCTATAATGTCTTACGATAACACAGAAAGATAATAATAAAACAATAGATTAGGTCCTGACACTATGATTTAATTTGTCCTGGATTGTTATATAATGCTTAATTATTCTTTAATTTTACAATAGAAATCCCTCTCGTGTTATTATAAAATATTAGTTGATAATCCGTGTAATGCACGAGCTGATTTGAATAATAAATTTCTTAATTTATCAGACATTCATCTTAAAAAAGGACTAAAAATACACAATTCATGTAACAACGTGAACTCATATCCGACAATTTCAAATTAAGTAATTAGTTCAATCAATATTAGAGAAAAGAACTGAAAGAGATACATACCTTCAAATTGTACAATAACACCAATTTGATTATTATTTACCAACTAATTCAGTTTCAAAGTTCATTATAAAAATGTTAGGTCAACAGAAAAGTCCCAACATCTGCTATATTTTAACTTAACAATTCACCCCATGAATTCACAACACTCCAAACTATAAAACTATGACCCAAACAAATTCTTTATTGCCACCAGTGATACTCGTAAATGCACCATTATACTTATCTATTGTCTTCTTTTACAATATATTGTCTAAATTTGTATAACAGTATATAATAAGAAATAAGGTCACCAACCAAGTATTAAATGATGAAGGATAATTACACCTTTCAAGAAAGTACAGGATACCTACGGTTTTTTCATATTTCAAAGTAGAAAGCTATACCACAAAAAGAAGAAAGGGAAAAAATAGAATAAAGATAAAAAGGGAAGCCTTACCAAGAATGAAAGAAGAAAGTCTTATATATTTGCAAATAAGTGTTCACCTTTCTTTCATAACAAAGCACTCAAGTCAAACCAAAACTAAAGAAACAATATATGAAGCTGGTCTCTTTCGAGTTACCTATTTCAATTATTTTTGAGGTGCTAAGCATTATACAACTTTCTTCAATTTCATTTTCTTATAATTACTTACCAAACTAATGAAATTAATACAGAAAGAAAATCAAAAATAAAACCAATAAACTAACCCATTGCAAGTTCAAAGCTAAAACGAATAAAATTAAGTTTCAGAAATAAAAATGCACCTCATAATCATGTCGTTGAGCACCGTTTACTTCTAGGGCTTCAACATCGAATGAATCAACTCGAGGCTCCGTTCGAATCAGTCTCATATCCGCATTATCATCCGATGAGTCCAATCCATTTTGTAGCGGCAAATTCTCATCGTCCTCATAATCATCATTATAATTATCCGAATCATCATCTTTCTCACCATCATCATGATTCAATTAAATCCATAGATGATAACCTTTCGTTCTCTCTATCTCTGTCCAACCCTTCTGCCGCCATATTTCACCTCAAAAAATCACCAACAAATTAAAAGACAGTGTATCAGGAAAAAATCACCATCAAATCAGATAACACGCACAAATTAAAAGATAGTGTATCAAGAAAAAATCAGAATACAGTTGATAATTAAAAAAAATTCACAATTTTAAAGATAAGGATCTATACATGTTTATAAAGTACAAAAAACTGAAACTGCATATCATATTCTCATATGACCCAAATTAGAGAGTAGACATTTTCAAATTCACAAGTATCAGCTTTATATTTCCACAATGCATCAGTAATAGACTATAGTAACAGTATTCTCAAAAAGGCCACGCTGGCAGCCTGAAATTTTCAAGCATAAAGTTATGGAGTCACTATTATAATAGTCACTGAGCCATAAATTTACACACTATTATAATAGTCTCTAAGCCATAAAATTAGACTTTCTACAGTCCGCAAATACTTGTATTGCATTATGACGCCCCCAAAACAGGTAAGCATCACTCATCTTGAAATAGCCAGACATAACAGATCGAATACAAATATAACTTAATTATACAATCGTGTAAAATACGACTAAAGCATATCTTTGTGAGTTTTAATACAAATATTGTCATCTGCAGACAATACACAAACTCAATGGGGTCCTCATTACATTTATTATCACATTATTTCACGTAATAGTGATGACTACTAATGCACCATCTAGGACCATCACTGTTCCCGACTAGTCCCTCGCTACGTTCTCATTTTCAAGAGAAGCAATGAAAGCAAAAGGGTGAGCTCAACTAACCCAAAGAAGAAATATTATGACTAAGATAATGCGTAATAAATTATCATTAGCCTTCAACAATGTTAAACCGATAGAATATAATAGACAACAAGTTTAAGCTGCTGCAGCAGATCAAGCAATCCATTGTAAGAGTCAAGTAAGGTATAAAATCTACTATCTTCTATGATTTAAAAAGTTTTTCATCAACTTTATCATTTGAGACTCAAATTAATAAATAAAATCGAATCATCCTCGCCCACGGCCAAGGATATTCATGTAATCATCAATGGTCATGACTATACCGAATAATCCTTGGTCATAATCATACCAACAACTGTCCACCAATGAACTACAGGCCAATGAGGACTTTTACCACATCATTCGTCACATTACGGTCATGATTATATCGAATAATCCCTGGTCATAATCATACCAAGTCCATCTATGCACGTAAGCCAAAGATGACTTTTAACATAATATAAGCATGATGATGATGACAATTCAATAAAATAAGTTCAAGAATAAATTTTAAAGATTTATAAGTTAATTTATCCGAACTCAATAACGCGTCAAATCACAACACGACACCGCTTTGTGAAGTAAAATTCAAGAATGCTCGGAAGAATATTTCCATGAAAAGATCTTTGGATGAAGCCTTAAATATCAAGGATATTCCACTAATTTCATGGAGTATAGAAGCCAAAGCTTTAACCAATCGAGTATAATAGAATATATGAAAGCGCAAATGGATTTTCGCGCCATGCAGTAATCCACGAGACGAGATCATTTCCACAATTTAATAAGAAATGAATACGAAGGGTCATTCACCATGCATGTGGTAATCCACGTAGATAAAGTTATTCCAACAGAATAATAAAGAATGGAATAATGAAGGATTCACCATGCGTGTGATAGATCGTGATAGTACAAAGTTATTCCCCAATGTAATAATAAATAATGGAATCAGTCCCACAGAACGCATACGAACAAGATATTCCGACGTAATAATAAATAATGGAACCAGTCCGACGTAAACGCATTGCAGACGTGATATTCGCGGAATAATAAAGAACGGAATATTAGAAGAATTTCACCATGTATGCAGTACTTCCATTATAAACAAGTTATTTTAATGAATAATAAGAATGAAATAACAATGAGAATTCACCACTGCATGCGATAAACCGCGCATGAAAAGTTATTCCAATGAATAATAAAGAATGGAATAATGTAAGCTCTCTTCATGAATACGAAAGAAATAATAATTTTACGAGTACAACAAATAATATCTCCTACCTTAGAAGAAAGCTGGATATTGGAGTAGTGAAGAAGCGAGAATACTTTTCTTTTTTCTCTCTATAGTTTCTTTTCTAGAGTTTCAAATTGAATTCGTAAGAAATAATGAAGGAATGAGCTTCTATTTATAGGAGAATGGGTGAATAGTAACTAATTCATGAAACAGTCCAGATTGATTTACTTTTAAACGGACGGTCCATATTGGTGCACTATTAAAACTTAAAGTAACGGTTCATACTGATTTACTATTAAAACTTTAAACCAGCGATCCATATTGATTTACTATTATAACTTTCCACCAGCGGTCCATATTGATTTAATATTATATCTTCAACCAACAGTCTGAAAAATTAGCACATCTCCTCATGGAATAATATTGTACCCAAAAATGATTTGGACCGAAAAGAAATATATTTTACGGGTGAATAGAACCCTGTGAATAGTAACTCGTGAATAGTAACTCGTGAATAGTACTCTGACACGAAAAGTGCCCCGAATACCCGATTGAACAATATAACCTCCAGACATCAATTATTATCGAAATAAATGTCGATTTTCACTAACATAAATAATTCCAACACAATGGAACTATAAAATTCATCTTTAATCAACACGGACTTATTCATCATTAATATTATAATTCACAATATTTAACAACCAGGTCATTCCTAGGAAAGAGGGGGCTTTTCGATAAGGATTTCTCCTTATTGGCGCGCAATTAGGTGACCAAACCTCTCCTTGACAGAACTTCTAGACATTGTCAATATTACAAATAATAATATGAATAACTTTGCCGACTCAATTATTGATTTAATAATATATCATATGATGTAGATGATACTGTAAAAATAATTGAATCAATAATATGAGAGATATGATGCATCAATTACTGTAGCAATAATTGAGTATAATTGAGTGACTTCTCACGTAAGCATCAATAATCAATACCATGTGCTACTATGCAACCACGCGTATTACTGTACTTTTACTACCGGGTAGTTCAACAGTTTTAATGGTAACACCTCCGCCGTTATTTTTATAGAAAGATAATTTTGTCATTTTCTAACTATGACAATACTTCTGTTGTGGGGTCCACCAATGATTGTGTCGTCGTACGAATATTCCCTGTTAAAAGGAATATTCCTCGACCAATTGAATATTATATAACCACTTGCTTACTTTGCAAAATTTGTAAATATTACCCACAACTATAACATTATATCAAATCCACACCATAATATTCAAAAATATATTTCGAGAAAATTATTCTTTATTCATAAAAGTTGGGGTCTTACAACCTCCCTTTCTTATGAAATTTCATCCTCGAAATTAAGGTACATACCTGGTATGTCAAAGAGATGAGGATACCTTGACTTCATCCCAGATTCTAACTCCCAAGTCATTTCCTCCACATCGTGGTTTCTCCACAAAACTTTGACTTGAGGTATAACCTTGGAGCGTAGAACATGATCATTCTTATCCAAGATTTTAACAGGTAACTCTTCATACGTTAAATCTTCCTCTATCTAGTTGTTCTAACTCAATAATGTGGTTCGGGTCTTTCACATATTTACGTAACATAGATATGTGAAAAATGTTATGAACACGAGACATACTACAGATATATGGCGAGTCTATAGGCCACGATTCTACTACCGCCGAGAATTAAAAATGGGCCAATGAATCGAGGATTGAGCTTTCCTCTCTTTCCAAATCTCGTAACTCCTTTCCATGGAGCAACATGTAACAACACATGATCTCCAATATCGAATTCTACGTCCTTTCGATGAACATCAACATAACTCTTTTGTCGATCTTGTGAAGTTTTTATACGTTGTCGGATCGTTTGAATCTTTTTTGTAGTCATACGTACTAACTCCGGTCCCAACAACGTTGCTTTACCCACCTCATCCCAATATACTGGAGAACGACACTTTCTCCCATACAACGCCTCAAAAGGAGCCATGCCAATACTTGCTTGATAACTGTTGTTATAGGAAAACTCCACCAACGGTACGTAAGAACTTGTCCTAACTTCCTTTGAAGTTAAGGACACAGAGTCTTAATAGATCTTCAAGAGTTTGAATAGTCTTCCGATCGCCCGTCCGTCGAGGATGATATGCCGAAAGCTAAATCAGAATCCGCGCCCATAACTTTTCGCAAACTAACCCAAAATCGTGAAGTGAATCTTGGGTCTCGATCAGAAACTATGGATACTGGCATACCATGCAGTCTTACAATCTCATTTATGTACATACGAGCAAGCCGTTCAAGTGTATAAGTTTCTCGTATAGGTAAGAAGTGAGCAGACTTGGTCAACCTATCAACAATGACCCAAATTGCATCTATGCCTTGAGAAACCTTGGGAAGACCAGTAACAAAATCCATGGTAATGTGCTCCCACTTCTATTCTGGAATTTCAAGTGGTTACAATGGACCTTTTGGTACTTGATGCTCCGCCTTGACTCGTTGACAAGTTAAACACCTTGAGATAAACTTCGCTACCTTTCTCTTCATATTGCTCCACCAAAATGTATATCGAAGATCATGATACATTTTAGAACTCCCAGGATGGATTACGAACGGTGTGTTGTGCACCTCCATCATGATTTTATACTTTAAATCAGGGTCGTTAGGAACACAAATTTCGAGTTGACTCAAGTATTCCTTCTTCATCGATTCTTGCTTCCTAATAACACCTTCTTGCACTTTCTTCCTCATAATATCGTACCCAGTGTCCGTAGCTTGAACAAACTTTAACTTTATCGATTAAAGTCTCGGTTTCTACTCGTATATTCGCCATCATCACATGGGTCCCCGGAGTCTTTAACTCTATCTCTATCCTTTGCAAGTCACACAAAATGGGCCTTTATGTTGATAATATTGCACTGCATTCGCATATGATCTTTCTACTCAACGCGCATACTATTACGTTCGCTTTACCAGGATGGTATTGAATGGTATGATCATAATCTTTCAATAGTTCAAGCCAACGTCATTGCCGCATGCTGAGTTCCTTTTGGGTGAAGAAATATTTGAGGCTTTTATGATCCGTATAGATCTCCACCTTCTCTCCATATAGGTAATGCCTCCAAATCTTAAGTGCGAAGACAAAAACTGCCAACTCTAGATCATCAGTAGGATAATTCTTCTCATATTCTTTGAGTTACCGAGAGGCATATGCTATGACTTTCCCATGTTGCATGAGAACACATCCTAACCCTTTGCCCGAAGCATCACTGTAGATGACAAATCCTCTCGAGCTGTGTGGTATTGTCGTAACAGTCTTTGAAATGAGTCTTCCTTGAGTTCTTGAAAACTCTTCTCACATTCTCGCTCCAATCGAACTTTGTATCTTTTCGAGTCATTTGAGTTAATGGAGTAGCGATTCGAGAAAATCCTTCCACGAATCTCCGATAATAACCAGCTAAGCCGAGAAAGCTACGTACTTCGGTCACTGACTTTAGTTGCTCCCAACTTTGAATTGGTTCAATCTTCGCTGGGTCAACATATATTCCATGATTTGATATCACATGCCCAAGGAATGCAACTTCCTCAAGCCAGAACTCACATTTCTTCAACTTGGCATAAAGCTTGTTTTCACGAAGCTTTTGGAGTATCAGCCTCAAGTTTTGCTCATGATCTTCACGGCTTTTGGAATATATGAGAATGTCATCAATAAAGACAACCACAAAGTGATCCAAATATTACTTGAATACTCGGTTCATCATATCCATGAAGGCAGCAGGAGCATTAGTCAATCCAAAAGACATGACCGAGAATTCATAATGTCCGTACCGAGTTTTGAAGGCAGTCTTTGGAATATCCTCAGTTTTAACCTTCAGCTGATGATATCTAGAATGAAGATCGATCTCTGAAAAGAATTTTGCTCCTTGTAACTGGTCAAACAGGTCATCAATACGAGGTAATGGATACCTATTCTTGATGGTGACATGGTTCAATTCTCGGTAGTCAATACAAAGTCGCATACTCCCATCTTTCTTCTTCATGAATAGAACAGGAGCACCCCAAGGAGACGTACTAGGACGAATGAAACCAATGTCTAACAATTCCTGTAATTGGATCTTTAACTCCTGAAGTTCAATAGGAGCCATTCGATATGGGGCTTTGGAAATAGGTTTTGTACCATGTTCAAGGTCGATACAAAATTCAATTTCACGCTCTGGGGTAGGCCAGGAAGTTCTTCAAGGAATACGTCAGGAAATTTATTAACAATAGAAATATGACGTATTTTTGTTTAAATCTGTGACATGAGCTAAGAAAGCTTGACATCCGTTTTTCAATAAACGAATAGCTTTATGGCTTGAAATGACCGTGATTGATTTTAATGGTTTGGTCGCTTGAATTCGCATAATAGGTTGATTAGGAATATGAAAACTAACAACCTTACGAAAATAATCAATTTTTGCATGATGAGTAGGTAACCAATCAATCCCTAGAATTACGTCAAACGCAAGTATTTTTAAAGAAATAAGATCGACAGGTAATGTGTAGTTACCGATTTGAATCAAACAAGACTTATAAACCGTGGATGTAATGAAGGTTTCTCCCTACGGAGTTTCAACCGATAAGTCAAAGTCCAATTTCTCGAGTCAAATTTAAACGTTGAGCGCAAGTAGGAGAAATAAAAGAATGGGTAGATGGGTGATCACATAAGGTATATACTTCACTAGAGTTTATGATAAGCTTACCGTGATGACCTCGTTCGGGTTCCTTGCTTTCGGGAGGTTATAACAAATGCTCTCCTTGAACTACACTGGTTTTGTCTTATGCGGGATGGACTTTGATGCCTCCATCCCATTTGGACTTGACTTCGGTGCACGACAAAAATCGGGCTAGGTGACCTTCTCTTCCACAATTGTAACATGCTTTGACTGTGCGTCACAGCTTTGGATCGATGTGTCCTCCCTCCCAGATTTGTAACATACGACCGGCGGTCGTTCTCCTTCCTTAACAACAGGTACTGGTGCTGACGTCCTTCCATCATTATTAAATCTCCTCTTCTTGAAACTCCCACTTTTATTGTTTTGGCCATGATTACCACCGAAGTGGTTACCATTTCTGGCATGTTGATTCCCTCCACGTTTGTTGTCACCGCTTCGATGACTATTACCACTGGTATTTTCATTCTGCCGGCTGCTTTCTCTTGGTTGAATTGACCCATTATCGCGCTCCAATAACTGAGCCCTATTTAAAACATCTGAATACAAACACAGTTTATGAGAAATAAGATATTGACGTATCTTCGGTTTCAAACCTCTTAAAAACATCCGTGTCATTCTATCCTCATTATCAACCAAGTGGGACGCAAACCGGGACAACAAGGTAAACTTAGCTTCATCAAGCGCATACTGGCCATATTGTTCGCGCTCCAACTTGATGAACTCTACCTCTTTAATGTGACGAATACTTTCGGAAAGTACTTGTCATTGAACGCTTCTTGGAACTTCTCCCAAGACATCTTCAAGTGAGGCGGAGTTGAGTACGCCATCGATTCCCACCAGTAATCTGCCTCTCCTCGCAACATAAAGGTGGCAAAATGAACCTTTTACTCCTCGGAGCATCCTAAGACATCAAATATCTTGGTGATCTGCTTTAACTGTAATGTTTTAGGAAGCAAGAATGAGCAACGAGTTTGCCCATCAAGTAATATAGCCAGAAGAACAAGCAGTTATAGCATTTAGATCTTTCAAGGGTATAATAATAATTGGTAGTTCAAGGATATCAAGAAATATCAAGAGTATTCAATAGGTGTCATTATATAGATCAAGGATATCAACAAAATTTTAGGATTTATTCATTTCGAGGTTCAACATGAATGAGTACTAGCAAATCACTAAGGACTAAGAACTCTTACTAGAATTAAACAAAAGATTACATTGTAATTCAATATAATAAACGAGTACAACGGTGATCACTTAAAGTACCCTACGTTATGCATAACATTTAATCATACTTATATATGCACGCTTGCCTCTCGACAATATATAATTTCCCCTTCTATGAGGGTTGTTCATCTCAGTAGATTTATGATAGTCCGCACCAAGTCAATCGGTTTGGATAGCTTTTTAACACATAATAATAGTCTAGTCGAATCAAAGGCTTAAACAATTTTTTCATCATGCATTTAAGAATGATAAGTCCAATGCTTGTAATAACATCAAGGTATACGAATGATTTTCGAATAGAAATAGATATTTGCTTGAAAAATTGATTGATATGACAATAATTCAAATGCGTACAGTGTGAGAATTAAGGAACTTGCAACACAATAATAATAGTGTTCGGATACTTGCTCAATGTAAATTTGAGTGAGGTTAGAGAACTTGCCTTTAGCGTTGATTACTACTTGTAGCGAAAATCACCTCAATGAACTATGTTTGTCCTATTTATGTAAGTATAGGTATTCATTAGCCAAACACACTTGATATACATATATAAATAACATGTACACATAACACATTTTTCTTTCTATCTATGTATACTGCTGCACCCATCAAAACTCATAGCTGTACACTAACATGCTCATACTTTTGACCACTGCTAGTTTATTCATAATCTTTCTTCTTCGTAGTTCCAAGAGGTTCATTGCTTTAAGTAGACCATAACATCTATCAATCCCACCGACCCTTTTCTACGCATGTTTGCAGGCATTAGATTTATTTTCCCGAAGTTAGTAAAATTCTCTACGTAGAACTCGTTCGTGTAATAATAGTTTATAACAGTATAGGAATATTTATTAATCCATCCTTATATCAAGTTATGATGCTGTCTCCGAGTCCCAGGACATCTCGCCATGTCCGAAGCTGAAGAATCTGGCCATGTCCGAAGATATTACGACTTGTCCGAAGACAACACGCTTCGTCCGAAGACATTACGACTTGTCCGAAGACAACACGCTTTGTCCGAAGACATTACGACTTGTCCGAAGACAACACGCTTTTTCTGAAGACATCTCCGAAGTCAGCTCTTTCAGAGACTTCGGTCTACACTATTTCGACAAAGTCTAAGTTTGTTGGGTTAATTTCATTAAGACTTTACTATATGCATACAACCTAAGGGAATTTCTTAATACATGGTCTAACACGACCGAACCCATCAGCTGGTTCCTAAGTACTGTTCAGCTGCATCCCATGGAGTTCAGAAGCAGTGAACATGCTCTGTTTTGCAGAGTAGCCACAACTTGATTCCAGACAATTATTAACGCATTCATTCACGAAAGTAAACTTTCTAAACACCCTATATCATGTTAATTCATCATACTTGACCTATTAATTTAGGAAAACTGAGAATCAAACAAGACTCAAGTTAAGAACGAAGTAGAAATTATACCTTCTCGAGCTTTAACCTTGATATCTCACACACTGATTGGGTAATGCTTAGCAACTAAGAATTCTTTACTCAGATTTCTCCAACACTCTTATCACTATAACAGACTGCCATGGTGGCTTGTATTTAAAGAGAAAAGCATGGACTAGACACTTGCTTTACACAATGTTGGGATTCATGGTGCAATAGAAATGAACAATGGTTACTTAAGGAGTTGTTTAACCACTCCATACCAGCCACTTAGCTAGCCTTGCATGCCTAGGATTAGCAGCTTAAAAGTTTGCGTAAAGAGAGTTTAGGCTACTGTTCCTTGTACTTGGTGACCCTTAATTTGGGGACAAGAGAATAGATCTCGAGACATAGACACAAGGGCTAGGTCGGTCAGCCAATCGCCTCACGCCACATTTTATTTAACCAACACCTTGTACTATCAGTTAACTATTTTGTTGGATTCCGAATTGGATTTTAAATATCCCAAGTTTATTGGGCTAACTCAAAAGTCCATCAATTGGCTTTATTGGGCTAGACTCCCAATTTATTATTTGGATTATAAACATGTAAATACTTAATTATTCCTCACTAATTCCATCATTGTGTCACACCAGACCTTTCATAAACCTATCATAATTCTCCACATCTTATCAATTATTAAAAGTTCAATTCTAATTCAATTGAGTTACTCACCTCATACCATGTAAGCATTTATAAAATAATCACAGGCTCTATTTATAAATATTAATATTAAATCATAAAATTTATGGTTATTACATCCTCTCCCCCTTATAAAAATTCCGTCCTCGGAATTGATTCAAGGTTACACAAAAAGATGGGGATAGTCTCTCCTCATCCTATCTTCTAATTCCCATGTGGCCTCCTCGACATCGTGGTTTCGCCAAACAACCTTTACAGAAGATATAACTTTATTTCTTAGTATTTGTTCTTTCTTATCTATTATTTGAACAGGAATTTCTTCATATGCCATATTCTTCTCTACTTGAATGGGCTCATAGGAAATCACGTGCTTATAGTCAGACTTGTACGGACGTAGTACGGAAATGTGAAACACGTTGTGGATGTGTTCCAGTTCGGGTGGCAAAGCAACTTTGTATGCCACTTCGCCCACTCGCTTCAATATCTCGAATGGCCCTATGAACCTCGGACTCAATTTTCCTTTCTTTCCGAATCTGATCTTTCCCTTCCAAGGAGATACCTTCAAAAACACAAAACTACCGACTTCAAAGTCTCGGTTCTGACGATGCAAGTCGGCATACTTCTTTTGGCGATCTTGAGCTGCTACCAATTTGCCCCTTATTGTTGCTACCACGCGTTACCGTTTCTTTGGACTAATTTCGTCCCAAAAGTCGTCGCTTCTCCGACTTCATCCCAACATAATGGTGTTCGCACTTTCTCCCATAAAGAGCTTCATATGGTAAGATACCGATACTCGCATGATAGCTATTATTATCAAAGTTTAATTCTACTAATGGTAAATGGTCGTCCCAATTTCCTTGAAGTCCATCACGCAAGCTCTAAGTATGTCCTCCAACGTTTGTATGGTTCGCTCACTCGCCCCACAATTTGAGGGTGATAAGCAGATTTAATCTCAATTGAGTTCCCATTCGCTTCGTAAACTTTTCGCAATTTTGACGTGAAACGCGAATCTCGATCGGAGACAATCGACACCGGCACTCCATGTCGCGATACGATTTCCTTTACATACAAATTTGCTAACTGGTTTAAATTGAATCGAATCTTGATGGGTAGAAAATGAGCTGTCTTTGTTAGTCGGTCCACAATAACCCAATCGTAACCCTTCTGTGTAACCGGAAGTCCAACCATGAAGTCCATCGTAATGTGCTCCCATTTCCATTCTGGAATTTCCAGCGGTTGAAGTAGTCCACTTGGTCTCTGGTGTTTTGCTTTGACTCTTTGACAAGTAAGACATCTGCTAACACACTCTGCAACCCCTCTTTTCAAATTAGGCCACCAAAAATGGTGTCGAAGATCCTGGTACATTTTTGTGCCTCATGGATGTACGAAATACGTCGTATTGTGTGCTTCGTGTAGGATTTCCTCTCTCAGTTCGATTACAGCTGGCACCCATACTCTACCCTCAAACCTCAATATACCGTCCTTATCTACTTTGAACCTTTCTTCCTTATCTTCTACTATTCTCTTCTTTATCTTCTCACATTCTTCATCTTTCTCTTGTGCTTCCTTTATTTTATCCAATAACGTCGGGTGAGCTCTAATCATGAGTAATTTTCTTTCCGCTTCTTTTGGTCCCTCCACCCCTATTTCCAACTTTTCCATTTCTCTTATTAATTCCTCTTGGGTTGTCAATTTGAATAACTTCCCCTTCCTTTTCTACTCAAAGCGTCGGCTACAACGTTTGCTTTTCCCGGGTGATAAAGGATTTCACAGTCGTAATCCTTGATTAGTTCCAACCACCTTCTTTGTCGCATGTTCAACTCCTTCGTGAAGATATATTGAGACTCTTGTGATCTCAGATATATCTCACATTTTCTCCATACAAATAGTGCCTCTAAATCTTCAATGCAAAGACTACCGCCGCTAACTCCAAGTCATGGGTAGGGTATCGTTTTTCAAAATCTTTCAACTGTCGTGAGGCATATGCAATGACCTTTCCATGTTGCATTAGTACACAACCAAGTCTTCTATGCGATGCATCACTATACACCACAAATCCTCCTGTATCATCTGGTAATGATAATACAGGCGCCTCACTCAACCTCCTCTTCAATTCTTGGAAACTCTCCTCACATTTGTCCGTCCATAAGAACTTCTCTGTCTTCCTCGTTAGATTGGTCAGCGGGGTTGCTATCTTAGAAAAATCTTGGATAAATCTTCGATAGTACCCGGCGAAACCTAAGAAACTCCTAACTTCATTGGCGTCTTCTACCGTTCCTCCTGCCATTTATCGCTTCCACCTTTGCAGGATCCATGAAAATTCCATTTTAATCTATCACGTGTCCTAGAAATTGAACCCTTTCCATCCAAAATTCACATTTTGAAAATTTAGCGTACATCTTTTCCCTTCTCAATGCTTCCAATACCATCTTCAGGTGTTCGGCGTGCCCTTCCTTCGTCTTTGAATAAATCAAAATGTCATCAATAAATACTACTACGAACTTATCTAAGTATGGCTCGAAAAACTTCGGTTCATCAAGTCCATGAATGTCATTGAGCATTGGTTAACCCAAATGACATCACAAAAAATTCGTAATGTTCGTAGCGAGTTCGAAACGCCGTCTTTTGTATGTCCTCCTCTCGCACTTTCAACTGATGATAACCCGTTCGTAAATCTATCTTGGAAAAACACTTCTCACCCTTCAGTTGATTGAAAAGGTCGTCTATCCTTGGCAATGGATATCTATTCTTAATTGTCACTCGGTTCAACTCCCGATAATCGATACAAAGCCTCATCGATCCATCCTTTTTCTTTACAAACAACACTGGTGCTCCCCAAGGAGACACACTTGGTCGAATGTAACCCTTATCTAGTAACTCTTGCAATTGAATCATCAATTCCTTCATTTCTATTTGGCGCCATATGATATGGGGCTTTCAAATTGGTGCGGTTTCGGTGCTAAGTCTATTATGAATTCAATTTCTCCGTCTCATGCTAAGACCAAGATTGTGCGATTCGTTTGAAACACGTCTTGGAAATCTCTTACCACTGATATATCTTTCATTTCTATTCTCTTTTGTTGAGTGTCCACTATATAGGCTAAATAACCTACACATCCTTTCCTTAACAATTTCTTAGCCTGCATCATCGTAAGGCAACACGATTGCTTGAGCGACGAGCTACCGTAAAACACTACCTTAGACCGATTTGAGGTCTGAAGGTTCACACTCTTCTTTTGACAATCGATTATCGCAGCGTGGTCGGATAACCAATCCATTACTAATATCACATCAAACTCTCCCAGTTTAATCGGAACTAAGTCTATACTTAGTTCGTGACCTCTAATGTTTGCACGACAGTTTTGGTAAACAAACTCTATGGGAATTACTTCCTTATTTGCAATCTCTACGTTCAATGAATTTTTTAAATGTTCAGGAGGTATGTTTAGTTGATTAGCAAATTCTTGTATACATAAAGGAAAAGGTAGCACCAATCAAATAATACATAGGCATTTATATTATTGATTGGGAGAATATACGACACCACGCCCCTTGCGAGCCACTGCGTCTTGGATGATCATGTTAAAGGTTAAGGCATCGGTTTTCATTGATTGCATTGGTCCGCCGATCATCGACTTTGTCGCCCCTCTTTGTTGGCCGCTTCCTCCGTTGCTCCCCTTCTTTGGGCAATCCTTGATTTGATGCTCGGTTGAGCCACATGAAACATCTCTTGATCTTTTCGGCTTTGGGCGGTTGGGTGAAATGTGCCCTTCTTGGCATGACAGTAGCAGACGCTGCGCCTTCCAAAGATTCCCTTGATGGTTTTTCCCATATTTCGAGCAAGCTTCACTTCTTTTCTTAAACCCTCCTTGATAACTTCTCTCATTGGTTGATGTTTGATTGGTTGGTGTTGTTGTTGTTGTTGTTGTTGTTGCGTTATCCCATTTCCTCTTCCCGAGATAACTTCCACCACCGCTACTCCTCCACGAGTCTCTCCCCAAAGATTCTTGTTCTTCTTCTCCTTGTTGTATTGGCTCAATGCCTCGCTACCTCCCTTAGCAATTATCGCCTTCTCCAATAATGTGGCGAACGAAGTCGATTTGAAGGACCGACACCTTGTTGAACAACCAAGGTTTTAGTCCATGTTCAAGCGCCGAGATTTCTCTCTCAAATGTCTACTTGATGTGTTCCGAATCGTATGCGAGTTCATTGAACTTGGCCACATCATCGTGCCACCGTCATCTCCCTTGTTTTAGTTCTAGAAACTTTACCTCCATCCTATTCTTCATGCTCTTGGGAAGTAATTCTCAAGAACAAAGTCTTAAACCTTTCCTGTGTTATAGTCCCTTCTCCCGCCTCTCGTTGATTTGCTTCCCACCAAGAGTTTGCTTCACCCCTCATCATATATGTGTAGCATACACGGTTTCTCGGTCTTCACCCACACGAGCAATGGCGAAGGCTTTCTCCATTTCCTTGATCCACGTTTGTGCTACAATAGGATCGGTAGTACCTATGAATTCTAGAGGTCCTACACTCTTAAAGTCCTTAAAGTTTGCGACCGGAGATACTTGGGGATTGGGTGTTACTTGTTCATTTCTTCCCCTAAGAGCCTCCCCTAACAAATCTACAAGCCTCTGAATGGGATCTACTTGTCCTCTCTCATCATTAACCGACTCTTCCGGTGTAGTTAATCTACGTCTGGGCGGCATATTCCTACATCATAACACTTCCATTTTTTATTATCTAATTATATTACTTAAACAATTCTCCATAAAAGGAATAAGATTTCAGGATACATTTCAGAACAAGATCATTTATATTCATATGCCAAATTGTTACATTTCATGATTATCTCCAGCATACTTCTATAAATGACACAACTTATCCCCTATCACAAAAGATGGGGACAACCATTAACATACTACCCCTCTAACATAACTCAAAAGTTTGGGGATTACAACTATCTCACATTCTACATAAAAGACTGAAATTACAACAACAGATAATACACTACATAACGAACTACAACTAATAACTTTTAACGCCTAGACTTAATCTATCATTCCGCACTCCACAACGCTCTGGTACTCCCTCTGAGTAATGTGCACCACCAAATCTCGGCTTATGGTGTGCCGGGTCTGTCCCTGCTTTATCGGGTAGTAATTTACCCCATCAATCAGTCCCTCTATGGCCGTGCGCACTGCATAGCCCATCCTATTCATCTTCCTCCTTTTGCACCTCACTTCATCTTCTAGATCGTTAGCCCTATCATTGGCCCCTTTCCACTTTTCTTCGAAATGGATCCTATCCATTACCTCCATCCCTAACTGAGTACGGATAGCTTCCTTCTCTGTCTTCTCGCTCAACTCCCTCTCGCTACATCTCTTCCAACTTCCCCGCCGATTCTACATTCCTAGCCACCGCCTCTGTGAAACAAAGCCCCATCTGGATTCTCGCCTCCTTATGGTGAGCAATCTCTACCTCCATCTCTCTGCATCACTAACTTTCTCCTGGTGGTCTTCGCCCTTGACTTTTGGAATTTGGACTTCGCCCTAGCCTCACCTCTAACTCCTCAACTCTGCACCCTAACCCTAAAATCTGCTCCTCATACTCCCCCAACATCCTATCCTCAAAAGTAGCCTCGTCGGAGTCCCCCATGGGCTCGTCCACCATACGCTCCTCCATAGGCTCCTCCTCTAGATCAGACTCTTCGAGTATTGGCTCCATCTCCTCTTCCTCATCATCATCATCGATAGGAACTACAGTTGATATAGGCTCCGCTATCAATGGTGCCTCATATACCACGTGTATGTCACGCGGCTCCTCTTCTACTACTCAGCTAGGTCCTCCCATGTCAATCATCCTACAATCCCCAACACAAGACAAAACAAACAACAACTCCATTAGAATGTTAAATAACATAAGTTCATTGTATAGAATGAAGTTATATTCTGTAATACGCTAAGTCCATCTCTATGAAAACTCTATATGAGTTTCATCCCCTTTATATCTTCTAAGTTCTCCTAAGTTATAATCTAAGGGCTCTCGCTCCTAAGGTTTATAACTATGGCTTTGATACCAACCTGTGGCGCCCCCAGAATTTGGACATCCATATCCCGAATTCAGTGCATCACGTGCAACTACAAATATCTTACTAAAATCAACAACGGAAATACTAGAATAAATTACACTGATATAATATAAATATTTGCGTCCCAAGGTACCGTAACCATTACTACGACAATTCAGTGATTAACTTAACCATAACTTAATCATTCTTGAATACATCATAACAAGTATAACAATAATAATAATACGTCTAGTCTTAAGGACTAAGTTATTCTGTCGCCTTGTCCTTTCCCTTGTCCTGTCCTGAAGTACCGCCTTGCTCTGCCTTAACTGTAATGTTTTAGGAAGCAAGAATGAGCAACGAGTTTGCCCAGCAAGTAATATAGAAAGAAGAACAGGCAGTTATAGCATTTATATCTTTCAAGGGTATAATAATAATTGGTAGTTCAAGGATATCAAGAAATATCAAGAGTATTCAATAGGTGTCGCTATAGACTGAAGGATATCAACAAAATTTTAGGATTTATTCATTTCGAGGTTCAACATGAATGAGTACTGAGCAGTCACTAAGGACTAAGAACTCTTACTAGAATTAACAGTATTACATTGTAATTCAATATAAATGAGTACAACAGGTGATCAACCTAAAGTACCCTACGTTATGCATAACATTTAATCATACTTATATATGCACGCTTGGCTCTCGGCAATATATAATTTCCCTTTCTATGAGGGTTGTTCATCTCAGTAGATTTACGATAGTCCGCACCAAGTCAATCGGTTTGGATAGCTTTTTAATACATAATAATAGTCTAGTCGAATCAAAGGCTTAGACAATTTTTTCATCATGCATTTAAGAACGATAATTCCAATACTTGCAACAACATCAAGGTATACGAATGATTTTCGAATAGAAATAGATATTTGCTTGAAAAATTGATTGATATGACAACAATTCAAATGCGTACAGTGTGAGAATTAAGGAACTTGCAACACAATAATAATAGTGTTCAGATACTTGCTCAATGTAAATTTGAGTGAGGTTAGAGAACTTGCCTTTAGCGTTGATTACTACTTGTAGTGAAAATCACCTCAATGAACTATGTTTGTCCTATTTATGTAAGTATAGGTATTCATTAGCCAAACACACTTGATATACATATATAAACAACATGTACACATAACACATTTTTCTTTCTATCTATGTATACTGCTGCACCCATCAAAACTCATAGCTGTACACTAACATGCTCATACTTTTGACCACTGCTAGTTTATTCATAATCTTTCTTCTTCGTAGTTCCAAGAGGTTCATTGCTTTAAGTAGACCATAACATCTATCAATCCCACCGACCCTTTTCTACACATGTTTGCAGGCATTAGATTTATTTTCCCGAAGTTAGTAAAATTCTCTACTTAGAACTTGTTCATGTAATAATAGTTTATAACAATATAGGAATATTTATTAATCCATCCTTATATCAATTTATGATGCAGTCTCCGAGTCCCAGGACATCTCGCCATGTCCGAAGCCGAAGACATCTGGCCATGTCCGAAGATATTACGACTTGTCCGAAGACAACACGCTTCGTCCGAAGACATTACGACTTGTCCGAAGATAACACGCTTTGTCCGAAGACATTATGACTTGTCCGAAGACAACACACTTTGTCCTCACTATTATGTGAAATAGTGTGATAATAATTGTAATGAGGACTCCTTTTGAGTTTGTATACTCTCTAGTAGACAATATTTGTATTCAAACTCACAGTTTATGTTTTGTCGTATTGTACACGACAATTGTATTATTAAGTTGTATTTGAATTCTGTACCATGTATCTGGCGACTCAAGATGGGTGATGTATACCTAATTTTGGGGGCGTCACATAATATGTTTTTCTAAAATTATCAATTGAGTGATTGGTAACCTGTAATTGAACAGATATCATGCTTTATGATGTACCTCTCGAGGTCGACCCTGACTTGATTAGTTCTGAACATACTTAGCATCCAGTTTCGTTGATACGAATGCTCCGTCCCAAAGTTTAACAACACAACTACCACATTGTCAAGGTAAGAATATTTGTTAGTCATATATGTAAGTTATGATTTTGTCATAATTATCATTTTTTCATGTTAGCATGTTAGTAAGCATCAGAAGTTGCCCTAATGCTAATATGGTTAAATCGGTTTTAAATAACATGCCAACATATATAAATGATAAGTATACTATCTTGAGCCTGAAATTAAGATAGATTATATGATAAGCATTGAGTTTGGTAAATTTTTATGTGAATTCCTTAATTTATTAATGACTTATTGGTGACTTGTTAATTAAACAGATATCATGCTCTATGATGTACCTCTTGAGGCCGACCCTGACTTGATTAGTTCTGAATGAACTCGGTATCCAATTTTCGTTGATACGAGTGCTTCACCCCAAAGTTTAATAGTACAACTACCACATTGTCAAGGTAAAAATATTTGATAGTCATACATGTGAGTTATGAATTTGTCATAATGTCTTTAAAATCTGATTGCTATTTTGTGTATGAAATAAATTTAATGCTTCATGAAATACATGTGAATGTGCACTTGACATTCAATGAGAAAATAAAATTCCAAAAGGAAATGCAATCATTTTTCAATGTGGTTCTGGCAGATACTCCACCACAACAGACACGTGATAACAATGAGCATATTGTGATATTAACACAATAAATTGTTGTTGTATTAGACTTGTAACATAATACATAAATTAGTATGTATGCTAAAGAGGTATAATTATGCAATTGCAAATAGATAGAATATATGGTAAACATTGAGTTTGGTAAATATTTATATGAATTTAATTTTTCAATAACTGATTGGTGACCTCTAAATAAACAGATATCATACTCTACGATATACCTTTAGAAACCGATCTTGAGTTGATTAATATTGAACGAATTTGGCATCCAATTTCTGTAGATATGAGTCCTCCACCTCAGAGTTTAACAGAACAACAACCACGTTATGAAGGTAACAATATTTTTTTAGACATAAATGTAAGTTATGAATTTGTCATAATGTCTCTAAAATTTGATTACTATTTTTCATATGCAATAGATTTGACGCTTCATGATATACCTTTGAATCTGCATTCTACATTTAATGAGAGAAACAATTTCCACAAGGAACTACAAACTATTCTCATTGTGGTTCCGACAGATACTTCAACTCACCAAGAATGTGATAATGGTTAGCATATAACAAAAACTACAACCTTGAAGGCAACTGACAATAGATAAAATTAATAGTTTAAATACAAATGCATAAATTGGAATATATACAAAGAAAGAGGTACATACTCTTATGGGGAAAAAAAGGATTGACTTGAATCTCATAGTTCAATATTAATTTTGGAAAAACTTCGTGTAGTACCATCACATTCTTGCAATATTATCAAAGGACACCAAATCATATTCTAGAAAATGAAGTAAAAAATTGAGAATTTAATACATGTTGTATACATAAATTAAAAGACATGCTTAATCCCGTACTATTGAAATTGGAAAACTCCATCATAAAAAAAAGCAAAATAATAATGCATGTAATACAATCAGAAGTTGATCTTGGTAGTGCACAAACCAAGAGGTGCCATGTAAGAGGTATTAATTATCTGCCAAATAACTTAGAAATCTGACTGAAAAACAAACTCCTACTTTACAAAATAATCTCTTATATTACGACACACCTATGAAATATCAAAAATGTATATCCTTGCAACGGCTGCTTTATAACTCCACACTTTTTTAAAAACTCTGTTTTTTCGAGTCGGTCTTAACTTCCAACAGTGGTATAGTAAGCCCCTCCCTAATAGCCCATACTTGCCAACTCTTCCATGAAAACCAGTTATTCAAAAACCTTCACCATTACAGATTAAACCTCCCTAAAAGTTTATTTCTTAAAAGAGTTGAAGTTCAATTAAGAACTTCCTATAGAAACATAAATGATAAAATAAAAGAAAATGAGTTAAAATTTGATACACTGGCACTGAATACACGAGCAGTGTTAACATCATAATACGTCATAATGTCTCAAAATGGGTAAAATAGATGAATTTTAATCATAACATCAAAAAGGATTCCCACCTCTCATCTTCCCTTTGCATAATTCCCGTTAACCCATAGTGGATATTAAATAATATTTTTAATAGAAAAATGCCTCATAATAACATTCTTAAAATATAAATAGACCCATGATAACATATCAAACCAAATGATGATATGTAATACTTGCTAGCCACCTTTTCCGTTCCTATGCTTTATAACTTTTAATAAGAACACCTCAAATAATTTTCGTGTAATATTGCTGCCTAAAGTCACTATAAAGATTTTAATTGGCGACAGTTTTCTATACAATAATGCATACATAGATAAGATCATAAATTTGTGTTTGTGTCATAGAGAACATTTCATAATTTTTTTTGCTCAGAAGCATTATGATCAGACTTTGATCAAACTAAAGAATTATAATTCTTTAATCTCACTATAATAGGACAATTTTTTTACCTTTATTTTCACATATTTCTAGAGCGCACGTTTGCAACAAAGAAAAAATTCCTGTTTTCATGATCAAACTATTTTTTTTTTCATTTCTAACAAAATGCCTTACTCATTACTCTATTTTCCCTAGAAAAGGTCTAAGAGATCAATAACAGAACCCTTCTCGAACCGGTCATTTGACATTTTGCCATTTGATCATAATGAGTGTTCTACAAGATGAGAGAATTGATTTTGGAGGATAAAAAATGAAACATACTTTTTTATAAATAAAGGAGAACAACACGTAATATAATTACCAACTCTAAGATGTTATTTAGATAATTTGCACGAATAATCAGTCGAGAATTTTGATTGAAGAGAACTATTTTTACTTGCATAAAAAGTTGATTTTAATTAAGAGAAGTGGCAAGAAAGACTAAATAATACAAGTAATATAGGTAAGCAAATACTTAAAATTCATAATGTTAAAGGTAGTAAGACAGAAGAAAATCAGTGTTGAAGTGTTGTCTAACTCACACTTTGGATGGCTCTGAGTTTTTCTTATACTCCAAAAGTTCAGAATATAACCATGCTACAAACAATGGGACAAACCCAAGGAGAAAAGAAACCTGTAATTGGACAACATATATCAAATGAGAATAATAAATTCATCACAACAATCAAGGAATCAAAAAGACAAAGATAACTGTAATTTGATTTCATGAATGAGGAAGAGAGAGAAGTCTCATTTTGCTTCAGATATCAGTTAATGAACTGTTTACGGAACTTTAAAGAAACAATAAACATGTTATATGATGATAGATGATATCAACTACTATCCTACAGTCTGTTTAATAATATTCACAAAAAAGCCTATACGACTCCACATTAAGCATAGGATGCACATGTGATTTCCCCACCCAAACAATCCTTTTAGTCTTACTATATCCTTATTCCTGAGGGAATTAATAGCACCAAAAACCGTTAGGTCTACATAAATCATAATGAAAAGCTTAAAAAAAAGGTATATGCTTCCATATCCTCAGCTAAGTTTTATTTCTATATATGCTTCAAGTCTTCATTATGCTACATAATCCTTAACAACATAGCTGTCTTCCCGTAAGCTAGTGTGAAATTATTATTTCAAGGACAAAACTCAGTTTAATGATCAAGAAATCCTAATTTTACCATCAAAAAAATTAAAAAATAACTTCCACTATACAATTTGAACATATTGCATTGCCTTTTATCATTCATAAACTATGAACTTAACACACATAAATTCTCTATTTCACGAGAGTATCAAATTATAACTATTCGGTAAATAGTTTAATCGTATATGAACTACAATCTGTAAACTATAATTCAACCAAAAGCTTGAACTTCGACACTTCAATTCCATAAACAAAGGATATAAGATCTAATAGCATTCAAAATTCTATACCTGACCAGGCGTTATAGGCTCATAGATCACCATTTTATCAAATCATATCTCCAAAATTACAGTGAAAAAAGCTGTAAATCAATAAGAATTAGAAATATATTTGTAATTTAATCCAACCGACACAAATTTTTGTTACTGGAAAACCAGATCTGATCAAAAGATAGCGATAAATTTGATACCCTAGATTTGTTGTGTTAGTGTAATTGTCTATTTGTTTGTGAATGAAACTACTACAGAGGATGGAAAGGAGAGAGAGTGTCTATAGAAGTGACAATGGACTCTAAAATATAAATACGAGTAAACAGGAAGTGAGTTGGAAAATCTAATACAGAACTGCAAACAAATTAATTCAATAACTGATTGATGACCTCTACATAAACAGATATCATACCGTACGATATACCTGTAGAAACCGATCCTGAGTTGATTAATATTGAACAAATTTGGCATCCAATTTCCATAGATACAAGTCCTCCACCTCAGAGTTTAACAGAACAACAGCCACGTTATGAAGGTAACCATATTTTTTAGACATAAATGTAAGTTGTGAATTTGTCATAATGTCTCTAAAATCTGATTACTATTTTTCATATGCAATAGATTTGACGCTTCATGATATACCTTTGAATCTGCATTCTACATTTAATGAGAGAAACAGTTTCCACAAGGAACCGTAAACTATTCTCAATGTGGTTCCGACATATACTTCAACTCACCAAGCATGTGATAATGGTAAGCATATTGTGATATTAACACAATAAATCTGTCATATATTACTCATTTAGAATAATACATAAATAAAAATGTATGCAAATGACGTCTAATTATTCAATTGCAGTTGGAACCAAAGATAATGATGGCCTAAATGTTTGTAATCCCATATTTGAATATCACAACCGCAACAACAATTTCCAGGCCAATCAAAGAAAACATTCCCCATGTGAGTTTATATTCATTTTTACACAACGTGCATACATATTTGATGAGTAACAATGAATTTCCATTGCCTATAAAAAAAACAAATGAATATAGTTTATTATTTCTACAAATATTTCATAATTGATTTTGAGTGGCCTTTTTAGTAATTTGTTTTTGGGTAATGTACTAGGTAATAAGTGCGAGTCTACAAGGATGCGTAACCTCATTAACAAAAAAAAACAATTGTTCGGTACGTATATGAAATTATTATCTCAGAATGACATAAATACCAAGAATTTTTTTGTGAATGGTGCTATAAAATTTTTAACTACATAGTGCATGTGTAGTATAAAAAGTCTCCATGCTTGTAGGTCAGACTTCTGAGATTCTAAATATAGGAGAGCCAAACCGTGAGTGTGAAAATTAAGAAGCTATTATGTGGATGTATGAATAATCAGTGACACAACAACGGGAGCAAGGTTCTACATTTACATTGTGCTGCAATCAGGGAAAAGTATAGTTACCTTTACTACAACCAAGTCTTATAGAATTACACCATTTATTAGATGGGATAGAAGAACAATGTGTTGATTTTCAACGGTATATACGTTTATATAATAATATATTTGCATTTACTTCTTTGGGAGGCAAGGTAGACACAAGTTGCAATAATGGAGGAGGTCCATATATGTTCAGAATGAATAGACAATCTTATCATTGAATAGGCTCCTTATTGCCTTTGGAGGGTTAAAAAGTGCTGTTTTTGCCCAACTCTACATGTATGATGCGGAAGATGCTTACTCAGGTAGGCTTAATTTCCCTATCCGTGAAGACTCTGTAAATTAAAATATAATACACTCACTTACTGAAATGTTAATTCGGGAGAATGAGATGGTCAAAATTTTTAAACAGGTAAGAGAGCGATTTTGCGAAATAGACTACATGGTGATAAATCTAAGGCTCTTAGCAAATCGGCTTATTGATGGTGGAGAAACCAATATCCCGACAAATGCATATGAAATTGCGGCATTGGTTCCCCATGATGATTTAACCAACTCAAGGGATATTATTGTGGAGTATAAAAGTAACAAACTGAAATGAATATCAAACATTCATCCCAGTTTCATGGTTTTACAATACCCATTATTGTTTCCATTTGGTGAAGATGGTTTCAGACCCAATATTTTACATCGATCACTCGCATCTCTACTACCGAAAAATGATCAACCGTGACAATGAGAGAGTACTATGCATCTAGATTTCAAATTCGTGCAAATGAGGGCCAATCATTGATTAGAGAAGGACGTTTGTTTTTATAATTTGTAGTGGATGCTTGGTGTTGCATTGAACATGGACGACTACTCTGGGTTCTTGCTAATCAAAAAACACTACAATCTGAAGTCTACAATAACATTGTAGATTGTTTGAACAGAGGAGATACTGATGTATCTACTGTTGGCAAGCGTATTGTGCTACCTGCATCTTATACTGGCAGCCCACGATTCATGCAACAAATTTATCAAGACTGCTTAGCAATGTGCCGTAAACTTGGCCATCCAGATTTATTCATAACATTTACGTGTAACCCCAAATAGCACGAAATTGGAAATTTGGTACACAAGATTCGTAACTCAGATGCCTCGGTGAGGCCTGACATCATATCTAGAGTTTTCAAGCTAAAGGTAGACTTACTAATAGAAGATTTGACTAAGAACAATATCTTTAGGCGTGTGATTGCAAGTAAGAAAACTTATGTGACGCCCCCAAAATAGGTATACATCACCCATTCTGAGTCGCCAAATACATGGTACAGAACTTAAATACAAACTTTATTTATACAATACGACAAAAACGTAGCTGAGAGTTATAAAACGAATATTGTCTCATAGACAATATCTAAACTCAAATGGAGTCCTCATTACAATTATTATCACACTATTTTATAAAATAGTGAGGACTACTACAGCCACCATCTCGGACTGTCACTCCATTCCCCGACTAGTCCCGACTACGTTTTCATTTCCTGAAGAGAATAATAAAAGCAAAAGGGTGAGCTCAACTAGCCCAGTAAAAAATATTATGACTAAGATAATACATAATAAATTATCATTAGCCTTTAACAGGTTAAACTGATAGAATACAATAAACAACAAGTTTAACTGCAGCGGAACAAATAATCCATTAGAAGAGTCAAGTAGATCATGATATCTAGTATCTTCTATGATTTAAAAAGTTTATGTGACGCCCCCAAAATCGGTATACATCACCTATTCTGAGTTGCCAAATACATGGTACAAAATTCAAATACAACTTAATTATACAACAGTCGTGTAAAATACGAATAAACATATGCTGTGAGTTTTAATACAAATATTGTCATCTAGACAATATACAAACTCAATGGGTTCCTCATTACATTTATTATCACACTATTTCATAGAATAGTGAGGACTACTAATGCTAATATCTGGACCATTACTCTGTTCCTCGACTAGTCCTTGCTACGTTCTCATTTCCTGAAGAGAACAATGAAAGCAAAAGGGTGAGCCCAACTAGCCCAGTAAAAAATATTATGACTAAGATAATGCAGAATAAATTATCATTAGCCTTCAACAATGTTAAACTGATGAAATATAACAAACATCAAGTTTAACTGTAGCGGAACAAACAATCCATTAGAAGAGTCAAGTAGAGAATAAAATCTACTATCTTCTATGATTTAAAAGGTTTTTCATGAATTTTATTGCTGAGACTCAGCTTAATAAATAATCCACATCATCCCTGCACTACAGCCAAGGATATTCATTAGTATCACAACCACAAATTATCCATGCACCACACCCAAGGATATTCGTGTATTCATCACTGGTCATGATCATGCCAACAACTGTCCATCAATGCACTACGGGCCAATGAGGACTTTTTCCACATCATTTGTAATATTACGGTCATGATTACACCGAATAATCCCTGGTCATAATCATAACAAGTCCATCTATGCACTACAAGCCACAGATAACTTTCAACATAATATAAATATGAGGATGATGACAAGGATATAAGAATTCAATAAAACAAGTTCAAGAATTAATTTATCCAGGAACTAATAATGTCCAAATTGTCAACATGATACTGCTTTGTGGAGTAAAAATTCAAGAATGCTCAGAAGAATATTTCCATGAAAAGATACTGGATGAAGAGCAAATATCAAGGATATTCCACTAATTTCATGGAGTATAGAAGTCAAAACTTTAACCAACTGAGTATAATAAATAATGTAATGACAAAAGAAATCACCAGGCATGCGATAGACCGCACAAACAGGTTATTCCAATCGAATAATAAATAACGGAACTAGGTCATGCGTAAACGCACCGACAGGATATTCCAACAGAATAATAAATAATGGAACCAGGTCATGCGTAATGCACAGACATGATGCTCCAATGTAATAATAAATAATGAATTCGTGTCATGCGTAAAGCGCTGCAGATGTGATGTTCCAATGAATAATAAATAATGGAATAATGTAAGAATTTCACCAAGTATAGGGTATCCCACAGATATGAGTTGTGACGCCCCAAAATAGGTATACAACACCCATTACGAGTCGTCAAAATACATGGTGCAGAAACAACTACTGACTTTATTAATACAACATAAAAGTCGTGAGTTTAAATACAAATATTGTCATCTAGACAATATCCACACTCAAATAAGTCCTCATTACAATTATTGATACATTATTTTACAAAAATGGTGAGGACTACTAAAACGACTTTCTAGAACCTTTATTCCATACCCCGACTAGTACTCGCTAAATTTTTGCCTCCTGAGAAGAAAAATGAAACAAAAAGGAAAAGGGTGAGCTCAACTAGCCCAGTAAAGAACATTATGACTAAGATAATATAGAACAAATTATCGTTAGTCTTTAACAGGGAAAAATCTAATAGAATATAATAGACAACAAGTTTTAAATTAATATTCGCAGCGGAAATAATAATTCATTAGAAGAGTTATATAGAGAATAAAATCTACTATCTTCTATATATGAATTTAAAAGTCCATCGTCAATATTTTATCCCTGTAACATCAATCAACATATATCTGGAATCAAATATTCATCTTTGCACTACAGGCCAAAGATATTCATCGATTAGTCATGTTCATCTAAACACTGTTCATCTTTTGCACTACGGCCAAAGATATTCATCGTAAATCATTCATATTTGCACTACGGTGCCAAAGATATTGGTAATATCATCATTTAGGGACCGAGGATGATGAAAAATATTTTAAAGAAAAGCGAATCCGGTGAGACAAAAAAAGAACAAATATTAGGGATTCAGTATTACAATTTTATCCAAGCTCAATAATACTCCATAATAACAAATTTTGAAGCAGAATTCAAAAATAAAGATCAAAACATGGATACAATCAAAGATAGTAACCATAATAGACATCTTGGACAAAAAGGAAAATTTTCATTTTTTGGTGAATAGTGCCGTATTCGTGAATAGTGTTGTATACGTGAATAGTCACAGTATACGTGAATAAGTAACCTTGATGTAAAAAGTTCCAAATTTGATAAAAAGTTCAAACCAATATTTCGGTATAATGATGTTGAAGAAAATAATATCATTTAAGAAGAAAATAACATCCCTTACCTCGAAAGAATAGTACTTCCGATTGGAATCTTTGAATATAGTCTTTCAAGGGAACTTGCAGACCGTATAATAACAACACAAAGTATCAAAATACTCACAATAATACGCTCAATATATCGAGAGAGAAAGAGAGAGAAAACTGCAGTTTCTGGTGTGATTTTCAATTCTAACCTAAGCACCCTATTTATAGGAAAATGCTTAGAACACCAAAGCAGAAAATTTAATAAATTAATAATATTTTCAAAACTTATTCCTACGCACACCGTTGAATCTGATTCCAGCAATTTAACACATGCAAATGAGGCCCACAAAATATAAAAAATGTTTTTGTTAATATAAATATTTAAAACTTCCAAAAATTAATTATTCCAGAACTTCGGAACTTCAATAATTCATAATAAATAGCCCTTTTATCAGAAAAATTCAAACCTCATGTCCTTTCCATAGGAAATTCCATTTTCTACAACTTTGTAAGTTTAAGTTTTTCCAAATTCCAAACAGAAATTGACCGAAATCCACAAACGGGTGATTTTTTAAAGTTATAATCAAATTTTAGCCAAGAAATGGGGTCCACCGACACACAAAACATGTGTTAATCATTTAATGCAACAAAAATACTCTTTCTCCTCATATACTCATATATCCCACATTCATTGTAAAAATATCATCATTATTATATTATAATAATATAATAAAATATTATTTTATCAGAAAAGATAAAATATCGATTTTCAACAATTGTCACTTTAAAAATTTTTCTCCATTTATATCCACATAAAATGAATATTTTCCTCATCATATAAATCAATAATTAATTATTCATAAATAATATTACATAATCACAATCATCGACAACCTGTGCGGTTCCTAGAAAGAGGGCTTTCAATAAGGATTTCTCCCATCGACACGCAATTAGGTGACCAAACCTCTCCTTAGATGTAACTTTCTAGACATTGCCAATAATGTTATCTAATAATATTATTCAGATAATATGAATTATTGCTAATCATCGTAGTAAAGAGAATTATGAAACAATGGTAATTTAAAATATCAACGCAACAATTATTGAATCAATAAAATAAAACCTTTGAGCAATAAGAATTATCGTAACAATTATTGAATAGTGCCTTCTACGTAAGAATCAATAATTGGTGCAATACCTGTAAGCTTACTCTTGTGCAACAACGCGTATTCTTGTGTTTTAACCACCGGTATTCCAACAAAGATATTAGCAGAATAACTACGCCAAGTTATTTATAAACAACTTATACTTGTCGTTTTCTTCATCCAATCGCTTTCCGTTATAGGGCCCACAAAAAGACCTGCGTGCATTGCAATATTCCCGGCAGGAAGAATATTCCACGACCAAACGAATATTCCCCGATAAGAATGAATATTTTATAACCACTTGCTTATTTGAAATATTTGAGCATTTTACCCATAACTAACCACATTAATCAAATCAACCCTCACTATTTCAAAATAATAAATAGAGGAAATTAAATTTCATTTATTAATAATTTGGGGTCTTACAACCTCCCCTCCTTATGAAATTTCGTCCTCGAAATTGACGTAAGTACCTAGTGTTTCAAAAAGATGAGGATACCTCGCTTTCATTTTTGTTTCAAACTCCCAGGTCATTTCCTCAATAACATGGTTCTTCCACAAAACTTTAACTTGTGGTATGACCTTTGTGCGTAGGACATGTTCCTTTTTATCCAAGATCTTGACAGGTACCTCCTCGTACGTTAAGTCTTCGGCTATCTCGTCCGGTTCTAACTCAATAACGTGGTTCGGGTCTTTCACATATTTACGTAGCACAGATATATGAAAAACATTATGAACACGAGACATACTTGGAGGTAACGCGAGTCTATAGGCCACATTTCCTACTCGGTCAAGAATCTGAAATGGGCCAATAAATCGTGGATTGAGCTTTCCTCTCTTCCAAAATCTTGTAACTCTTTTCCATGGAGCGACTCGCAACAATACATGATCCCCAATACTAAATTCCACGTCCTTTCGATGAAGATCCGCATAACTCTTTTGTCGATCTTGTGCTATTTGTATACATTTTCGAATCATTTGGATCTTTTTCGTAGTCATACGTACCAACTCTGGTTCCAACAATGTTGCTTCACCCACCTCATCCCAACATATTGGAGAGCGACATTTTCGTCCATACAATGCTTCAAATGGAGCCACACCTATACTTTCCTAGTAACGGTTGTTGTAAGAGAATTCCACCAATGGTAGGTACTTATCCCAACTACCTTTGAAATCTAGGACACAGAGTCTATGACGGCCCCGAATCCAGGTCCTAATTCACCTTGGATCCGGTTCGATCATTCTATAAAACTATTACTATTTGCGGAAGATATAAACATAAATTATTTATACATTAAACTTACACACTTTTCCCCAAGGTCGAGTAACCTTAACTTATACATAATTCATAACTTTTCTAACATATAACAACATTAATATCATACATCACTATTACAAAACTAATCTCGCACGTAAACTAAAGCTGAAACTGTCTTGGACCTTTCCTTGTATCCGACGTATTCGCCTTAATCTGTAATGTTTTATCATGATATAGTAAGGGTGAGCATGAAAGTTTCCCAACAAGTTTAAATTCAACAATATAACGATATATCATGATTGAAATGATTTGAATAATTGGCTGGCTATAATTCAAAAATATAATTGTGAACTAGCAGGAACAAACTTATGACTGAACAAGTATTATACATGAATAAATATATCTGAAACAACTGGTAATGAAGGTGATCATCCTTTCATACCTGACTTATACATGCAATATGTACAGAGTACAATTCATGGCAATCAACAATGATTAACCATAAGCTTATCCAAATGAAACAACTCTTAGTAGAGTTAAGTATAAACAAACTTGCCTGAACCGTTGATTACCGCTACGCAATTTATATCGCCTTATCCGAAGACCTAATATTAGTAATATAGATCTCCAATATTAGAATAATATCATCACAATATAATACTATAATATATATAGATATAGAATAACCTAAACACATATAACACATAACCCTATCAGTCTATAACACACATAAGACTTAGTATCAGGTCAAACTATTTCAGTCTGTGTTGAACCTGACACAAATCTAACGTCCCGACGGTCTAGTCGGACTTTTATCGAGTCTAAGTTCAATTAAACTGTGCATTAAACACTTAACAATATCTTAGATAATTTTCTAAGCAGTCAAAATAATTTCCATAGACTTATAATAATTTTAAGATAATTATTACCATTTATCGTGTATTTTCAATCATTAATAACATATTTAAATAAATTAAATACCATATAATTCATTTATCATTAATATTTATTTAATATCAAACATTAATGAAAACATGTCATAATATTATAATATATTTATAATGTCACAAAGTATTTTTAATACTTTAAAATCACCTTTATATGATTTTTAAACAATTAAATTCTTTATCCGATAATTGCCATTAATATCAAAATCTTAATATTTTCATAACAAAATATCAAAAGTTATATTTTATAGATTAAAATATTTTTATAACACTTAAATCATTTTTATATGATTTATAAAATATTTATTCTATTTTTCCATAATTTATTTAATATTTTATTAAATAAACTAATTACCATTAATATTGATTAATTAATGAAATTCATCACAAAATATTAAAAGTCACTAAAAATAACTTAAAATATTTTCTTTTACCATAATATTATTTTTTATGTAATAAAATCATTTTTAAATAATTTATTTAATATTATAATTAAATAAATTAAATACCATTTATATTTCAAAAATATTAAATATTTATGAAATATACTCAAAATAATTAAAAACTAATTTTCAGACTTTAAAATATTTTTTCAGAATTTATTATGTATTTTTAATAATTAAAAACTATTTTTTTGATTTATTAATTAATTTTCGAAAATTCGAAATTTAAAATTAATAAAACCGTCGCTAAAGGGCCCTATAGCGACAGAACCGTCGATATAGGTGTTCTTGGTGTTCTTGATGCCTGCCCAGAAAATGCATGTCAGACACCGAGTATGCTAGTTTGACCACAAATGAATCTGGGTTCCGGTCGATTTCTGGGCTTTCTAATGGTCATATCGTGTAGTATTGATGCAACACTACATGAGCTAACCATCATCAGGGTTAGAATGCCTCACACAAGCAAGATTTAGACTTCTAAAAAGTCTGACAAGGCTGTTCTTCATTTCTGGGTTTTCCAGAAATGAAGAACAGTTGCTACTACCTCCTTTGGATCCTTATAACATGCATATTTAAATTTTCTTTGTGTGATATAAAGGTTCAAATATGTAGTGGACATGTCAGTGAACAACTAGATATCATCAGATCAGTCTAAAAACAACATTACACGAAGATTTAGTCCGGTCAAAGTACATGTCAGGGACTTGTTCTTGAAGATTCTGGGTTTTCCAGAATCTTCATCAAGGCAGATCGGTCAAGCTAGTTTAACCAAGATTAAAAACGATTTTGTTAAGGACTTGAGTAAAATAAAGGCTTAAGAATGTAGTCTTCATGTCCTACTTTAACCATAAAACAACAACCGGACCAAATACATTACCAGAAGCAAGATCAATGGACTTGAAAATCACTGTCAGACGAGATCTGGGTTTCTAGGTTGCCCAGAAACCCATTTTTGTGACTGGTCAACGCAGTTTGACTGCTTATAAAAGGAAATCTAGACATGTTTCAACCTTGATTCAAGTTGAAGAACAAAGATTACATAACATACTACCATTAAAAACATTTAACACACTAAAACCATTACCAGACACCGATCTATGAAGCTTGACATTTGCTTGTTAGACGAAAATTTCTAACTTTTCCAGATTTAAGAAATCTTCAATTTCGAGCATCAAAATGATATGGATCTAGGTTTTGACAACCCAGATCATCAAATGACACCCTCTAACACATATCTAAACCACAAATCCTAACATCTAACACCAGATCATGAAATTTCTAGAATTAGGGTTTATACCTCATTCATGCTTGATTTTTGATTTTTGATATATGGATCTATTTTTGGATTGCTAGGGCTTGATCATGGCTTGGTATCTTACTCTTTCTCACACTAAGTCCCGAATTTTAGAGAGAGAGGGTCTTGAGAGAAAATGAGAATTAAAGTGGCTCTTTTCTCTCTCTTTAATCTATATAAATTGTTATATGCAATAATGTGGCTGATGTTAGTGGGGCTGATCTGCTGGAGATATGTCACATGGGGTTGGTATAGGTGGTAGACAATTCATATTGCTAGATCTACACTTAACTTACTAAATAATGCAACAAAGGGCTTTTTAGTCATTTTGCATTTAATTTAATGGCATTTTGGACATTTGACCAAACCCTTAGGGTTTAAGGTTTGGAAAAATTTAGGGTTTAAGGTTTGAAACCCTTCGGGTTTACAAATTTAATTTTCTATAATTTCCAATTTCGGTTATAAAAATAGAAAATTAATATTTCTAACTTATAATTAGGATTTTCTAATTATATAAAAATTTCTTAATCATAACTTAAATATTGCTAATTAGGATTAAAATTTCCTAATTAAAATGGCTAATTAAGCAATTAGGGTCAAAATGGTCATTAGAGTTTATAAACCACTAATTAGGGTTTCTAATAGAAAAAAATAATTTTCTAATTTAAAATTTAGATTTCATAAGTAGATTAGGATTTTCTAATTACTTAACTTGAAAATTAGAATTAATATATTCTAATTAACATTAAAAGTATTAAATTAACACTTAGGTTTTTCCCTATTTATAAATTAGGGTTTCAAATCCGTAATTAGGGTTTCAAATGTGGAATTAGGGTTTTCAAAATTTGAAATTAGGTTTGCTAATTAATTAAGCTTTATCCTAATTAATATACTAATTAATATCACTTAAGCTATATAATAATCATTTAAGTTCCCAGATTAGGATTTTAAATTCCCGAATTAGGGTTTCGGATTCCCGGAACTGAAATTAAGGTTTCCAGAACCAGTTTCTAAGGTTTCTTGTTAATCGTTAGGGTTTTCTAACCGAACGTTGACGTTCTTAATATATACTTATGGTTTGTTACAGATATCGTTTATCTGGTCAACCCTTGACCCTTAACCACATACTGTACAAGTATAATAACATTTACACAGAACATAATCACGTATTTCCTTAATCCTGAATAATTCACCTAAATCCTTCACAGAATTTTGAAATCCTCAAAATTCCTTCTTAAAAATATTAAACGCATACACTTATTTTATGTTTAGGTTCTAATTTTGAACCTTAAATCAATAAATTAAAATTTTAAAAAATTTCAAAATTCTCGGGTTGTCACAGAGTCTTAATAGATCTTCAAGAGTTTTAATATTCCTCTCTAATTGTCCGTCCGTTTGAGGATGGTATGCCGAACTGAATCATAAATCCGTGCCCATAGCTTTTTGCAAGCTAACCCAAAATCTTGAAGTGAATCTTGGGTCACGATCCAAAACTATGGTTACTAGCATGCCATGCAATCTCACAATCTCATCTACGTACATACGAGCAAGACGTTCAAGGGAATAAGTCTCCCGTATCGGCAAGAAATGAGAAGACTTGGTTAATCTATCAACAATAACCCAAATAGTATTTATGCCTTGAGAAACCGTGGGAAGACCCGTAACGAAATCCATGGTAATGTGTTCCCACTTCCATTTCAGAATTTCAAGTGGTTGCAATGGACCCTTTGGCACTTGATGCTCCGCCTTTACACGTTGACAAGTTAAACACCTCGAGATAAACTTCGTGATCTCTCTCTTCTTATTGTTCCACCAAAATGTATGTCGAAGATCATGATACATTTTGGTACTTCCAAGATGGATTACAAATGGTGTGTTGTGTGCCTCCATCATGATCTGTACTTCAAATCAGAGTCGTTAAAAACACAAAGTCTGGAGTTGACTCGAAGTATTCCTTCTTCCTCGATTCTTGCTTCTGGGATAACACCTTATTGTACTTTCTTCTTTATATGCATCAGCTCCGGGTCTCTGGCTTGAGCAACTTTAACTTTATCGATTAACGTTGGTTCTATGCGTATACTTGACATCATCGCATCGGTCCCCGGAGTCTGGAATTTTATCTTCATCCTTTGTAAGTCATACAAAATTTTGCGTTGACAATATCTCCCTCGTACCCGCATATGATCTTCTACTCAATGCGTCAGCTACCACGTTTGCTTTTCTAGGATGGTATTGGATGGTATGATCGTAATCTTTCAATAGCTTGAGCCAACGTCGGTGTCGCATGTTGAGTTCTTAGAAGGTCTTCTCGCATTCCTCAGTCCATTCGAAGTTTGTATATTTTTTAGTCAGCTGAGTTAATGGATTAGCGATTCGAGAAAATCCTTTTACGAATCTCCGATAATAACCAGCTAAGCCTAGAAAGCTACGTATTTCGATTACTAACTTAGGTTGCTCTCAACTGTGACTCATATCTCAATCTTGGATAACACATCACAATGACACCTATCAGTTTACCACCGCACGAATATGACGTCCCCTACAGAGAGTCTGGCTTCGATGCATTCCACAAAGGAAGTCACCAGATATAGACTAAGGTACCAACTCCTATAGTTAGGTTTTTACCTCCTGAAGTTCAATAGGAGCCATTCGATATGAGATTTTAGAAATGGGTTTTGTACCGGGTTCAAAGTCGATAAAAAATTCAATATCACGCTCTGGGGTAGGCCAGGAAGTTCTTCAGGAAATACATCAGGAAAGTCAATAACAACAAGAATATTATTCAAATCTGACGTGTCTTTATTCAAATCCATGACATGGGTAAGAAAGATTGACATCCGTTTTTCAATAAACGAATGACTTTATGGCTTGATATGACAGTGATTGACTTTAATGGTTTGGTTGCTTAAATTCGTACAACAGGTTGGTTAGGAATATGAAATCTAACAACCTTACGAAAACAATCAATTTTAGCATGATGAGTGGTTAACCAATCAATCCCTAAAATCACATCAAATGAAAGTATTTTCAACGAAATAAGATCGGCAGGTAATGTGATGGTTCTAACTTGAATCAAACAAGATTTATAAACAGTGGATGTGATGAAAGTTTCTTCTAACGGAGTCTCCACAGATAGGTCAAAGTCTAATTTCTCCGGAGTCAAGTTTAAACGTTGAGCACAAGTAGGAGAGATAAAAGAATGGGTAGAACCGGTATCTAATAAGGTATAAACTTCGCAAGAATTTATAATTAACTAACCCGTGATACCTTCGTTCAAGTTCCTCGCGTTTTGGGCAGTCACGACAAACGCTCTTCCAGGAACCGTTGACTTTGACTTGTCCATATCCGCCTCTGGTGCCACCGTCCCAACTGGACTTAACTTTGCTATAGAGTATATTCCACCCTTCATTGCCTCATCGAATTCCTGATCCATGATTTCAATCATTACTCTCTGATCCATATGGAATTGGGGTTGACCGCTCTGCATAGGGTAATTCCGAACTCGATGTTGGATTCTCCCAATTGCTGTCCAAAAAGCGAAATCCATTTCATCTATTTTGGCCTTATTGGATCAGACGTCTTTTTCTACAATATCAATGTGTCGTGTAGCTTTTACCCATGTATCCTCCATTCTCATTCATTTGGTTGCTTCATCTTTCATCAGAACATTGATCATAGCATTCTCATATTCCAGCTCTAATATCTTATACTCTGCCAAAGAGTGCTTCTGTTCAAGCATCGCACATTGGGTAACACAATTTTGAATTATTGCATCTCTTTGCTCCAGGACCGCCTGCCATTCTTCAGCCTGCTCTTCTAACTCATGAATACGATTTTGTAATTCAAAATTTTGATCATAAAATTTTTCTAATAAATTCTCCTCAGGTTTCTCTTCTTCGTCACTCTCAGCTGCTACCTCTGTGACTATCTTGGGTGCAACTATTAATTCTTTACTCACCATATGGATATCTCTAATTCTTTCTTCGCCTGACATCACATTATCCTGGTTGGCGATTAGAGCTTTCTCCACGGTCTCATTCACTCCATTGTTAATATTTTCAGCTGACATTCTCAAATACTGCCACAAAACAAGGGTTAATTAAAGAAATTGACATGCAACATAATAACCCTATAGTCTGACCAACCAACAAATAAGCTTAGGTAGGACACACTAGCGAAGGATTTACTCGTCTCTCCTCTCCTAGTTCTATTCCCCGATCTCCGCCAGAGATCATATCCCTAAGCTCGATATAATTAACCGTGATTCCCCCCAAAATAGGTATACAACACCCATTCTGAGTCGTCAAAATACATGGTATAGAAACAACTACAACTTTATTAATACAACATAAAAACTGTGAGTTTAAATACAAATATTGTCATCTAGACAATATCCACACTCAAATAAGTCCTTATTACAATTATTGATACATTATTTTATAAAAATGGCGAGGACTACTAAAACGACCAGGTCGTTCTCAGGAAAGAGGGGGCTTTCCAATAAGGATTTCTCCCCATTGGCGCGCAATTAGGTGACCAAATCTCTCCTTGACAGAACTTCTAGACATCGTTAATATTGTAAATAATAATATTAATAACTTTGTCATCTCAATTATTGATTATAAATATTGACAATAATTGAATCAAATAACGTGAGATACTATGCAGCAATTACTGTAACAATAATTGAACAAAACTAAATGAATTCTCACGTAACCATCAATAATCAATCTTTGTATTGCTCTTCGTGCAACTATTTAGTATTATTGCATTTTTAACACCGGTGTTTCAACGATTAACGAGTAAAACTTTCATTTGTTATTTTCATAAAGTATTTTGTCGTTTTCTCAATCGGACAATAATTCCGTTGTGGGGTCCACCAATGATTGTGCCATTGTATTTAATATTCCCCGTTAAAATGAATATTCCCCACCAATCGAATATTATATAACAACTTCATGTATTTTTTGCAAAATTTATAAATATTACCCACAACTATACCATTATATCAAATTCATTCCATAATATTCAAAAATGATATTTATAGAAAATTCATATTTATTCATAAAAGTTGGGGTCTTACAGTTTATCATCAATTTTATCAGTGAGACTCAGCTGAATAAATAATCCACATCACTGAATTATCTATGCACTACGGGCCAAGGATATTCATTATTATCACATTATCGAATTATCCATGCACTACGGGCCAAGGATATTCATTAGTATCACTAGTGGTCATGATCATGCCAGAAGTGAGGACTTTTATCGCATCATTTGTAACATTACAGGTCATGATTATACTAAATAATCCCTGGTCATAATCATACCAATCAACAGTCCATCTATGCACTACGGGCCAAAGATGACTTTCATCACAATATAATCATGCAGATGATGACAATGATATAAGAATTCAATTAAATGAGAGCATGGATAGATTTTAAAGATTTATAATTCAATTTATCCAGAATTCAATAATTGTCCAAATTGTCAACATGATACTTCTTTGTGGGGTAAAATTCAAGAATAATATTGTATCAAAAATAATTTGGACAGAAAAGAAATCAATTTTTGTCATGAATAGTACCCCGGGTGAATAGTACCCGAGTGAATAGTATCCCGTGAATAGTACTTCATGAATAGTACCCCAGGAATAGTACTTCGGCATAAAAAAAATTAAACTTTAACTAGAATGTTCAGAAAAATATCCTTGTGAAACAATACTAGATGAAGCACAAATTTCAAGGATATTCTACTAATTTCAATGAGTGTAGAAGCAATACTTAACAAAATGAGTGTAGAATTCAGAATCTGAAACGAAATAATATTATTTACATACTACAGAGTATGGAAGAAAATATTATTTTATACGAATATTGAACAAAAATAATATCCCTTACCTTAAAAAGAAAGTACTTTTGACTGAAAGGGCGGGGATATTCTTGAAGAAAACTTATACTGTTTTATACGCTCAAAGCTTCCTTAAACTCTAAAGAAATACGCTCAATATTATAGAAGAAGAATTTTCTGATTCTGGTGTGATTTTCAATTCTAAACTAAGCATCCTATTTATAGGAGAATGACGTGATACTATTTGGATTTAGAAAATCACGGATTGCACAGTAAGGAATCACGAATTTCAGATGAATTTTTTGATTTTACTATACAACACTATGCAAATACTATGCAGACACTTTACAAATACTATGCATAATAAAATATAATATATTTTATTTTCATAAAAAACAAAACTTATTATAATATATATATATATATATATATATATATATATATATATATATAAAATAGAAACTAAGATAATTTTTTACCGATAATTTTGAAAAATGGGTAAGTGGGAGTCCATATAATAAGCCAAATTTACAACAAATACTTCATAAAAATCCCCTCTATTTATTTTAACTCACTTGTATTCACAAAACACTTTTTTAATAACATTCATCATTAATATTATAACTCACAATATTAACAATCAGATCATTCCCATGAAAGAGGGGGCTTTCCGATAAAGATTTCTCCTTATTGGCTTGCAATAGGGTGACCAAACCAGTGACGCCCCCAAAATAGGTAAACATCAGCCATCTTGAGTCACCAAATACATGGTACAGAATTCAATACAAACTTAAATATACAACATGAGCTATGAGTTTTAATAGAAATATTGTCATCTAGACAATATCCACACTCAATGGAGTCCTCATTACATTTATTATTATACTATTTCACAGAATAGTGAGGACTACTAATGCACCATCTAGGACCATCACTCTCTGTTCCCCGACTAGTCCCAAATTTACGTTCTCATTTCTCAAGAGAACAATGAAAGAAAGGGTGAGCTCAACTAGCCCAGTAAGAAATATTATGACTAAGATAATACAGAATAAATTATTATTAGCCTTCAACAATGTTAAACTGATACAATATAACAAACATCAAGTTTAACTGCAGCGGAACAAGCAATCCATTAGAAGAGTCAAGTAGAGAATAAAATGTACTATCTTCTATGATTTAAAAGGTTTTTCATCACTTTTATCGCTGAGACTCAGCTTAATAAATAATCAACATCATCAAATCATCCCTGCACTACAGGCCAAGAATATTCTTTAGTATCACGACCAAGAATTATCTATGCACCACGGGTCAAAAATAATCATGTTTTCATCAACGGTCCTGATCATGCCATAAAATAATTCATCTTTGCCTTGGTCAAGAGAATCCATAGCCATAATCATACCAAAAGCGTCCATCAATGCACTCTGTGCCAATGAGGACTTTTTCCACATCATTTGTAATATTACGGTCATGATTATACCGAATAATCCATGGTCATAATCATACCAAGTCCATCTATGCACTACAGGCCACAGATGAGTTTTAACATATTATAAACATGAGGATGATGACAATGACATAATAATTCAATAAAACAAGTTCAAGAATTAATTTATCTAGGAACTGATAACGTCCAAATTGTCAACATGATACTTCTTTGTAAAGTAAAATTCAAGAATCCTCAGAAGAATATTTCCATGAAAAGATACTAGATGACGCGCAAATATCAAGGATATTCCACTAATTTCATGGAGTATAGAAGTCAAACTTTTAACCAAATGAGTATAATAAAGAATGGAATAACAAAAGAAATCACCATGCATGCGATAGACCGCACAGGCAGGTTATTCCAACAGAATAATAAATAACGGAACTAGGTCCGACGTAAAAAATGCTGCATACATGATATTCCAATGTAATAATAAAGAATAGACAGTCCCACAGAAAACGCACCAAATGAGGATATTCCAATGTAATAATAAATAACGGAACTAGGTCCCGCGAAAGAAACGTATGCATGGGATGATATTCTAAATGTAATAATAAAGAATAGAATATTAGAAGAATTTCACTATGTATATGCAAGACTTTGCATAGACAAAGTTATTCCAACATAATATAAAGAATGGAATAATGTAAGAATTTCACCAAGTATAGGGTAGCTCAGCAGATACAAGTTATTCCAATGTAATAATAAAGAATGGAATAACATAAGTTCTCTTCATGAATACAAAAGAATAACACCCCTTATGAGTACAACAAATAATATTCCATACCTTAAGAAGAAGAGTATTTGGATATATAAGTAGTGAAGTAGCGTAATATTTTTCTTCTTTTTCTATAGTTTATCTCTCTAGAGTTTCAAGTGAATTCGTAAGAAAATAATGAAGGAATGAGCTTCTATTTATAGAAAAATGGATTGCATAGTAACTAACTCATGAACGGTCAGATTGATTTACTTTAATCTGACGGTCCATATTTAAAGCAAAATCTTTTAATAAAATATAATATATTCTATTTATAATCTAATAAAACGAATAACTTTATAAAAGATTTTACTATGCAAATACTATGCTGAGTAATTATGCAAACACTATGCATAATAAAATATAATATATTCTAATTATTGTCTAATAAAATGTATAACTTTATAAAAGTATTACATTTTATATAAAAAGATTTTACTATGCAAAACACTATGCAGTGCACTATGCATAATAAAATATAATATATTCTATTTATAGAATAACTTTATAAAAGTATTCTGCTTTTATATAAAAAGATTTTACTATACAAAACAATATGCGCATTACACTATGCAACACTATGCATAATAGAATATAATATATTCTATTTATAGAATAACTTTATAAAAGTAATACATTTTATTACATTAATAATACCAATAAAACAAAACCGAGTGACTTATCACGTAAGCATCAATAATCAATACCGTGTGCTACTATGCAACCACGCAGACATCGCATTTCTTTTAACACTGGGTGTTTTAACAGTTAATCTGTAAAACTTCCGCCGTTATTTTCATAAAGTATTTTTGTCATTTTCTCAATCCGATAATAATTTCATTATGGGTCCCACCACCGATTGTAGTCATATGGATATTCCCGACAAAAAGAATATTCCCTAACCAATCGAATATTATATAACAACTCATGTATTTTGCAAAATTTATAAATATTATCCACAACTATAACATTATATCAAATTCATTCCATAATATTCAAAAAATTATTTCGAAAAAATTAAATATTTATTCAAAAATCTGGGGTCTCACAATCTCCCCTCCTTATGGAATTTCGCCTCGAAATTTACGTGACGTACTTGGTATCTTTGAATGTGAGGATACCTCGACTTCATTTCAAATTCTAACTCTTGAGGTATAACCTTTGAGTGTTGAATACGATTCTTCTTATCCAAGATTTTAACACGTATCTCCTCACACGCTAAATCTTCCGCTATCTCGTCCAGCTTCTAAATTAATAATGTGGTTCGATTCGTCCACATATTTACGTAATATCGACACGTAAAAAAAACGTTCGAACACGCACGCAACATACTTGGCGGTAAAACGAGTCTATAGGCCACAGTTCCTACTTCATCGAGGATTTCAAATGGGCCAATTAAATCGAGGGTTGAGATTTCCTCACTTCGTCGATTCTTGCTTCTAGAATAACGCCCTCTTGAACCTTCTTCTTCACATTCATTAGCTCTAAGTATGTAGCTTGAGCGGCTTTAACTTTATCGATTAAAGTCGATTCTACTCGTATATTCGTTATCTTCACTTGGGTTCCTAGAGTCTTTAACTCTATCTTCATCATTTGTAAGTCATACGAAATGGGCCTTTGTGTTAACAACATCGCATTCTTCAACGCATACGATCTTCTACTCAACGCGTTAGCTACCACGTTCGCTTTCCCACGATGTTATTGAATGGTACGATCGTAATTTTCAATAGCTCGAGCCAACGTCTTTGGTGCATGTTACGTTCGCTTTAGTTGAAGAAATATTTAATAGTTTTAGAAATGGGTTTTGTACTGGGGTCAATACAAAATTTGATTTCACGCTCTAGGGGTAGGCTAAGAAGTCTTCAAGAATACGTCAGAAAATTTATTAACAATGTAAATATCATTCAAAGCTCGTGACTCTCGTCCAAGACTTGGATAACACGTCACATTGATACCTATTAACTTGTCACCGTTATTCACAACGTCCCCTACGGAAAGTTTGGCTTCGGTGCATTCCACACAAGGAAGTCAACAACGAAAGGATCGGGGCTCTTTACTTATGGCTTGATATGACAATGATTGACTTTAGTGGTTTGGTTGCTTGAATTCGCATAACAGGTTGGTTAGGAGTATGAAAGCTAACAACCTTACAAAAAGCATGATGAGTAGTTAACCAATCGATTCCTAAAATCACATCAAAGGCAAGTATTTTCAAAGAGATACGATCGACAGGTAACGTGAAAGTGTTGATTTGAACAAGATTTATAAATAGTGGAGGTAACGAAGGTTTCTCCCAATAGATATATCAAAGTCTAATTTCTCCGGAGTTAACTTCAAACATTGAACACAACTAGGTGAAATAAAAGAGTAAGTAGAACCGATATTTAACACGGTATAGACTTCGCAAGAGTTTATGACTAACATACCCATGATAATTTTATTCAGGTTCCTCGTCACGAAAAAAAATATGCTCTCTCTTAAACTACCGGCTTTGGCTTGTCTGGGACATCCTTTGGCATCACTATCCCAGCTGGAATTGAATTTACCATACGATAAAATCGAGCTAGGTGACCTTCTCTTCCGTAATTAAAACACATTTTGGATTGTTTGCATCTGGTTTGGATGGATGTGTCCTCCATGCAAGATTTGAAACATACGACCGGTGGTCGTTCTTCTTCCTTTGAAACAGGTGCTGGTGCCAACGTCTTTACGTCATTATTGAACCTTCTCTTCTTGAAATGTCTATTCTTATTGTTTTGGCCATGATTACCACAGAAGTGGTTACCATTTCTGACATGTTGATTCCCTCCATGCTTATTGTCACTGCTTTGATGACTATTATCATCGGTATTATCATTTTGCCGCCTGCTCTCTTTTGGTTTGGTTGACTCATTATCGCGCTCGAATAATTAAGCCCTATTAACAACATCTGAATACAAACACAGTTTATGAGAGATAAGATATTGACGTATCTCCGGCTTCAAACCTCTTAAAAACATCCACGTCATTCTCTCTTCATTATCAACCAAGTGGGATGCAAATCGGGACCACTCGGCAAACTTGGCTTCGTACTGCAACACAGTCATGTTGTTTTGCTACAACTTGATAAATTCCACCTCCTTCATGTGACGAATGCTTTCGGGAAAGTACTTGTCATTGAAAAGATCTTTGAACTTCTCCCAAGACATCTTGAGTGCGTCAGGCTAGGTACGTTTTATAGATTCCCACCAGTGATCTGCCTCTTCACGCAACATAAAGGTGGCAAAAGGAACCTTTTGCTCCTCGGAGCATCCCAAGACATCAAATATCTTGGTGATCTTCTTTAACCACGTCTGCGCCTTTAGTGGTTTTGGCTTTCCCAAAAACTTTGGTGGTCCCAGCTCCTTGAATTGCTTAGCGGTGACCAACCGTGGGTTGCCATTGTTTCCTCCTGTATTATGAATAGGAGCCGTCTTTGCCTGATGTTGCATGAATTCTAAAAAGCTCCTAAACGTACCGTCATTCGTCAATTGATCAGTGTTGTTGTTTACAGGAGGATTATCACCATCCTGTTGCACATTGTCCTGATTATTGATCTGTGGAGAATCAACAGTCTCCTGTGCTCCATTTCTTATCTCAACATTTTCAGATGCCATTTTCACATACTACCACAAAACAAGGGTTAATTAATATATCACATATTATCTCTATACTCTGACCGACCAATTAAATATCAAATAAACTTAGGTAGGTCATACTAGCGAAGGAATTTCCCGTCTCTCCCCTCCTAGTTCTAGTCTCACATCATAGCCAGTGATCATATCCCTATACTTTGATACCAACTGTGACGCCCCCAAAATAAGTATACATCACCCATCTTGAGTCGCCAAATACATGGTACAAAATTCAAATACAAACTTAAATATACAACATGAGCTGTGAGTTTTAATACAAATATTGTCATCTAGACAATATCCACACTCAATGGAGTCCTCATTACATTTATTATTACACTATTTCACAGAATAGTGAGGACTACTAATGTACCATCTAGGACCATCACTCTGTTCCCCGACTAATCCCAACTACGTTCTCATTTCCTGAAGAAAATAATGAAAGAAAGGGTGAGCTCAACTAGCCTAGTAAGAAATATTATGACTAAGATAATGCAGAATAAATTATCATTAGCCTTCAACAATGTTAAACTGATACAATATAACAAACATCAAGTTTAACTGCAGCGGAACAAGCAATCCATTAGAAGAGTCAAGTAGAGAATAAAATCTATTATCTTCTATGATTTAAAAGGTTTTTCATCACTTTTATCGCTGAGACTCAGCTTAATAAATAATCAACATTATCAAATCATCCCTGCACTACAGGCCAAGGATATTCTTTAGTATCACGAACACGAATTATCCATGCACCATGGGCCAAAAATAATCATGTTTTCATCAACGGTCCTGATCATGCTATAAAAAAATTCATCTTTGCACCCTTGGACGAACAGAATCCATAGCCATAATCATACCAAAAACTGTCCATCAATGCACTACGGGCCAATGAGGACTTTTTTCACATCATTTGTAATATTACGGTCATGATTACAAGAATAATCCTCGGTCATAATCATACCAAGTCCATCTATGCACTACAGCCACGAGATGACTTTCAACATAATATAAACATGAGGATGATGACAATGACATAATAATTCAATAAAACAAGTTCAAGAATTAATTTATCTAGGAACTGATAACGTCCAAATTGTCAACATGATACTGCTTTGTAGAGTAAAATTCAAGAATACTCAGAAGAATATTTCCATGAAAAGATACTGGATGAAGCGCAAATATCAAGGATATTACACTAATTTCATTGAGTATAGAAGTCAAAGTTTTAACCAACTGAGCATAATAAAGAATGGAATAACAAAAGAAATCACCATGCATGCGATAGACCGCACATGCAGGTTATTCTAACAGAATAATAAATAATGGAACTAGGTCTGGCGTAAAACGCAAAGACAGGATATTCCAATAGAATAATAAAGAATGGAACCAGGTCCGACGTAAAATGCACCGACAGGATATTCCAACAGAATAATAAATAACGGAACCAGTCGGTACAGAAATGCATGATGTGATATTCCAATGTAATAATAAAGAATGGAACCAGTCCGGCGTAAAATGCATGCACCGGCTGTGGTATTCCAACAGAATAATAAATAACGGATTCGTGTCCCACAGTAAAACGCATGCATGTGATATTCCAATGTAATAATAAAGAATGGAATATTAGAAGAATTTTACCATGTATGCGATTTTTTTGTATGAGCAAAGTTATTCAACATAATAATAAAGAATGGAATAATGGAAGAATTTCAACAAGTATAGGTAGCTCAGCGATACAAAAGTTATTCCAATGTAATAATAAAGAATGGAATAACATAAGTTCTCTTCAAGAATACAAAAGAATAACACCCTTACGAGTACAACAAATAATATTCCCTACCTTAAGAAGAAGAGTAATCGGATATATAAGTAGTGAAGTAGCAGAATACTTTCTTCTTTCTTTTTATAGTTTTCTCTAGAGTTTTAGTTAATTCAGTAAAAAATAATGAAGGAATGAGCTTTATTTATAGAAAAATGGATCAGATAGTAATTAACTCATTAAGCGGTCCGATTGATTTACTTTAATCTGACTATCCATCTTTAAAGCAAAATCTTTTAAATAAAATATAATATATTCTATTTATAATCTAATAAAACGAATAACTTTATAAAAGATTTTACTATGCAAACACTATATGCAGCATTATGTAAACACTTATGCATAATAAAATATAATATATTCTAATTATTGTCTAATAAAAGCAGATAACTTTATAAAAGTATTTTGTTTTTATATAAAAAGATTTTACTATGCAAAATACTATTCGAGCACTATGCAACACTATGCATAATAAAATATAATATATTCTATTTATAGAATAACTTTATAAAAGTATTCTGTTTTATATAAAAAGATTTTACTATGCAAAACACTATGCAGACACTATGCAACACTATGCATAATAGAATATAATATATTCTATTTATAGAATAACTTTATAAAAGTATTACATTTTATTACATTAATAATACCAATAAAACAAAACCTGAAAGTGACTTATCACGTAAGCATCAATAATCAATACCGCAGTGCTACTATGCAACCACGCAGACATTCATGCATTTTTAACAAGGGTGTTTCAACAGTTAACGGTAAAACTTCCGCCGTTATTTTCATAAAGTATTTTTGTCATTTTCTCAATCCGACAATAATTCTGTTGCGGGGTCCACCAATGATTGTACCGTCATACGGATATTCCCCGATAAAAAAGAATATTCCCCGACCAATCGAATATTATATAACAACTTGCGTACTTTGCAAAATTTATAAATATTACCCACAACTATAACATTATATCAAATTCATTCCATAATATTCAAAAAAATTATTTCGAGAAAATTAAATATTTATTCAAAAAATCCGGGGTCTCACAAAACCCTTTTCCTCGACAGAACTTTCTAGACATCGTCAATAATGCAAATAATAATATGAATAACGTTTGTGGTCTCAATTATTGATTTAATAATATAAAATATTGTGATAATAATTGAATCAATAACGTGAGATACTATGCAGCAATTACTATGGCAATAATTGAATAAAACTGAGTGACTTCTCACGTAAGCATCAATAATCAAAGATACTGTACAATACCGTGTGCTACTATGCAACCACGCGTATTACTATACTTTTATCATCGGGTATTTCAACAGTTCACGGTAAAACTTTTGCTGTTATTTTCATAAAAAGTTATTTCTGTCATTTTCTAACTCCGATAGTAATTCCGTTGTGGGGTCCACCAATGATTGTTTCGTCGTACGAATATTTCCTGATAAACGAATATTCCCCGACCAAACAAATATTTTATAACAACTTGTTTACTTTGCAAAATTTGTAAATATTACCCACAACTATAACGTTATAACAAATTCACACCTTAATATTCAAAAAGATATTTAGAGAAAAATTCACCTTCATTCATAAAAGTTGGGGTCTTACAACTTATACTTACAAAATTTACAAATACCAATTTTTACCTTAAAGAAATAATTATTGTTCTTTTTTTGATGTCTCATATAACAGTTGCATACACAATAGAATTCCAAAAACGGGGACTTCCACATGTTCACATAATTGTTTGGTTGGCAGAGGCTAACAAATGCCACACTTCTTAAGATATTGACTTAATAATTTCAACTGAAATTCTAGATAGAGAGACTGATCATTTGGTATACGAAGTAGTGTCACAATACATGATTCATGGCCCCTGTGGTCCATACAACCAAAATTCTCCATGTATGAAAAATAACAAATGTTCAAAGCATTTTCCAAAGAGTTTTATGTCAGCTACAACAATGGATGAAAATTGTTTCCTAATATACCGTAGACGTGATGATGGAAGGAAAATCACACGTAACGGAATACAAATTGACAACAAGTAAGATTATTTTCATAGATAAAAATATATTTCAGGTTTTATTATTATATACCTTTGACCAATAATTACTGTTATAACAGGTTTATTGTACCATATAACAGAGGTCTACTTATCAAATATCAGGCCCATATTAATGTGGAATGGTGCAATAAAGGTCGGCTGATAAAGTATTTATTCAAATATGTGTCGAAAGGTCCAGACACGGCTACAATGATGCTTGAATCTAAAGACAATAAACAAGTAGAAAATACATCTCAGCTACCACATTCAAATCCTAATGATGAAGTGAAGAATTACCTAGCTTGTCGATACATATCATGTTCTGAAGCATATTGGCGAATCTTTGATTTCCCAATTCACTATCGCAAGCCTGCAGTCTAACGTTTATATTTTCATCTACAAAATGAACAACAAATATGCTTTAATGAGAACGAAGAGTTGCCATCAGTACTTGACCGTAGTGACCCAACAAAAACAATGTTTATGCAGTGGATGGAGTGCAATAGACACTACGATAGTAGTCAAAATATAACATTTGTTGAATTTCCCGAACATTATAGATGGGACAAACAAAAAAGAACATGGGTGCAAAGGAAAAAATCAATACCAGTCGTAGGGAGGATGGTTTATGCCCATCCAACCAGCGGATAACGATTTTATTTAAGAATGTTGTTGAATGTGGTGAGAGGTGTTACAACGTATGAACAAATTAGAACCGTTGATGGAATACTTTACAACACTTTCAAGGATGTATGTTACCATCGATGATTGTTAGACTCGAATAATGAATGGCATGCGACATTAAGTGCATCAATCAGGTCAGCAATTACGGGCATTATTTGTCACAATTTTATTATTCTGTGAGCCATCAAATGTTTTAGAATTGTGGCTCAAACATGGGAATGATTTATCTGATGATGTTCAATACATGCAAAGGAAAATCTACAACATGGCAAACTTGATTCTGTCTGAAGAACGTGTGCAATCTTTAGCTCTTTATGACATCGACTTACTTCTGCGCAAAAATGGTAAGACCATATCAGACTTCCTAACCTTACTAGCATTTGATGTTGATCTATTGCAACAATTTAATAATAGGTTGTTGTATGAGGAAACAATGTATGAGAGAATTTCATTGGCATCTGAGAGTGCAAGTTATATTAACATGCTTAATTAAAAACAACGAGAAGTGTTTGAGGCTGTCCTTCAATAAGTTGAAAAAGAAGAAGGTGAGCTATTTTTTGTCTATGGTCATGGAGGTACAGGCAAAACCTTCTTATGGAAAAACATCATTGCAAAGTTAAGATCAGAAGGCAAGATCTTGTTACCAGTTGCTTCTTCCGACATTTCTTCATTGTTAGTAGAGGGCGGTAGAACAGCTCACTCGCGGTTCAGGATTTCGTTAAAGATAGATGAAAATAGCAGCTATGATATAAAACACAATACTATGCTAAGTGGACTAATTTGTCTTTCAAACTTGGTTATTTGGAACAAAGATCCTATGAATCACAAATTTGTGTTTGAGGCGGTTGATAGAAGCTTTCGTGATATATTTCAAAAGATGGATCCAAACTCAATGAACAAACCATTTGGTGGAAAAACAATTTTGTTAGGAGGTGATTTCCACCAAATTTTATCTGTGATACCTAAGAAGGGAAGAGAAGAAATTGTAATGTCCTCAATCAATAGATCATATTTATGGGAAAGTTGTAAGGTTATCAAATTAGAGTAAAATATGAGAATTGAGACAAATGTCCCACTTCTAACAATTGGGGATCGAACTGTTGCATTCCGAGATTAGGTACTTAATATTGGGGATGACAAAGAGCCTTCTACATCACACATTGAAGATGAACCAAACTGGATACAAATTGTAAATGAAATATTGGTTCATGCAAGGGATAATGGAGTTGAGACAATTGTTCGAGAAATCTATACAGATATACAATATGAAGTGAATGAAGCACAATACATGAGGGACAGAGCCATTTTAACAACAAGGAATGAAGATGTAGAATTAATTAACAATTATGTCTTGAAGTATTTGTAAGATTCCAAAATTTTTAAATAAAATAGAATTTCCACTAATTATTATTTTGAATAATAAGTTGTTAATTTGATATAATACTTTAGTTATGGGTGAAATGTGCAAATTTTGCAAAATAAGCAAGTGGTTATAAAATATTCATTATTGTCGTGGAATATTCATTTGGTCGTGGAATATTCTTATTGTCAGGAAATATTCGTACGACGGTGTAGCCATTTGTGAGCCCTATAACAGAATAACTGTCAGATGAAGAAAACGACAAGTATGAGTTTTTATAAATAACGACGTAGTTGTTACCGTTAAAATTGTTGGAATACTCGGTGGGCAAAATAAAATAATACGCATTGTTGCACAGTAGCACACAGTATTGCACAATATTTTTAGATTATTGATTCTTACGTAAGAAGGCACTACTCAATAATTGTTACAATAATTACTGTTCAATATTTTATTTTATTGATTCAATAATTGCTACATTGATATTTTATATTATTGTTGTTTCAATAATTAGCACTGCACAATATTTCTCATTATTAGATCAATAATTCATATTATTTGAATAATATTATTCGATATCATTATTGGAAATGTCTAAAGAAGTTCTGTTTAGGAAAGGGGTTTGGTCACCTAATTGCGAGCCAGTAAGAAGAAATCTTTATCGGAAATCCCTCTTCTTTCCTAGGAACGATCTGGTTGTCATTATTGTGATTCTGTAATATTATTTGTGAATAATTAATAATTGATTTATATGATAAGGAAATATTTATTTTATGTAGATATAAATGAAGGAATTAATGCTGAGGTGTTTTATCAGTATTTTGTCGGAATAAAGGTGTTGAAAATCGTCCGTATGTGGATTTCGGCCATTTTTCGTTTGGAATTTAGAAAAACTTTCTTCTACAAAGTTGTAGAGAATTAAATTTCATACGGAATGGACATAAAATTTGTATTTTTCTAATAAAAGGGCTATTTATTATGAATTATTGAAGTTTTGGAAATAAATGTTTTTAGTTAAAAACATGGGTGGGCCCCACTTTTATTTTTGGTGGAAAAATGTGCTGAGATTTTTTTTCAAAAGTGGTGTGCTTCAAAGATGGTGTGCTGCAGAGGAAAAAGCCTACGTTGGTTCATTTGTCAACCTTGGCGTTCTGGTACTTTTCCTCTAAATAGGGTGCTTAGTTATAATTGAAAATCACACCAGAATCAGAAGTTTTCTCTCTCTATAATATCGAGCGTATTTTTATGAGTATTTAGATATCTTGAGTGTTGCTATTCAGTGCAAGTTTCCTTCAACATTATATCTGATATTTCAGCCAGAAGTACTATTCTTTTTAGGTAAGGGATGTTATTTTCTTCGTAAATGATGTTATTTATTTCCATATCATTATACCAAAATATTAGTATGAATTTTATTATGAAATTTCTACCTTTTTGTGTCGAGGTTACTATTCATGTATACGATACTATTCACGAGTACGATTCACGAAATATGATTTTTCTTGTGAAATTTCTACCTTTTCGTGTTGAGGTTACTATTCATGTATACAGAACTATTCACGTATACAGTATTATTCATGAATACGGCACTATTCACAGAAAAATTAAATTTTCTTTTCTTTGTCTAAGTTGTCTATTATGGTTACTATCTTTGATTGTATCCATGTTTTGATCTTCATTCTTGAATTCTGCTCCACAATTGATTATTATGGAGTATTTTTGAACTTGGATAAACCGAAGTACGAATCCCTAATCTTTGTCCTTTTATCTCACTGAATTCATTTTCTTTAAGATATTTTTCACCATCATCAGTCCTAAATGATGATATAACTGAATATCTTTGGCCCGTAGTGCAAAGATGAATGATTATCTAATGAATATCTTTGGTCCGTAGTGCAAAGATGAACAGGTGTTGAGATGAACATGACCAACTGGTGATACAAATGAATATCTTTGGCTCGTAGTGCAAAGATGAATATTTAATTCAAGATGTATATTGATTGATGTCACAGGGATAAAATATTGATGATGTATTTTTAAATCATAGAAGATAGTAGACTTCATTCTCTACTTAACTCTTCTAATGAATTGTTGTTTCCGCTGGAGTTGTTGATCTAAAACTTGTTGTCTATTATATTCTATCAGATTTTTCCCTGTTGAGGACTAAGGATAATTTGTTGTACATTATCGTAGTCATAATATTCTTTACTGGGCTAGTTGAGATCACCCTTTTACTTTTTGTTCCATTTTTCTTCTTAAGAGGCGAGAATATAGTGGAAACTAGTCGGGGTGTGGAGTGATGTTTCAAGACAGTTGTTTTAGTAGTCCTCACTATTTTGTAAAATAGTGTATCAATAATTATAAATAGGACTTATTTGAGTTTGAATACTGTTTAGAAGACAATATTTGTATTAAAACTCACAACATATGTGTTGTCGTATTTTGCACGATAATTGTAATAATGAAGTTGTAGTTATTTTATATACCATGTATTTGGCGACTCAAAATAAGTGATGTATACCTATTTTGGGGGCGTCACAGTATTTACCAACTGAATCAATGGTGTATCATAGCTCTGACACAATATGCAAGAGTTCTGTGAATTTTGAAGCTCAGGAGACAATTTACCCAGTTGAGTTTTTAAACTCCCCTGAAGTTTAATGGAATTCCAAACCATGAACTCAAACTAAAAATTGCAGCTCCAATTATGTTGCTAAGAAACATAAACCCAAGTAAGGGTTTGTGTAATGGTACAAGATTAATTGTGACACAGTTGGCAAAGTGGGTAATTGAAGCCATTGTCATTACAGGTAACAACATTGGTGAGAAAGTATTTATTCCTAGAATAATCATGACACCCACAGATGCATCGCTGCCCTTCACTTTCAAGAGTAAGCAGTTTTCCGTTGCACTTTGCTATGTAATGACGATAAATAAAAGTCAAGGACAGACCTTAAGAAATGTAGGCTTATATCTTCCCAAACCAGTGTTCAGTTATGGAAAACTTTATGTGGCTATAACAAGAGTTACATCACCTACGGGCCTAAAAATATTTTGTGAAGAAGAAAGTCATCCTGAAAAAGGTTTTACAAAAAATGTTGTCTACATTGAAGTTTTCAATAATTTGTAACCATTTTCAGTAATACAATTTTCTCCACTAAAGAAGTATAGTGTTATTTCTTCTGAATATCATTAGTAAATATTTGCATAAATTTTATAATAAAATTCCATCTAAAACAGATAAAATATCATTACTAAAACCATTAAGAATATGATAAAACAAGATTAATGAACAGTAGGTGGTATAATATCTTTGTTGAAGGAAGTATAAAGTGCAAATAAGAAAAGCTCAATGACAAGGAGAATTGAAAAGCATGCTAATTGTTGTTCACCTATGGAATATATTAGTATATCTTATTAAGCTCAACGTCTGCATGCTCGACCTGTCTTCTTGATCTGAATTTGACCATTTGGAAGAAACTTTCATTGGAAGGTGTTAGAGAAATTGATGAGGCATCATTCGGGTCTTTATTTTCCTAACATGCTCTTTAACAACATGATGCTATCTTCTATAACATGTTTGTGTCAGATTTGCCTATAGAACGTATACATCTGGGAACAAGAACAATAACAAGTTAGAAACAAGAACTTGCATAATAAAATATTAAAGTTAGAGAACTTGCTCAATTGAATAATAACTTCAAGAAACTTGCATAACGTAAAAGTAAGGTTAGGAAACTTGCGTAACAATAATAACTTAACTGTTCAATAAGAGATTAGAGATAGAGAACTTGCATAAGTATAACATGACAACAAAAAGTAAACCTTGCTTAATAATAAAGTAGAAAAGGTTAGGGAACTTGCCTCTTGCATAAGCTATACAATTACAACTCACGTACTCCAATATCCTGCAAAGTGAAGGTATAATTTTAATTTCCAAAAGCTTTAGTTCCTATATATGAAAGGTTTTCTGTGTTCTTAAGTTTCATAAAAATAAAATATATTTTCAAACTCTCTGTAATGCAAATGTTGATGAATTTTGGTGTATAAATGATTGACTATGTTTATATGGAATTGTAATGTTATAACTAACATCTAGGCAAGGATTTCGTATATTAATTTAGGAAATCACATTCAAAAAGAAAAGAAATTGATTACAGTGAGTGTGTGTATGAATATGGCTTGTTGGAGTCCAAAATTGATAGTTGATTCATGAATTAAATTGTTAATTGATTCTTGAATGTGTTAATTCATTAAGAAATGAAAAGAATGGAGTTTAAATGAATTGATTTGGTGGAGAAATGAAGTCATAAAGATTGAATTCGTTAAACACATAAAAATTTGAGTTTTAGGCATGAACATGGTTTTAATTCTGTTGGATTGATTGATTTAGTTGTTTAGTTTTCTAAATCAGTGTATATATGATGGGTAATGTTTATATGAAGCTTATATTATCTGGGTATCTATAATTTGCTGCTTAACTGGTGAAGTTCGTGAGTTTTGGTTACATCATTAAATCCAACAAAATTTCCCAAGTTATCTAACCTTAAACATTCATCAAATGCGGAAAAAAACCCCGACAAAACATAATGCACACAATTCAATTTCTGTCAGTTACAAAACTCAAACAAAAGTTATCAGTTAAAAATAAATTTTCAAAATAATTTTGTCAGTTAAAATTTTAAAAGTCATAAGGCTTTTTTGGCAAAACTAATTTAAAAAAAAAACTTAATATCTTTAAACCTTGTTTGGAAAAACTAAATTAAAACTCTCTAATTTATTTTAATAAATCACTTGCTATATGGTTTAATGGTCACCATCTAATTAATTAAATTCCAATATTTTAATTAATCATTTAAAATTATAATTTTACTTGACAAAACTTTAAATCTCTTATTCAATTATTAAATGAAATTAACACATAATTATTCAACAACTCAATTAATCATTACTAACTTTCTCTAATTTAATTATTAAATTAAATTAGAATATTACCATTATATAATATGATAATTAGTTAACCACTCATTTAATTTAATTAACCTATTAAATTAAACTTCAACCAACAAAATTATTAAACATCAACTTAATTAATATATTACACTTAATTAAGTTAGTCCACAATTATTCATGAATTATTTATTTAACTAATAAATAATCCAATAAATATTTACTTAACAACAAACACATCAATTAAAAATATTTATTTAATTCAATAAATATTTGAAATTACAAATAAAATTAATTGATTGTTACATCATTCTCTCCTTACAAGGATTCTGTCCCCAGTATCACAATTCATTCGTCACAATAAGCATTAACAACATGCATTGATGCAATGTCTTGGTTTTTTATGGCTTTTAATATTTTTCTATAAAACAAATATCAATTGTTTTGATGACATGATAGCATGACAAGATTTGACAGGAAATGGAATGCATATTTACACTTTCCTTTTCTTTTCTTTTCTTTACATTTACATGGAATCGTAATTTACATTGACTCAAAATTTACATGGAATTGAAAGGGAAAGGCATGAAGAGACTCCCGGTCGCGTTTGGTTTATTAGAGGCTGACTTATCTTAGGTTACTCTCGTGGTTTTTCGGCATGAAGGTTCCAAGATCATCAAAATTTACTAGATGGGAAGTTAATCTGACCTTTTAATTGGAGCAGATCATAGTCGTGCCTTTCTTGAGCCTCACGAGATTAGTCTCTGTTGAGTCCAATAATCAAACACCGACGAATTTTCCTCCTGGTGGAAGAATCACACAACATACATTCACATACTTCGTGTCTCACCGTATGAAATGATGACATTGTGCGAAGCACTAATACAACATGCAGATATTGTGTGAGGCACTAAAGTGCGGTAAATAAAGCATTCAGTCACACCGATTCAATGTAAATGCAGCATTCACACACAAGCAGATTAAGAAGGGTTTTTGAAAAGTTTGAAATGCGGCTTAATCCCTCTCCTGTCCCTAGCAGAGTTGTCAGCTGTCGACTTTGGGAATTTTTTCACTCTTTTCTTTGGAATTCCTTTTTGTTCTCTATATGTTGAGTTTTGAAATGGTTGTACCAACTCAACCGATTTTGAAAAGGTTTACACAAAGGCCCAATGGTTGTACTATGTTTAACAGGCCTTGGAAACCAAGATTCACAAAGTTCGGGGCTTGATTAAGCGAGGGGAAGGTGTTAGGCACCCCCCGACTTCAATGAAAACATGGTTACCGCGACTTTTCAATTCCTAAATTATCTAAAATGTGTGCGTGACACCCCTAAATCTAAGTACTTCATTTTCACAAGATTTGGTGTTCACTTAATCAAAACATTTATATCTAACTACCCAATCATAATAAAATTGAATAATAAAACCTGCCCATACAGGATTACGTTAATAAAAATTATCTCCCAGGTTACCTAACCTTTAATTACAATCATTCAAATTCGGAAATTAAATTATTACATCATATCATTATTAAAAGTCTATCATTATAACAATAAAATAAAATTACAAGTCTTCATCACTTGTACATTTTTCCGTTTCCTTCGCTAGTTGTAGGTTAATTTACCTTATCAACCTTAGCTGCAATAAGTGTATAAATACGCAAGAGTGAGCAAAACAATTGCTCACTAGATATAGAAATGAATCAACACAAATGAAATAACTGCCAACAAATAGGCTCATCAAGACTGAATAGTACTCTATCAATAATAACCAACGACTGGAATCAAAATATGGAGTATATAAAACTGAGGGTCATAAGACCATGAACTATGTCCATAGTTGCAAGTTATCTTTCAACTTCAACTTTAACAGTCATCAGACTATAAGGACTCCTCGTACTTAGGGGGATCAACCCTTCGTACAATGTTTGTGCACAATAATTGAAGGTCGGAGTTTTAGGAGAATTATATTTTTATTTGATTATGTGGATTAAATAAATTTAATTGATTATTTATGGGAGTAAGCTAATTGAAGGTCGTTCTATGACCTAGATATGTCGGAACGTCGTAGTATTTTGGCTACGTGATAGAATTAAAGTGTTTGAATTTCCAAGACGAAAATAAAAGCTTTCCGAGAAATTCTCCAAAAAACACTATTCACGCATTTCTGCTCGGGAATTATTTTTAAACTTCTGAGAAAAATGTAACGATAGAATATCGAGGTGAGATGAAATATCCAATAATATTTCAGTTATGGCAAGCACAGTTTTTCACATGCGGACTTAAAACCTTACGTTTAGGGAAAGTGATTTCTGAGAAGGAAATGAAATGCGTATAATGAATTAAAGCAATGATCGTATAATACGAGGTATTATACGAGTATGTATGAATGATAGTATGTCATATATTATGAATTAGTATATGAGTTAGAATACGATAATAATACGTATAGAATACGTCCTAAGGCTTTAAGCCATATGTAATGGATTTGTAGGATTAGTTAGAATTTATACAAGTCCAAGTATAGAAATGGTTAAGCCCAATGGTAGAAAATGGATAAGTCCAATATGATTTAATGAACAAGCCCAAGTATAAGTTAAGTTAATTAAGCTAAAAGCCCAAAGTAAGAATCCAATGGATTAGGGTGACCCATAGAGCAACCCTTGATTATATGGTTAATCTTGGTGATCAAGGATTTGGTGTGATGACCAAGTAATATGTGTGATGAGCAAGTAAAGTACTTGGTGGCTAATCAAAGGATAAGTTAATTAATAACTAAGTAAAGTGCTTATGCTTGGAGGCTAAGTAAAGTGCTTATGCTTGGTGGCTAAGTAAATGTGATGAGAAAGCAAGGGATAAGCTAGGTGATTAGCAAGTAAGCTTAATGACTAAGTAAGTGTGGTGATCAAGTAAGTTTAATGGCCAAGCAAAGAGTGTGGTGGCCAAATTAACTTAATAACTAAGTAAGGAATAGTAAGGAGGTGATTAAGGAGGTGGGTTTAGATTAATGACCCTTATGACCTCCATTTGAGTTTCCTATAAATAGAAGCTTGGCTAGTTCATTTGGTAGTTTACAAATATTAGCAAACATATATTGAGAGAGAGAAAGAGCTAGAAACAAGTGATCAATCAACTTTGAAGCAAAACATAAGAAGTTTAGCAAGAACGCGAAGAACGAAAAAGGTAATATTCTCGTAAACAATAGTCTTCATCTTTTTTGATTTCTTTCTCGTAGAGAATCGTAGATTGGTGGAGCATGTTTAGGGAGGAGGAATAAGGATGGCTATTAATAACAAAAACATTGATAAGTCATGATCGAATAGAAATCATAAGTGTTTACGTAAGTTAAAACCGTAGAAAGTTATGAACGAGAATGTAGTTGTTGATGGACAAATTGAAAACCATCATAGATAGGGTATGTGCATCTTGCTTGGTTAGGATGTAGATGATGAATCAATGTAGTGTTCTATTTGATTTGTCTTATAGGACACGAGTAACGAAGTTATGGAGAATTTTACGACAATAGACGTTAAACTTTGAAAACATAGAAATCTCGGATTAATAGTCAAAAGTTTCTGTGTGACTTGAAAACGTTGATTTTCAATGCCAACACGTGAGATAAGGTATTCAAGAGTTGTGGACTCGAGAATCATCGAATTTTGACTTATAACAAAGAAAACGAGTATTGAACGCTCGAACACGATAAACGAACGTTCAAAATGAACCAAAAGGTGAATTGCAAGTTAACGGATTCGAAAATGTAAAATTCTAATATGAACACCTAGAGTATGTACTTTGTTAGTCATGGGCTTTCGAATGAGCCAATTCGAATGTAAAACGAATAAGCTATGAAATTGGGAAGTTCGTTGGAAAAACCAACTGTCATAACTATCTGGTGCACAGGGGTGGCGCCGCAGCGCCAACCCAGTGTTAAATTGTCACACCGTAACGCGAGAATTAGTGCGTGGACTCGCGCCGCAACTTTGAGTCCGGGAAAAACCCCTGGAGAGTGACGCTGCAGTGCCACTATACAAAGGAGATGTCGCGCCGCAGCGCCGACAGTGTAGAAAAGTTGACCAAGTTAGGTTTTGATTCTAAATTGAATGTAAACCAATAGTAAGACATAAAGGTACTTAATGTACATAATAAGGCTAACTTTAAATCACTTATAAGTGATAACGCTAGAAGATTAATCATGGTTTAACCATAATTAAATGAAGAACGTAAGAGTGTAATAATTAAACCGTGAATGATGTTCAACTTTGGTACTTCACCAATGATGATCGAGTGTCGGTTAATAACGTAAGAACGTTAACAAGCCGTAATGAAGTATAGTAAATCGAACTGACTTTATTAATGAAATAAGTATGATTAAATATACGAAATGAAAGATAGTTAATTGATGATGAATTAATTAACTTAAAGTAGGATCTTCGATGATGACAATAACGTTGAGAGTTACAACTAAAAGTTGTTGAATATTACATAAACGTGAACGGTATGAAATAAGTGTACTTAATCAATGACGATTGAATTTTGATTAATAACGTAAGAACGTTAGTAAGCCGTGAGGAAAGGTGATTAACTCAAACGAGTGGTATTAATAAAGTAAATCCACTTACAACATAAAAGAGAAAGAAGTTGGTAAGAACGATGTAAACGGCATGCCGGAACCAATAATAAACAATCTAATACATGATTAAATTGAGAAGAAGGGTAAGATTCTTTAGGAACCATGTGCGTTTATTCATGAACTAATGTGGTATATTATGTGGTTATGTGTTGTTGAAATAACCCGGGTCAAATCCCGAGTCCGGAACAAATCTCGGGTAAAATCCCAAGTCCGAATCAAATCAAATCCATCAAAATAAGGCCTCAAATTACTGGCCTAATAGTATCTTCTTGGGTCATCTTAGCCCACCACAAGCTCCCAAAAGGTCATGACTCTAAGGTACTATTGGTAGTTACTTAATTTCTTATATACAGACAAATTTTCCCCCTATCTTTCAATATGGGACTGGGGTGTTACAAACTCCCCCAGTTAAATTTCTGACGTCCCTGTCAGAACCGATCACACACACGGCCTAAAGATCTTTGCCTCTCTAGCCATTGTGGGATAATACTGGCTGGCTTCGTGTCCCCACCTCCGGACCATCATATCTCCATTGTGGGATAATACCACCAGCCTTTGTGTCCCCACCTCCGGCAACCCGATTGGATGACCCGACCCGAGCTTTCGATAGTCGGCTCTGATACCATATGAAATAACCCTGGTCAAATCCCGAGTCCAGAACAAATCTCGGGTCAAATTCCAAGTCCGAATCGAATCAAATCCATCAAAATAAGGCCTCAAATTACTGGCCCAATAGTATCTTCTTGGGTCATCTTAGCCCACCACAGGCTCCCAAAAGGTCATGAATTGAAGGTACTATTGGTAGTTACTTAATTCCTTATATACAAACAAATTTTCCCCCTATCTTTCAATATGGGACTGGGGTGTTAAAGTTGTAGAGACTGTAAAGACTCAAAGAGAAAGTAATGTTATTGTAGCAGACGCTGAAGGCAAGTCTTTCTTATCGCTTGTGTAACCTTCGTGTTAGTCAAGTTTTATGTGATTCATGTTATGAGATGCATGAATGATTTTAAAGAAAGGGTCGATGCCAGTCTTAACTCGGCTAAACTAATTTTGAAAGATTGATTGATTTGTTCTTTCGATATAGAACTGTTAACGCTATCCTATGCCAAGTATTTGGTACGGATGTAAAGGTAAGTTTGTCTATGAATAAACAAAAGTATTTTCATCGATTATTCGATGGGCACGCGAGGTTGCCAAATGTTAAACATAAATATATTTGATGGAAGAGTGTTGATCAACATAGGGTACTATAGGCTGATCACCTAGATGTACTCGTAAGTAAAGCCGGATGGATGGCCTTAGTGTCGGATGTCCTTTTCAAGTATAAAAACGAAAAGAGTATGTTCATGGTCTTTTGACCGGTTCAGAATTCCTAAGCTATTATATATACTTTTGAATCCTTGTTATGATTCGAAGTACTAGTCTAATGTTTCATAGTGCTTCATAGCTATTGGTTCAGTTATGGAAGATAATCATATAAGTTCGATGTGATATTCGTATGATCCTTTGTTAGACTTGCTGAGCTAGTTATGCTCACTCTTGCTTGAACCATATGATTGCAGCTAAAGCCAAACGAACTGAGAGTTCTAAGAGAGATAAAGGCAAGGCTAAGATGGATAATTGATTATCCTGTAATAGACTAGAGTATTCATATGTAATATACTTATGAATAACAAAGAATGTATTTGGTTTATGAACTTGGTAAAGGATTTATTACTAATGTAATAAAAATATAGTAATTACACTCATTTTTTTGTTATCTCAATGGAATGACTGTATGAATTGTAGTATTTGTGAGAGCCCCAAATCCGTGTCCCAAATCACCGCGGATTCGGTTCAATCATTTTAGCACTATTACTATTTGCGGAAGATATAAACATAAATTGTTTATACATTAACATTACACACTTTTCCCCAAGGTCGAGAAACCTTAACTTATACATAATACATAACTTATTTAACTTATAATAACATTAATATCATACAATACTATTACAAATCTAGCTGCACACATTAACTTAAAGTTGGAACTGTCTTTAACATTTCCTTGTATCCGCCGCATTCGTCTTAATCTGCAATGTTTATCATGATATAGCAAGGGTGAACATAATATTGCCCATCAAGTTTAAGTTCAATAATTTAACAATATATCATGATTGAAAGAATTTGAATAATAAGCTGGCTATAATTCAACAATATAATTGTGAACTAGCAGGAACAAACTTTTGACTGAACAAGTATTGAACATGAACAAATATATCTGGACCGAATGATAATGAAGGTGATCAGCCTTTCATACCGGACTTATACATGCAATATGTACATAATACAATTCTATAATGGCAATCAGCAATGATTATCCATAAGAATATCTGAATGAAAAAAATTCTTAGTAGAGTTAAGTAAAACTTGCCTGAACCGTTGACTATCACTATGCATTTATTAAGCTTTGTCTAAATACCTAATATAAATAATACCATTCTACACATTAGAATAATATCATCACAGTATTTAAAATAACCCAAACACATTATCACATAATCCTATCAGTCTATAACACCCATAAAACATATCCTCAAGTTAAACTTTGACAGTCTGAGTCGAGTTTGGTACAATTCTAACATCCCGACGGTCTAGTCGGACAAATTTTGAGTTTAAGTTCGATTAAACTCTGCCTATACACTTAACAATTATCTTTATTAATCAAAATAATTTTTCCTAGTCTCATAATAATTTTTACATAATAATTATCATTTATTAGGATTTTTCAATCATTACTATCATATTTATATGATTTAAATACTTTAATCTCATATATTAAAAGTTTTTCTTGAACACATAAGTCAAATAACAATCCAGCATTTGAGACCCCAGATTTTATGAATAAATATTTAATTTTCTTGAAATATTTTTTTGAATATTATGGTGTGGATTTGATATAATGTTATAGTTGTGGGTAATAGTTATAAATTTTGCAAAGTATTCAAGTTGTCTTATTATATTCGATTGGTCGGGGAATATTTGTTTTATCAGGGAATATTCGTACAACGACACAATCATTAGTGGACCCCACAACAGAATTATTGTCGGAATGAGAAAACGACAAAAATATTTTATTAAAAATAACGGCGGAAGTTTTACCGTTAATAATGTTGAACTACTCGGTAGTAAAAGTACAGTAATACGTGTGGTTGCATAGTAGCACACGGTATTGATTATTAATGCTTATGTGATAAGTCACTCAGTTTTGTTTTATTGGTATTATTAATGTAATAAAACAGAATACTTTTATAAAGTTATTCTATAAATAGAATATACTATATTCTATTATGCATAGTATACGCATAGTATTTTTGCATAGTAAAATCTTTTATATAAAACATAATACTTTTATAAAGTTATTCTATAAATAGAATATATTATATTTTATTATGCATAGTGTTGCATAGTGTTTTGCATAGTAAAATCTTTTTTATATAAAACAAAATACTTTTATAAAGTTATTTGTTTTATTAGACAATAATTATAATATATTATATTTTATTATACATAGTGTTTTCATATAGTGTCGCATAGTGTTTGCATAGTAAAATCTTTTATAAAGTTATTCGTTTTATTAGATTATAAATAGAATATATTATATTTTATTTAAAAGATTTTACTTTAAATATGGACCGTCAGATTAAAGTAAATCAAGTTTGGACTGCTCATGAGTTAGTTACTATGGTCCATTTTTCTATAAATAGAAGCTCATTCATTCATTATTTCTTATTTAATTCTTTGAAACTCTACAGAGAGAAACTATAGAGAGAAAGAAGAAAAGTGTTCTGCTACTTCACTACTTCTATATCCAGTACTTTTCTTTCTAAGGTAGGGAATATTATTTGTTGTACTCGTAAGGGGTGTTATTCTTTTGTATTCATGAAGAGAACTTATGTTATTCCATTCTTTATTATTACATTGGAATAACTCAGATATATGCCAAGCAAGCTACCTATACTTGGTGACAATCTTCTATTATTCCGTCTTTACTATTACATTTGGAATATCCTATCATCGTGTGTTTTACATCGCACACTGGTTCCATTATTTATTATTACATTAGAATATCCTATTCATGCGCTTTACGCCGGACGGTTCCGTTATTTATTATTCGGTGGAATATCCGATTCGGTCTGCGTAATTTTGCCCGACTTTGGTTCCGTTATTATTATTCTGTTGGAATAACCTGTCTATGCGAAGTACCGCATGCATGGTGATTTCTTTTGTTATTTTATTCTTTATTATACTCAGTTGGTTAAAGTTTGGACTTCTCTACTCCATGAAATTAGTGTAACATCCTTGATATTTGCGCTTCATGTAGTATCTTTTCATGGAAATATTCTTTTGAGCATTCTTGAATTTTACTCTACAAAGCAGTATCATGTTGACAATTTGGACGTTATCAGTTCCTAGATAAATTAATTCTTGAACTTGTTTTATTGAATACTTATGTCATTGTCATCATCCTCATGTTTATTTTTTTTGAAAGTCATCTGTAGCCTGTAGTGCATAGATGGACTTGGTATGATTATGACCAGGGATTATTCGGTATAATCATAACCGTAATGTTATAAATGATGTGGAAAAAGTCCTCATTGGCCCGTAGTGCATTGATGGACAGTTTTTGGTATGATTATGGCTATGGATTCTCTTTGGCTGTAGTGCAAAGATGAATTGTTTTATGGCATGATCAGGACCGTTGATGAAAATATGATTATCGTTAGCCGTAGTGCATGGATAATTCGTGGTCGTGATACTAAAAAATATCCTTGGCCATAGTGCAGGGGTGATTCGATGATGTGGATTATTTATTAAGCTGAGTCCCAGCGATAAAAGTGATGAAAAACCTTTTAAATCATAAAAGATAGTAGATTTTATTCGCTACTTGACTCTTTTAATGGATTACTTATTCCGCGGCAGTTAAACTTGATGTTTGTTATATTGTATCAGTTTAACACTATTTAAGGCTAATGATAATTTATTCTGCATTATCTTAGTCATAATATTTCTTACTAGGCTAGTTAAGCTCACCCTTTCTTTCAATGTTCTCTTTAGAAAATGAGAATATAGCTGGAACGAGTCGGGGAACGGAGTGATGGTCCTAGATGGTGCATTAATAGTCCTCACTATTCAGTGAAATAGTGTGATAATAATTGTAATGAGGACTCCTTTTGAGTTTGTATACTCTCTAGTAGATAAAATTTGTATTTAAACTCACAGTTTATGTTTTGTCGTATTGTACACTACAGTTGTATTATTAAGTTGTATTGGAATTCTGTACCATGTATCTGGCGACTCAAGATGGGGATGTATACCTTATTTTGGGGGCGTCACAGTTGGTATCAAAGCTTAGGGATATGATCCCTGGCTGAGATGTGAGGCAAGAACTAGGAGGGGAGAGCCGGGGAATTCCTTCGCTAGTATGACCTACCTAAGTTTATTTGGTATTTAATTGGTCGGTCATAGTATAGGGATAATATGTGGTATGTTAATTAACCCTTGTTTTGTGGCAGTATTTGTAAATGACATCCGAGAATGTTGAGAATAGCAATGAAGCACATGAGATCGTTGAGTCAGCTCAACCAAAAGGTAACGACCAACAACACGATAATAATCATACCAGTGGCAACGACCATCGGAACAATGATAACCATCGTGGGGGAAATTATCATGCAAAAAATGGTAACCACTTCGGTGGTAATCATGGCCAAGATAATAGAAGTGGAAATTTCAAGAAGAGAAGGTCATTTAGCTCGATTTTATCGTATAGTGAAGTCATGTCCAGCTGGAACGGTGGCACCAAAGGCGGATACGGACAAAACAAAGTCGGTGGTTTCAGGAAGAGTGTTTTTCGTGACTTCTCAAAAAGCAAGTAACCTGAACGAAGTTAGCACGAGTTAGTTAATTATAAATTCTTGCGAAGTCTATACCTTATTAGATACCGGTTCTACCCATTATTTTATCTCTCTTGCTTGCGTTCAACGTTTAAATTTGACCACAGAGAAGCTAAACTTTGACTTATTAGTTGAAATTTCGTTAGTAGAACCCTTCGTTACATCCACTGTTTATAAATCTTGTTTAATTCAAATTGACACTTTCACATTACATGCCAATCTTATCTCTTTAAAAATACTTGTCTTTGATGCGATTTTAGGAATCGATTGGTTAACTACTCATAATGTTTTTCGTAGGGTTGTTAGCTTTCATATTCCTAACCAACCTGTTATGCGAATTCAAGCAACCAAACCACTAAAGTCAATCATTGTCATATTAAGCCATAAGTAAAGAGCTCCGGTCCTTTCGTTGTTGACTTTCTTGTGTGGAATGCACCGAAGCCAGACTTTCGGTAGGCAAAGTCGTGAATGACGATGGCAAGTTGATAGGTATCAATGTGACGTACTATCCAAGTCTTGGATGAGGGTCACAGTTTTGAATGATATTTCTATTTTTAATAAATTTCTTGACGTATTCTTGAAGACTTCTTAGCCTACCCTAGAGCGTGAAATCGAATTTTGTATTGACCCCAGTACAAAATCCATTTCTAAAACCCTCAAATATTTCTTTACTTAAAATGAACGTAACATGCACCAAAGATGTTGGCTCGAGCTGTTAAAGATTACAATCGTACCATTCAATATCATCGTCGAAGTACGAACGTGGTAGCTTACGCATTGAGTGGAAGATCGTATGCGGTTACAAGTGCGAATATATGAACCCACGTGAAGATAACGAATATACGAATAGAATCGAATTTAATCGATAAAGTTAAAGCCGCTCAAGCTACATGTGAAGAAGAAGGTTCAAGAGGGCGATATTCTAGAAGAAAGAATCAACAAAGAGAGGAAATCTCATCCCTCGATTTAATTGGCCCATTTGAAATCTTTGATCAAGTAGGAACTGTGGCCTATAGACTCGTTTTACCGCCAAGTATGTTGCGTGTTCAAAACATTTTTTTACGTATCGATGTTACATAAATATTTGGACGACCCGAACCACATTATTAGATTAGAACTAAACGATATAGCAGAAGATTTAACGTATGAGGAGATACGTGTTAAAATCTTGGATAAGAAGGATCGTATTCGACACTCAAAGGTTATACCTCAAGATTTAGAATCTGAAATGAAGTCAAGGTATCCTTACCTCTTCGGCATACCAGGTACGTACGTAAATATCGAGGGCGAAATTCCATAAGGAGGGGAGATTGTGAGACCCCAGATTTTATGAATAAATATTTAATTTTCTCGAAATATTTTTTTGAATATTATGGTTTGGATTTGATATAATGTTATAGTTGTGGGTAATAGTTATAAATTTTTCAAAGTATGCAAGTTGTCATATTATATTCGATTGGTCGGGGAATATTTGTTTTATCAGGGAATATTAGATGCAACGACACAATCATTAGTGGACCCATAACGAAATTATTGTCGGAATGAGAAAATGACAAAATATTTTATTAAAAATAAAGCGTAAGTTTTATCGTTAATAATGTTGAACTACTCGGTAGTAAAAGTACGATGTCTGTGTGGTTGCATAGTAGCACTACGATATTGATTATTGATGCTTATGTGATAAGTCACTCGCTTTTTGTTTTATTGATATTATTAATGTAATAAAAGCAGTAATACTTTTATAAAGTTATTCTATAAATAGAATATATTATATTCTATTATGCATAGTGTCTATAGTATTTTGCATAGTAAAATCTTTTTATATAAAACATAATACTTTTATAAAGTTATTTTATAAATAGAATATATTATATTTTATTATGCATAGTGTGTTGCATAGTATTTTTGCATAGTAAAATCTTTTTTATATAAAACAAAATACTTTTATAAAGTTATTTGTTTTATTAGACAATAACTAGAATATATTATATTTTATTATGCATTGTGTTTGCATAGTAAAATCTTTTATAAAGTTATTCGTTTTATTAGATTATAAATAGAATATATTATATTTTATTTAAAAGATTTTACTTTAAATATGGACCGTCAGATTAACGTAAATCAATCTGGACTGTTCATGAGATAGTTACTATGTAGTCCATTTTTCTATAAATAGAAGCTCATTCATTCATTATTTCTTACGAATTCACTAAAACTCTAGAGAGAGAAACTATAGAGAGAAAGAAGAAAAGTATTCTGCTACTTCACTACTTCTATATCCAGTACTCTTCTTTCAAAGGTAGGGAATATTATTTGTTGTACTCGTAAGGGGTGTTATTCTTTTGTATTCATGAAGAGAACTTATGTTATTCCATTCTTTATTATTCTGTTGGAATAACATGTATACGCGGGCTACCCTATACTTGGTGACATTATTCTATTATTCCGTCTTTACTATTCTATTGGAATATCCTGTCTGTGCGTTTTACGCCAAACCTGGTTCCGTTATTTATTATTACGTTGAATATCCCGTCGGTCTTAATTTACTTTGACACTGGTTCGTTATTATTATTCTGTTGGAATAACTTGTCTATGCGAAGTACCGCATGCATGGTGATTTCTTTTGTTATTCCATTCTTTATTATACTTAGTTAGTTAAAGTTTTGACTTCTATAGTCCATGAAATTAGTGGAATATCCTTGATATTTGCACTTCATCCAGTATCTTTTCATGGAAATATTCTTCTGAGCATTCTTGAATTTTACTCTACAAAGCAATATCATGTTGACAATTTGGACGTTATCAGTTCCTAGATAAATTAATTCTTGAAATTGTTTTTATTGAATTCTTATATCATTATCATCATCCTCATGTTTATGTTTTTGAAAGTTATCTGTAGTCTGTAGTGCTAGATGGACTTGGTATGATTATGACCAGGGATTATTCGGTATAATCATAACTGTAATGTTACAAATGATGTGGAAAAAGTCCGCATTGGCTCGTAGTGCATTGATAGACAGTTTTTGGTATGATTATGGCTATGGATTCTCTTTGTCCGTAGTGCAAAGATGAATTGTTTTATGGCATGATCAGGACCGTTGATGAAAACATGATTATCTTTAGCCATAGTGCATGGATAATTCGTGGTCGTGATACTAAAGAATATCCTTGGCCGTAGTGCAGGGGTGATTCGATGATGTGAATTATTTATTAAGCTGAGTCCCAGCAATAAAAGTGATGAAAAACCTTTTAAATCATAAAAGATAGTAGATTTTATTCTCTACTTGACTCTTTTAATGGATTGCTTGTTCCACTGCAGTTAAACTTGATGTTTGTTATATTGTATCGGTTTAACTTTGTTTAAGGCTAATGATAATTTATTCGCATTATCTTAGTCATAATATTTCTTCTTTGGGCTAGTTGAGCTCACCCTTTCTTTCTTTCGTTTATTCTCTTGAAATGAGAATATAGCCGAACTAGTCTGGGAACGGAGTGATGGTCCTAGATGGTGCATTAGTAGTCCTCACTATTCAGTGAAATAGTGTGATAATAATTGTAATGAGGACTCCTTTTGAGTTTGTATACTCTCTAGTAGATAAAATTTGTATTCAAACTCACAGTTTATGTTTTGTCGTATTGTACACGACAGTTGTATTATTAAGTTGTATTGGAATTCTGTACCATGTATCTGGCGACTCAAGATGGGTGATGTATACCTAATTTTGGGGGTGTCACACAACAACCCAGATTAGGAATCCAACAAGCTGGATTCCATATCCACTATCCAGATGGCCAATCCAGTAAACCAAACTGCAATCCAACAAACTGGATTCAACACATTTTTCAAAACAGTAAACTGTTATTCAATTCAGCAAGATGGATTCATCAGATTTTTCAGTCCAGCAAGCTGGATTCCATATCCGTTTCACGAAAACACCAAATCAATTTATTATTTTTCCATCTTTTGTCCAAACATTTACACATATATTTCATACACAAAAAGTATTTTTCCATAATTTTCCAACTTTCTTTAGTATTTTTCAAAAATATTTTTTAGTGCGTATCTTAAGAAATTAGCCCTATCATGCTCAACTCCAGAAATTCCTATCTCTTGACACAATCTTGTACGTGTTAACTTGAGTCTCCAGTTTAAATTTCGTGGCCATCGGAGTTATAGAACTCCGGTTATAGCAATTTTCGTCCGAAAATCACAAAAATTGAAATGGTCATAACTTGGTCATTTTAAGTTGGATGAGCTCCCTTTTGGACAGTAGGTACTTTATACCATATATTTTCATGTCCCAAAAGGCCGGAATTTTTCTCACAATTTTAGTTGCCAAAACAGCCCTTACAAAAACTTTGGTAGTAGCTTTTTGCTATTTTTCTCTTTTTCCTACTTTGTTAAAAATAATCCATACGGAAATCTACGAGTCTAATTTGGACCCACTTGGTATCGTTAGAACCATGACTTCCCGAGCTACGTTTTAGGCTCAAGAAACAGTCCATTTGGACCAGTATAGCACCCTGAAAATAGGCCACTACCGACTGACCATTACATGCCTTGAAAACATTTTCAATTTTAGAATCTTTTACAGAAACACTTGTATTACGAGATCCACAACTCCGATTGAGGCCCAATCAGACTCGTTGGATCCGTATCTTCTTGAACTACAGTTTTCAGTTATCAAACACCAAATTCCAATCTATCTAAGTCCCGAAAATCAGGCCCAAAGTGACTGGTCAGCAAGGTTTTTGTCAACAGTTGGTTCATTTTCCAGATTTGGGGTTCTTAACGGAAACACTTATAAAACGAAATCTACAAATCAGATTTAGGTCCAATAGGTATCGTTGGATTCATACTTTCCCGAACTATAGTTTCCATATATCAAATATCTATTTTGGTTCTGTTTTTGTATCGAAAAATGAGCTGGAAGTGGACTGTTGTGCACATATTTTTAACAGTGAGGTGTTTTTGATAAAAAAAAAAATTCATATCTCACTTGTTTTAAATCACTTTTGTACGATTCCAACTAGGTATTACTCATAACTCACATATCTATCACATGGAGTAAAAATTTGCAAATTATCTTTATACCATAAAGTTGCATAAATAACATAAAAGTAGTAAGAATGAAAGTTCTAAAATTTTTATTTTTATTTTATTTTTCTTTACCTCTTGCTTTTGATGGCCCTCTTCTTTTGCTTTCCAAAGTAGGAAATTAAGTTATTGGAAATCCAAGGACCCTCTCTTCTTCCTCCTTGTGAGTGCTGACCACCACCTCTCTCTCTCTCTCTATTTGGTGTATTTTTCTTCTTTCTCTTTCTCTTTCTCTTTCTCTTTCTCTAGCTTAGCTAATTGGAAAAGAAAATGAAAGTAACTAAAGTGTTGGTATGATTTGCATGAATATTTGCTATAATTCGTAAGTATACTCCTCCCCTTGCTTTTCTCACTTATCATATCAATTACCAACTCATGTTGCTTGCAAGTATCTACATAAGTGTTGGCTAGACTAAAGAGTTTACACATAAGCTTAGTTGGTAGTAGTTAGTAGTATTTTTGGACAAAATAAATTTTTCATGTGCTTTATATCTCCACACATGGCCGGACACTACCCCCTCATAATTTCCTCATTTTTGATTTTTCTTTTATTGCATAATTTGCTTAATAAGATGACCAAAAAGTTCCTTAACACTTGGTTAAAAATTGGGCCATCCATTTAATTCATTTAGGTTTTCCAATAAAATTGCTTGGGCCACTAGTATTCAAGTATTACTTTCATCCTTGGCTACTAGTTTATTATTTTTTTGGGTTAGACAATCCATGATATTGGTCTCTCTAATAATTGTTTTGGGCCATGTATAAAATCTCATAGTACAATATATTTAATTAGGATTTCTAGTCCACTTGTTTTGGACTTTAAATAATTAATTCTACTATTCTTTTAATGTTTTGGGCTTACAAATTTAATTTCTTTGGGCCATAACAAATAACATATTCCAACACTCTTAATATTACCATTCCCTAATTATTTAATTAGGTTTTTCATTCCATCAAAGTTGGAATTTAAAATGTTTGCTTTTATGCATTCATTCTCATAACCCAATGAGACATGTTTCAATTAGGTTTAAAATAATTTATAACTTGAGACAATAAAATTTATTTCTTAGGTTAGTTGTGACGCCCCCAAAATTAGGTATACATCGCCCATTCTGAGTCGCCAGATACATGGTACAAAATTCAAATACAACTTCATTTATATTAATCGTTGAACTGTCAGATAGAATACGACCACGATTAATTGTGAGTTTTAGTACAAATGTATGTAACTCTCATGGTGCCTCGACCACAACCTTACAATGGTACTTTACATAAAAGTATAGTCAAAAACAGTTTTAAAAATTAAAATCTTTGGGAAGTGCTCAAGGAAACCTTCGTACATGGAAGGCCATGCGTCTAGGTTATAATAGATATCATATGGCCACAAAATTATCCTTGGTTGACACAATAGACCCCAAAGAAAAATGAGAAGATTACTATCATCTTCTTTCTAATGGTGAGTCTTCTCTTGACATATAACTATCTCCACTGTCTCCAAGTGAGTATTATATTTCAAATAAACTCCAAGATCATATAGGTAGTGCCCGTAGATATACTCAGCAAGTGGATGCGCACAACCCTGTCTTACGATAACACGAGGTTGTATGTCATTAGACATCTTATATGATAGTGGCAAAACACTCTTCCAAAGTTGGGTTCGCCTCACCCTATTTGATTCACCAAATATAACTACTAAATGATGTATAGAATACAACACACCTTTCTATACTGTTTAGGGAGAACCTCCACAGCTAGAGACCACCGTTCTATTTCCCTATTATCCCCGCTCGACCCGACATCACTCTTATGACAACACTCTTACTACCTGAAAGGAATTGTGAAGCAGAAAGGGTGAGCACAACTAGCTCAGTAAAGAATATCATGACTAAAGATAATTAAATTATCAATAGCTTTCATCAATAATAAATCAGAGATTTATAACATATGGTAGATGATAAAACTTTTCAACCATAGTTGCAGTGGAATGAGCAATCCATTAGAAGAGTCAAATAGACCATAAGGTCTATTATCTTCTCTATGTTAAAAGTCCACCAATAATGTTTTATCCATGTAAAATAAATCAGCAGCCTCATCCACAATCATATGAATAACTCATAATCAAAATTGTGGTTCTAAATTCCTCTGCGCAACCAGGACGAAGATAATTTTCATCACCTATCTTCACTTGAAACATCAAAAATCATGGTTATACCAAATCAGAATTCATGTTCATAATCATACTAATAAATTCATCTTGCACTACGGCCAAAGATATTCATTAACAATTCATCTTTGCACTACATGCCAAAGACATACAACTGGTATTTTAGAAGAGTCAAGTAGAGCATGATATCTACTATCTTTTAAGAATTAAAAGTGTATAATAAATATTTTATCGCTGAGACTCAGCTTAATAAATAATCCACATCATCGAATTATCCATGCACTACGGCCAAGGATATTCGTTAGTATCACATCCATGAATTATCCATGCACTACGACTAAAGATATTCATTATTATCACATCCATGAATTAATATTTCATCGCTGAGACTCAGCTCAATAATTAATCCACATCATCGAATCACCCCTGCACTACGGCCAAGGATATTTATTAGTATCACGACCATGAATTATCCATGCACTACGTGCCAAAGATAATCGTGTTTTCATCAACGGTCTTGATCATGCCATAAAACAATTCATCTTTGCACCCTTGGCCAAAGAGAATCCATAGCCATAATCATACTAAAAACTGTCCATCAATGCACTACGGGCCAATGAGGACTTTTTCCACATCATTTGTAACATTACGATCATGATTATACCGAATAATCCCTGGTCATAATCATACCAAGTCCATCTATGCACTACAGGCCACAGATGACTTTCAACATAATATAAACATGATGATGATGACAATGACATAATAATTCAATAAAACAAGTTGAAGAATTAATTTATCCTGGAACCAATAATGTCCAAATTGTCAACATGATACTTCTTTGTAGAGTAAAATTCAAGAATGCTCAGAAGAATATTTCCATGAAAAGATACTGGATGAAGCGCAAATATCAAGGATATTCCACTAATTTCATGGAGTATAGAAGTCAAAACTTAACCAACTGAGTATAATAGAATATATGAAACTGCAGATGGATTTTCGCCGCCATGCGGTAATCCACTTAGACAGATAATTTCCACAATTTAATAAGGAATGAATACAAAGGATCATTCACCATGCATGTGGTAATCCACATAAACAGGTTATTCAAACAGAATAATAAAGAATGGAATAACAGGAGGATTCACCATGCGTGCGATAGATCGCATGCATGAGTTATTCCCAACGTAATAATAAATAATGGAACCGAAGTCAAAGTAAATTCATTATCGACGAGGATGTTCCAATGTAATAATAAAAACGGAACCAGTCAACGAAAAAGCATACACGACGAGGATATTCCAAATGAATAATAAAAAATGGAATAATAGAAGAATTTCACCATATATGCAGTACTTCGCATAGACATGTTATTCCAACATAATAATAAAGAATGTAATAACATAAGAATTTCACCATGTATACGGTAGTCCGCATATACAGGTTATTCCAACAGAATAGTAAAGAATGGAATAATAGAAGAATTTCACCATGTATGCAGTATTTCGCATAGACATGTTATTCCAACATAATAATAAAGAATGGAATAATAGAAGAATTGCACCATGTATGCAGTACTTCGTATAGACAGGTTATTCCAATATAATAATATAGAATGGAATAATAGAAGTTCTCTTCATGAATGCGAACGAAAAATACCCCTTACTATAATAATAATAATATCCTTTACGAGTACGACAATTATATCCCCTACCTTAAAAAGAAAAGTATTCCGACTGGTAGGGCGAGAATATACTTGAAGAAAACTTGCACTACGCTCAAAGCTTTCTTAAACTCTAAAGAAATACGCTCAAGATTATAGAAGAAGAACTCTCTCTATAGTTTCTCTCTCTAGAGTTCAAGGTGAATTCGTAAGAAATAATGAAGGAATGAGCTTCTATTTATAGAAGAATGGATGAAGATAGTAACTAATTCATGAGCAGATCCATATTGATTTACTTTTAATCGGACGGTCCATATTTAAAGAAAAATCTTTTAAATAAAATATAATATATTCTATTTATAATCTAATAAAACGAATAACTTTATAAAAGTATTATGTTGTATATAAAAAAATTTTACTATACAAAACACTATGCGTGCACTATGCAACACTATGCATAATAAAATATAATATATTCTATTTATAGAATAACTTTATAAAAGTATACATTTTTATATAAAAAGATTTTACTATGAAAATACTATGCATAATAGAATATAATATATTCTATTTATAGAATAACTTTATAAAAGTATTCATTTTATATAAAAGTTTTTCTGTTTTATTACATTAATAATACTAATAAAATAAAATTGAGTGACTTATCACGTAAACATCACTAATCAATACCGTGTGCTACTATGCAACCACGCGTATTACTGTACTTTTACTACCGAGTAGTTCAACAGTTTTAACGGTAAAACTTCCGCCGTTATTCTCATAAAAATTTTTTTGTTATGCACAATAATTCCGATTCATGAGTCCACCAATGATTGTACCGTCGTACGGACATTCTCCGACAAAAAGAATATTTTATATCAACTTGCTTACTTTGCAAAAATTTTCACATATTACCCTTAACTTTAAACTTTTATCAATTTAACTATTTACCAAAATAGAAAAAAATTTAATACTTTTATTTCATAAAATTCGGGTTCTCAGAATCTCCCCTCTTTATGAAATTTTGCCCTCGAAATTTACGTACGTACTTGATATTCGAAGAGATGGGAATACCTTGCTTTCTTTTCGGATTGTACCTTCCCGGTTATATCCTCTGTATCATGATTTTTCCATTGCTCATCTCCTGTATTTCAGATATCATTCTAGAATATATCATCAAAACAAAGGTTAATTGACATGTCACAATTTGTCAACTTATCAAGTAAACAATCTCACCTTAGGTAAGTCACACACTAGCGAAGTATATAACTCGTCTCTCCCCTCCTAGTTCTAGACTCTTATCTCCGCCAGCGACCATATCCCTAAGCTCTGATACCAAATGTGACGCCCCCAAAATTAGGTATACATCTCCCAATCTGAGTCGCCAGATACATGGTACAAAATTTAAATACAACTTCATTTATACAACTGTTGAACTGTCGTATAGAATACGACCACAGTTAACTATGAGTTTTAATACAAATGTATGTAACTCTCATGGTGCCTCGACCACAACATTACAATGGTACTTTACATAAAAGTATAGTCAAAAACTATTTTAGAAATTAAAATCTTTGGGAAGTGCTCAAGGAAACCTTCGTACATGGGAGGCCATGCGTCTAGGTTATAATAGATATCATATGGCCACAGAATTATCTTTGGTTGACCCAATAGACCCCAAAGAAAAACGAAAAGATTACTATAATTGTGACAACCAAAGAATTTAGAATTTTTTTTAAATTTTTATTAATTTGTTTAGGGTTTAAAATTAGAACCTAGACAGAAAATAAGTGTATGCGTTTGATATTTTTGAGAAGAAATTTTGAGGATTTCAAAATTCTGTGAAGGAGTTAGGTTAATTATTCAGGATTAAGTGTATATGTAAATATATTCCGTGTATATGGTATTATATGTGTACAGTATGTGGTTAAGGGTCAAGGGTTGACCAGACAATGACAAACCTATTATATTAAGAACGTAAACGTTCAGTTAGAAAATTCTTACGATTTATATGAAACCCTAATTTGGGAACTCTAATGCTAAGTATAAAACCCCAAGGATTAAAAGTTATGTGAGTAATGAGTATGAATATTATGTGATGATTTATACTTGTTTATTATACAAACAAATAAAAGAAACTAGAGTGATCCTAATTATATATTAGGAATGAAAAATTTATTTAACTTAAAGGTTATGGGATGAGAGAATTATGGTATTTAAAATATATACTAATTATAAGAGATTTATTTTATACATCTCAGTTAATTAATTTTATAACTTAATTATAGCAAGTCTAATTGGGTTAAGGAAATAAATGTGCATGAGTAAGGATTTAAATTATAATTGAGGAAATGAAAACCCTAATTAAATAATTAGGGAATTGTAATATTAAGGGTATTGGAATATGTTATTTATTTTGGCCCAAGGAATTAAATTAGAAAGCCCAAACATTTTAATTTTAGAAGCCTACAAGAATTAATTGGATGGCTCAATTTTTAGCCCAAGTGGGAGAGAACTTTTTGGACATTTAATAAATTAAATAAAGCATAAAAGGAAAGCTAAAATTGGGAGGAAATATAAGGCCATGTGGCCGGATATGGGAGAAAGAGAGAAAGGGGGATGAATGTGATGATAGTTTGCTTTAGTGGGTGAACTATTCTTCCATGTGTCACTTATTTATTTTGCCAACATGTTTGTTTAAGCTTGCAAGCAACCACTTGGTAATTGAGTGGGAGAGATCTAGAGATGTTGGTAGATTAGGGATAGATATATCAAATATATCTATACTTACTTTTCCAACAAACCTAAATCTAAGTCTTATCTTTTTCATTTCATTATTACCTAAGAAAGAAAGAGAGAGACTAGAGAAAAGAGAGAGAGAGATAGCATATTCGGTAGCTCCAAGAGGAGAAGGAGAGGGGATTTTGATCTTCATACAACCAAGATCCATCTCATATTTTAGAAGGAGAAGAAAGGAAAAGCTAAGGTATAACAAAATTTCTACTTATGCAGTCTAATTTTCTTTTTGGTTTGATTTGATTTTTGAAAATATGAAGTTATGATCTTGAGCTTTAAAACCTTAGATCTATGTGTTTATGAGTGTTTCATGTTTAGATATACCCATATTAGGTGTTGTTTTAGTTGGAAATCAAAAATAAAGAAAAGTGATTTTTCTAGTTTATGAGCCCTAAAAATTTCTATGTACTTTGGATTTTCACCATTTTTGATCTACACCTTCTTTTTGCGATCCGTCAAAGAGAGGTGATAGATATGTAAGTTATCTACTAAACCCAAGTGGTAGCACTCAAAAATGTTAAGTACACAGTCCGTAGTGACTAATTTAGCAAAAATAGTTTTGTGTTTTTTAGGAAAAATTGACTGTTTTGGACAGTCAAAGGGTAGGGGTAATTTAGTCATTTTCGGACATTTAAAAATTCTAGAAAACATTTGGGAGGATACTATGATAAGTTATCTAACATCTCCAAGTGGAATCACTGAAAAAGGAGTTGTAGATTTCCGTATGGAATATTTTTAACAAAGTACGAAAAACTCAATTTTCCATTTTTGCTACTGCGAAGAATTTTCTAGGGGTTGTTTCGGCCACTTAAATTGTGCAATAAATTCTGGCCTTTTGGGACATGAAAATATATGTTATTAAGTACCTCCTGTCCAAAAATGAGCTCATTCCGACTTAAAATGACCAAGTTATGACCATTTTAATTTCTGTGATTTTTTGACGAAAACGGCTATAACCGGAGTTCTACAACTCCGATGGCCACGAAATTTAAACTGGAGCATCACGTTAACATGTATAAGATTTTTCCAAGAGATGGGAGTTTCTGGAGTTGAGCATGATAGGGCTAATTTCTTAAGCTACGTACTAAAAATGATTTTTGAAAAATACTAAAGGAAGTTGGAAAATTATGAAAAAATACTTTTTGTGTATGATTTATATGTATCTGTGTTTGGACGAAGGATAGAAAATAATAAATTGATTTGGTGTTTTCGTGAAAAGGATTTGGAATCCAGCTTGCTGGATTGAAAAATCTGATGAATCTAGCTTGCTGAATTGAATATCAGTTTACTGTTTTGAAAATGTGTTGAATCCAGGTTGCTGGATTGCAATCTAGTTGATGGATTTGGAATCCAGCTTGCTGGATTGGTATTTGACTTATGTGTTCAAGAAAACTTTTAATATATGAGATTAAATTATTTAAATCACATAAATATAATATTAATGATTGAAAATTCATGATAAATGATAATAATTATTTAAAAATTATTACGAGCTTATGAAAAATATTTTAATTGTTAACAAATTATCTTAAATAATGGTTAAGTATTTAGGCAGAGTTTAATTGAACTTAGACTCGATAAAAGTCCGACTAGACCGTCGGGATGTCAGATTTGTGTCGGGTTCAACTCAGACTGCAATAGTTTGACTTGATACCGAGTCCTATGTGTGTTGTAGACTAATAGGGTTATGTGTAATGTGTTTAGGTTATTCTATGTATATATATATATATATATATATATATATATATATATATATATATATATATTATATTGTGATGATATTATTCTAATATTGGAGATCTATATTACTAATATTAGGTCTTCGGATAAAGCGATACAAATTGCGTAGCGGTAATCAACGGTTCAGGCAAGTTTGTTTTACTTAACTCTACTAAGAGTTGTTTCATTTGGATATGCTTATGATTAATCATTGCTGATTGCCATGTATAATTGTACTCCGTACATATTGCATGTATAAGTCAAGTATGAAAGGCTGATCACCTTCATTACCCTTTGGTTCAGATATAATTGTTCATGTAAAATACTTGTTCAGTCAAAATTTTGTTCCTGCTAGTTCACAATTATATTGTTGAATTATAGCCAGCCAATTATTCAAATCATTTCAATCATGATATATCGTTATATTATTGAACTTAAACTTGCTGGGCAATTTTATGCTCACCCTTGCTATATCATGATAAACATTGCAGATTAAGATAACGCAGCGTCGAGATCTGAGGAAAAGATTAAAGAAAGTTCCAGCTTTAGTTTACATATGCGATTAGAAATGTAATAGTGTAGTTTGATAATAAAGTTATGTGTTAGATAATTATGAATTGTGTATTAAGTTAAGGTTACTCGACCTTGGGGAATAGTGTGTAATGTATTGTATAAACAATTTATGTTTATATCTTCCGCAAATAGTAATAGTTGTATAGAATGATCGAACCGGATCCGAGGTGATTTGGGACTTGGATTCGAGGCCTTCACAATCATCTTCTTTCCAATGGTGAGTTTTCTCTTGACATATAACTATCTCCACTGTCTCCAAGTGAGTATTATATTTCAAATAAACTCCAAGATCATATAGGTAGTGCCCGTAGATATACTCAACAAGTGGATGCGCACAACCCTGTCTTATGATAACACGAGGTTGTATGTCATTAGACATCTTATATGATAGTGGAAAAACACTCTTCCAAAGTTGGGTTCGCCTCACCCTATTTGATTAACAAAATATAACTACTAAATGATGTATAGAATACAACACACTTTTCTATACTGTTTAGGGAGAACCTCCACAGCTAAAGACCACCGTTCTATTCCCCTATTATCCCCGCTCGACCCGGGAACACTCTTACGGCAACACTCTTATTACCTGAAAGGAATTGTGAAGCAGAAAGGGTGAGCACAACTAGAAGATTACTATCATCTTCTAGGTTATGATAGATATCATATGTCCACAGAATTATTATCATCTTCTAAAATCTTTGGAAAATACTTAAGGAAACCTTCGTACATGGGAGGCCATGCGTCTAGGTTATGATAGATATCATATGTCCACAGAATTATCCTTGGTTGACCCAAAAGTCCCCAAATAAAAACAAGAAGATTACTATCATCTTCTTTCCAATGGTGAGTCTTCTCTTGACATATAATTATCTCTGTTGTCTCCAAGTGAAAATTATATTTCAAATAAACTCCAAGATCTTATAGGTAGTGCTCGTAGATATACTCAACAAGTGGATGTTCACAACCATGTCTTATGATAACACGAGGCTGTATGTCATTAGACATCTTGTATGATAGCGGCAAAACACCCTTCCAAAGTTGGGTTCACCTCACCCTATTCGGTTCACCAAAATTAAATATCAACAAAATTGTTTCCATACTATTTAGGGAGAACCTCAACAGCTATAGACCACCGTTCTATTCCCATGTTATCCCCAATTCGACAAGAACACTCTTATTACACCGAAAGGAATTGTGAAGCAAAAATGGTGAGCTTAACTAGCCCCGAGAAAGAATATCATGACTAAAGATAATTTACATCATCAATAGCCTTCATCAGTAATAAATCAGAGATTTAGAACATATGGTAAATGATAAAACTTTTCAACCATAGTTGCAGCGGAACGAGAAATCCATTAGAAGAGTAAAATAGACTATCATGTCTATTATCTTCTCCATGTTAAAAGTCTACCAATAATATTTTATCCCTGTAATATCAATCAACAATTCTTGTCCACAATCATATGAATAACTCATAATCATAATTGTGATTCTAAATTCCTCTTCGCACCTAGGACGAAGATAATTTTCATCACCTACCTTCACCTGAAACATCAAAAATCATGGTTATACCAAATTATAATTCCTGCTCATAATCATACTAATAAATTCAACTTTGCACTACAGCCAAAGATATACAACTGTATTTTAGAAGAGTCAAGTAGAGCATGATATCTACCATCTTCTACAAATTAAAAGTGTATAATAAATATTTTATCGCTGAGACTCAGCTTAATAAATAATCCACATCATCGAATTATCCATGCACTACGGCCAAGGATATTCGTTAGTATCACATCCATGAATTATCCATGCACTACGGCAAAAGATATTCATTATTATCACATCCATGAATTAATGTTTCATCGCTTAGACTCAACTCAATAATTAATCCACATCATCGAATCACCCCTGCACTACGGCCAAGGATATTTATTAGTATCACGACCACGAATTATCCATGCACTACGGGCCAAAGATAATCGTGTTTTTATCAACGGTCCTGATCATGCCATAAAATAATTCATCTTTGCACGCTTGGCCGAAGAGAATCCATAGCCATAATCATACCAAAAATCGTCCATCAATGCACTACGGCCAATGAGGACTTTTTCCACATCATTTGTAACATTATGGTCATGATTATACCGAATAATCCTCGGTCATAATCATACCAAGTCCATCTATGCACTCTGAATACAGATGACTTTCAACATAATATAAACATGAGGATGATGACAATGACATAATAATTTAATAAAACAAGTTTAAGAATTAATTTATCCAGGAACCAATAATGTCCAAATTGTCAACATGATACTTCTTTGTAGAGTAAAATTCAAGAATGCTCAGAAGAATATTTCCATGAAAAGATACTGGATGAAGCGCAAATATCAAGGATATTCCACTAATTTTATGGAGTATAGAAGCCAAAACTTTAACCAATGAGTATAATAGAATATATGAAAGCGCAAATGGATTTTCGCCGCCATGCGTAATCCACTTTTGATGATTATTTCCACAATTTAATAAGGAATGAATACAAAGGATCATTCACCATGCATGTGGTAATCCACATAGACAGGTTATTCTAAGAGAATAATAAAGAATGGAATAACAGGAGGATTCACCATGCGTGTGATAGATCGCATGCATGTGTTATTCCCAACAGAATAATAAATAATGGAACCGAAGTCAAAGTGAAATTGCATGCGAGCAGGATGTTCCAACAAAATAATAAAGACGGAACCAGTGTGACACCCCCAAAATAGGTATACATCACATATTCTGAGTCTCCAAATACATGGTACAAAATACAAATACAATTTAATTATACAACTGTCGTGCAAAGTACGAAAAAACATAAGCTGTGAGTTTTAATACAAATATTGTCGTCTAGACAATATACAAACTCAAATTCAATATTATTACATTTATTTTCCCACTATTTCACGGAATAGTGAGGACTACTAATGCTATCATCTGGTCCGTCACTCCATTCCCCGACTAGTCCCTGCTACGTTCTCATTTCCTGAAGAGAACAATGAAAGTAAAAGGGTGAGCTCAACTAGCCCAGTAGGAAATATTATGACTAAGATAATGCAGAATATATTATCGTTAGCCTTCAACAGTGTTAAACTGATATAATATAACAACCATCAAGTTTAACTACAGCGGAACAAGCAATCCATTAAAAGAGTCAAGTAGAGAATAAAATACTATCTTTTATGATTTAAAAGGTTTTTCATCTATTTTATCGCTGGAACTCAGCTTAATAAATAATCCACATCATCGAATCACCCCTGCTCTATGGCCAAGGATATTCTTTAGTATCACGACCACAATTATCCATGCACTACGGGCCAAGAATATTTGTGTATTCATTAATGGTCATGATTATGCCAACAACTGTCCATCAATGCACTACGGGCCAATGAGGACTTTTACCACATCATTTGTAACATTATGGTCATGATTACACCGAATAATCCCTGGTCATAATCATACCAAGTCCATCTATGCACTATAGGCCACAGATGACTTTCAAAAAAAAATATATAAACATGAGGATGATGACAATGATATAAGAATTCAATAAAACAAGTTCAAGAATTAATTTATACAGGAACTAATAATATCTAAATTGTCAACATGATCCGCTTTGTAGAGTAAAATTCAAGAATGCTCGTAAGAATATTTCCATGAAAAGATACTGGATGAAGCGCAAATATCAAGGATATTCCACTAATTTCATGGAGTATAGAAGTCAAAACTTTAACTAACTAAGTATAATAAAGAATGGAATAACAAAAGAAATCACCATGCATGCGGTAGATCGCAGACAAAGCGAAAGTTATTCTAACGTAATAATAAATAACGGAATCAGTCCCACAGAAAACGCATGCACGGGATATTCCAATGAGAATAATAAAGAAGAAATCGTGTCCCGTGAAGACGACAAACATGATATTCCAACAGAATAATAAAGATGGAACCGTGTCCAAGCGTAGAACGCATGACGAGGATGTTCCAACTGAATGATAAATAATGGAACCAGGTCCGGCGTAAATGCATAAACAGGATGTTCCAACATAATGATAAAGAATGGAATAACAGAAGAATTTTGCCAAGTATAGGGTAGCAGCATGATCTGAGTTATTCCAATAGAATAATAAAGAATGGAATAATGTAAGTTCTCTTCATGGATAAGAAAGAAATAATACTCCTACCTTGGAAAAACTGGATCTTTGGAATAGTGAGGTAGTGAGACTTCTCTTCTTTCTCTCTATAATTTCTCTCTATAATAATCGCTCTAAAGCTTTTGTGAATTGGTGAGAAATGAAGGAAGAATGAGCTTCTATTTATAGGAAAATATAGTTTCGATAATTGCACGTTTTGAGGCTCAAAAAATTACAGTACAATACCTCCAACTTTTCTTTCATTTTTAATTTAGTCCTGCAAGTATTATCAAACTTGCACCACCTCCCCTAATAGTAAATAATGTGAATCAATAGATCAATCATGTGAATCAATAGTATAATCATGTAAAAAATACAAATTACAGTATAGTACCTCCATCTATACCTCCATTTTTAACTTAGTCATGCAAGTATTATCAATCTTGCACCAACTCCCCTAGTAGTAAATAATGTGATTCAATAGTATACACATGTGAACAAATAGTTATATAAGCATGTGAATTAGTAGCAATTAGTTGCTCATTTATCCGATAAATTACCCGATTTATCAATATAACCCCTAGACATCAATTATCATCGGAATAGATGTCGATTTCCACTAACACTAATAATCCCAATACAATGGAACTATCAAAATTCATTTTTAATCAATACAACTTATTCATCATTAATATTATAACTCACAATATTTAACAACCAGGTCATTTCCAGGAAAGAGGGGGCTTTCCGATAAGGATTTCTCCTTATTGGCGCGCAATTAGGTGACCAAACCTCTCCTTGACAGAACTTCTAGACATTGTCAATATTGCAAATAATAATATGAATAACTTTGTCGTCTCAATTATTGATTTAATAATATAATATATTATGCAAATAATCTTGTGACAATAATTGGATCAATAATATGAGAGATATGATGCAAAGAATTATCGAAAGTAATAATTGAGTATAACCGAGTGACTTCTCACGTAAGCATCAATAATCAATACCGTGTGCTACTATGCAACCACGCGTAGACATCGTATTTTTAACACCGGGTGTTTCAACGATTATTCAGTGAAACTTCCACCGTTATTTTCATAAAGTATTTTTGTCGTTTTCTCAATCCAAACAATAATTCCGTTGTGGGGGTTCACCAATGATTGTACCATTGTACGAATATTCCCTATTAAAACGAATATTCCCCGACCAATCGAATATTATATAACAACTTGTGTACTTTGCAAACTTTTTAATATTACCCACAACTATAACATTATATCAAATTCACACCATAATATTCAAAAATATATTTCGAGAAAATTTAATCTTTATTCAAAAAGTTGGGGTCTTACAACCAGGTCCGGCGTAAAACGTACAGACATGATATTCCAATAGAATAATAAAGACGGAACCAGGTTCGACGTAAAACGCACAGACAGGATGTTCCAACAGAATAATAAAAAATGGAATAATAGAAGAATTTCACCATGTATGCATTACTTCGTATAGACAGGTTATTCTAACATAATAATAAAGAATGTAATAACATAAGAATTTCACCATGTATACGGTAGTCCGCGTATACAGGTTATTCCAACAGAATAATAAAGAATGGAATAATAGAAGAATTTCACCATGTATGCAGTACTTCGCATAGATAGGTTATTCCAACATAATAATAAAGAATGGAATAATAGAAGTATTTCACCATGTATGCAGTACTTCGCATAGACATGTTAATCCAACATAATAATAAAGAATGGAATAATAGAAGTTCTCTTCATGAATACGAACGAAAAATACCCCTTACTATAATAATAATAATAATAATAATAATAATAATATCCTTTACGAGTACGGCAATTATATCCCCTACCTTATAAATAAAAGTATTCCGACTGGTAGGGCGGGAATATACTTGAAGAAAACTTGCACTACGCTCAAAGCTTGCTTAAACTCTAAAGAAATACGCTCCTTATGAAATTTCGCCCTCAAAATTTACGTACGTACCTGATATTCAAAGAGATGCACTACGGCCAAAGATATTCATTAACAATTCATCTTTGCACTACATGCTAAAGACATACAACTGGTATTTTAGAAGAGTCAAGTAGAGCATGATATCTACTATCTTCTACGAATTAAAAGTGTATAATAAATATTTTATAGCTGAGACTCAGCTTAATAAATAATCCACATCATCGAATTATCCATGCACTACGGCCAAGGATATTCGTTAGTATCACATCCATAAATTATCCATGCACTACAGCAAAAGATATTCATTATTATCACATCCATGAATTAATATTTCATCGCTGAGACTCAGCTCAATAATTAATCCACATCATCGAATCACCCGTGCACTACGGCCAAGGATATTTATTAGTATCACGACCACGAATTATCCATGCACTACGGGCCAAAGATAATCGTGTTTTCATCAACGGTCCTGATCATGCCATAAAACAATTCATCTTTGCACCCTTGGCCGAAGAGAATCCATAGCCATAATCATACCAAAAACTGTCCATCAATGCACTACGGGCCAATGAGGACTTTTTCCACATCATTTGTTACATTACGGTCATGATTATACCGAATAATCCCAGGTCATAATCATACCAAGTCCATCTATGCACTACAGGCCATAGATGACTTTCAACATAAGATAAACATGAGGATGATGACAATGACATAATAATTCAATAAAACAAGTTCAAGAATTAATTTATCCAGGAACCAATAATGTTCAAATTGTCAACATGATACTTCTTTCAGAGTAAAATTCAAGAATGCTCGTAAGAATATTTCCATAAAAGATCTTTGGATGAAGCGCAAATATCAAGGATATTCCACTAATTTCATGGAGTATAGAAGCCAAAACTTTAACCAACTGAGTATAATAGAATATATGAAACTGCAAATGGATTTTCGCCGCCATGCAGTAATCCACTTAGACAGATCATTTCCAAAATTTAATAAGGAATGAATACAAAGGATCATTCGCTATGCATGTGGTAATCCACATAGACCAAGTTATTCCAATGTAATAATAAAGAATGGAATAATAGGAGGATTAACCGTAAATGCGATAGATCGCATGTAAAAGGTTATTCCCAACGAATAATAAATAATGGAACCAGTCAAGCGAAATTGCACCAACAAGATGTTCCAATGTAATAATAAAAGAGCGAAACTAGGTCCCAAGAAACGCATGCATGTGATATTCCAAATGAATAATAAAGCGGAACCAAGTCAAGGCATAAAACGCATGCATGTGATGTTCCAATAGAATAATAAAAAATTGAATAATAAAAGAATTTCACCATGTATGCAGTACTTCGCATAGACAGGTTATTCCAACATAATAATATAGAATGTAATAACATAAGAATTTTACCATGTCTACGGTAGTCCGCATATATAGGTTATTCCAACAGAAAAATAAAGAATGGAATAATAAAAGAATTTCACCATGTATACAGTACTTCGCATAGACAGGTTATTCCAACATAATAATAAAGAATGGAATAATAGAAGGATTTCACCATGTATGCAGTACTTCGCATAGACAGGTTATTCCAACATAATAATAAAGAATGGAATAATAGAAGAATTTCACCATGTATGCAGTACTTCGCATAGACATGTTATTCTAACATAATAATAAAGAATGGAATAATAGAAGTTCTCTTTATGAATGCGAACGAAAAATACCCCATACTATAATAATAATAATAATATCCTTTACGAGTACGACAATTATATCCCCTACCTTAAAAAGAAAAGTATTCCGACTGGTAGGGCGGGAATACACTTAAAGAAAACTTACACTACGCTCAAAGCTTTCTTAAACTCTAAAGAAATACGCTTAAGATTATAGAAGAAGAACTCTCTCTATAGTTTCTCTCTCTAGAGTTTCAGTGAATTCGTAAGAAATAATGAAGGAATGAGATTCTATTTATAGAAGAATGGACTGCATAGTAACTAATTCATGAACAGTCCAGATTGATTTAATTTTAATCGGACGGTCCATATTTAAAGCAAAATCCTTTAAATAAAATATAATATATTCTATTTATAATCTAATAAAACGAATAACTTTATAAAAGTATTCTATTTTATATAAAAAGATTTTAATATGCAAAACACTATGCAGGCACTATGCAACACTATGCATAATAAAATATAATATATTCTATTTATAGAATAACTTTATAAAAGTATTTTGTTTTATATAAAAAGATTTTACTATGCAAAACACTATGCATAATAGAATATAATATATTCTATTTATAGAATAACTTTTTAAAAGTATTTTGTTTTATATAAAAAGTTTTTCTGTTTTATTACATTAATAATACTAATAAAACAAAATTGAGTGACTTATCACGTAAACATCAATAATCAATACTGTGTGCTACTATGCAACCACGCGTATTACTGTACTTTTACTACTGAGTAGTTCAATAGTTTTAACGGTAAAACTTCCGCCGTTATTCTCATAAAAATATTTTTGTTGTGCGACAATAATTCCGTTGCGGAGTCCACCAATGATTGTACCGTCGTACGGACATTCCCCGACAAAAAGAATATTTTATATCAACTTGCTTACTTTGCAAAAATTTTCACATATTACCCTTAACTTTAAACTTTTATCAACTTAACTATTTACCAAAATAGAAAAAAATTTAATACTTTTATTTCATAAAATTCGAGTTCTCACATTAGTATAATCTTACATACTAACATTCTTTATTAGCACATAATCACATATATATCAGTATACACCAAACATATACACTTAAACCCTTAATCCTGAATAAATCTAGAAAAATTTTAAATTCACAAAATTTCTTCCCGAAAATCTCAAATACATTCACATATTTTCTATCTAGGTTTATTATTTAACCTTAATTCAATATTTTAAGATTTAAATAATTCTCTAAATTCTCGGGTTGTCACAGTATCGTGGAGCACCATCTGTGTAATATTCCAGTTTTTTTATGTAAATTATAAATATTTATTAATTTATATAAATATTTATTGGATGTGTTTATTATTGAATAAATAATTGTTCAATTTGATTGAGTTGATTTAGTTAATTATTTATTTGTTAAATAATTAATGTGTTATATGGATTGACTTATGTGATTAAGTGAATTATTTAATAAATTATTATTAAATAAAGTATGACAAATAGTTATGTTATAAAAAGTTATTAAAATAAATTAAAGTAATTTTAATTTAGTTTTGCCAAACATGGTGTAAGTATATTAATCCTTTAATTTTAAATGGTTTGCCAAACAAAGCCTTATGGCTTTTGATTTTCTTTTGAATTTAAATTATTAAGTAAATAATAACACATATATATATATATATATATGTATATATATATATATATATATATATATATATGGTAACCGATATATTATTAGGGTAATAAGTGTGGCGTCGGTTTTGTACGTTTTAAGCTAATACGTTGTTTTATTTTAGTTATTATATGCTATTTTGGCTTAAGCCTAATCAAAATTTGAAGTTGTCTGAGATAGTTGAGAGAGAGACAGAGATAGGAAAGCTCTGAGATTGTCAAGATTTTCATCAGTGATTTACAAGTTTTCTAAAGCAACAAAAAGGTAGGTTCCTAAAACCTTAACGTATGTACGTAGATATGTTTTAAGCCTTTTTCCTATGAACTTGGTAGTCTCTATTTTCTGGTATATCACTATGTATAAGAGTTTTACCAAAATTTCTGTAAAAGCTATGTTGGTATAATTGGTTAGGGAATTACGTGTTTTGTTGTTATAATTGTTATACTAGCATATATATATTTATATATAATTGTATGTTTAATATATAAATATGATGGCATGCTAAATTACATATTCAAGAAATTGGTTTTCACAGTGAAAACGTGTGAGTACGAACTTGAGTGTAGAATATATCAAAGGTTATATATATAATTGTATGCTAATTGAGAAATTGAACTATACATGTTAATTGGGCTATATATTGGTATGCTTGTATTTCAAAGGTATTAATTTGGTTATAAGCATGGAATTACAGTCACTGTATCAAGATATATCATCAATGGAGTTTTGAGTTTTAAAATCTTGGTTTTTAAGATAAACAGTGTTTCTAAAATCATTGTTCAATTGTTAATAATTAGCTTATGGATGATTGTTAGTATTTATGTGTAATTACGTGAAGTTATACATATTAGTTGGGGTTAATTGTTGTTGGAAATTAAGACTGTAGCTTTGGCTCTGTTCTTCATTTTGTTTATGAGTTTTGCCCAAATACCAAAATCCACCCCAAATTTCAAGTTTCACGCCTTAGTGCCAAAATCGGTGACCGGACTTTGATTGCAATGAAGTCAATCGGCGAAGTCATTGCGGACCACGGACCTGACCAATGACCAGACCGAGTCCCTATATGTAAGTCTTATACCGAAAGCGCCACCTTAAGCCACAAATACGACCCACGATTCAAATGTAGGCTTGCGCGCCACTTAACAAAAAAGTTGTAAACGACTTTTGTCTTGCACAAAAGTCTGATATTTTAAAGGAATGATATATGATAAATGTTGAGTATGTATTTCTGGTATTATAGTATGTTAATACTATGAGTGAACATGGAATTACTAATTAACAAATATTGTTATTAGTTTTATTAGATAGAATTTGATTATGCGATTTGATTATATGGTTAGACATTTAAACCATACGTGATGTAGCATTGATTATGACTAATCATGTCATGTTAACATATGTATATAGGATAATTGTGATTTGGATTATAACGGTTTAATCTACGCGCAAGGCAAGATTCTAAATCTCTATCTTTTTACATTGAGCAAGTTTTCTAATCCTAAAGCTTCGTTATGCAAATTTCATATAATATACTTTATTGAGTAAAGTATTTCCATTAAGCAACTTAATTGTATCCAGTTATTTATGATGATACAAGCTTCCCATCTCCACACTTTTGTTGAGATAGTTATTATGACTATGCAAGTTTTTTCTAACTCTAAACTTGTTATATTAGAATTCAAGTACCTTTATTATGTTGACTCAGTTTATCGTTCCAATTGTTGTTGTTATGCATGCTTGATATTAAATTCTAAGATGTAACCTTAGCTTAATATTATTCAAAACAAGGTATGATGTGTTATTCAATGATTATGCTATTAGATTATCCCTAAAGCATGAACTTAGAACGAAATGTTTATTCAGTTATGATTATTCAATAACATAGTGCTATTATCTTTTATTCAACTAATCCTTAGTTGATGTCCGTTGAATTTCAAATTACCTTTAAGTGTATCCAAACCAAACTGACTTTGGGGCGGACTTGTACTCGAAATACTGAGATGAACAACCCTATTTATAGGGGTTACGCTTAGTTTTGTACTTTCATATTTGAAATGTTTGTATACAATACATATCTGAAGGGTTGATCCCCTAAGTACCTTGAAGTCATTATAGTCGTATGACTGTAAAAGTTAGTTGAAAGATTACTTATAACTGTGGACAAGGTTCGTGGTCATTAGACCCTCAGTTGAATGTTTAAGATGTTAATAGAATTTATTGTTCAATTCTATTGAGCCCCTGAATGGGAAAGGAATGTTTCAGTTCTTTTAAGCCTTTGAATAGGCAAGGAACGTGTAAGAAGTTAATAGAACTTATTGTTCAGTTCTATTGAGCCCCTGAATGGGTAAAGAATGTAAACGTTTTATTCATTGATATTTCAAGTGAGCCTTGTTTGCTCACTCTTGCCTGTAAAATCCTTACAGCTAAAGATGGAAAGGGTGACGTACCTAGCACCAGTAAAGGAAAGGGAAAGATGAACAAGTACTGAAGACTTGTAATAGTTTAATAGTTTTATTATCAGACTTTGGTTTAAAGATTGTAATGAAGTTTATTTTAAATTTTCCGCGTGAATGATTGTTTGTAAAGGTTAGATAACCTGGGAGATTTTATTTTATGTAATTCCTGTATGGGCAGGTTTATTATTTAATTTTATTTATGATTGGGTAGTTATAAATGAATGTTTTGATTACGTGAACACCAAATCTTGAGGTAATGAAGTACCGGGGTGTCACAATCTGTCGGGTTGGAAGATACCCAGATTTTGGGGCGTCACAGGTTGGTATCAAAGCATTAGGTTATAAAACTTAAGGGGGGAAAAACCTTAGGCTAATAACCACGTTAAGGAAGGAGAAGTCCGAAGGAAGTGAACTCAAGTTTTACTTAAGATGAATGAGTTAATAAGGTATTGAGGAAACTCAGTACCGAAAGATTTAAAAGATGGAAATTAACCCTAAATCAATTAAATGTGATTTGTGCTTATACTATTGTGTGTTAAGTACTAATCAACATGTTATGTGTTATTGTAGGATGTCGAACGATAGCTTGATGTATAGAGATATACACGTGGTGAGCGAAGAGTTTGTGAATAGAGTAGAGCTTGTACCCATGCCAGTGGCGGAGGTACCTTTAGTAATTTTAGAAGAGTCGGAGCCAAAAGGAGTACTTTTCTGAGGAAGACTACTCCGAAGGAGATGTAGCTTTGACATCATACCTTGATATGATGATTTATGAGGAGGAGGAAATAGAGGTAACATCAGTTAATACGGTGGTACCTACATTAGAGTAAACATCTCCAGATGCAATGAGAGCATTGTATCTGACAATGCTTGACAGAAATGTGCAACTGAGTATAGTTGTGCAGAACTAGAATGAAGAGATTAATTATCTCCATGAAGCTAAGATGTCTGCAGAAGCAGATTTTGAGTCAGAGCACGATAAACAAGTGCTTAAGGAAGAGGCTGATGAGCTTCGTAAGAAACTGGTTGAGAAAGACTAGAAGATAGCACAGATGTCTGACATCCATGAGAGTGCTCATAGTGATTTCAAAAATTGCTTGTTATTCCATTGAGTCGGGATAGACTCGACATAATATTAATCGGGATACTGTAGCGATGATTGCGAATGAGGAACTCAAGGATGTTGTTATGCATTATTAGAAGTCTAGAGTTTTAAACATATGTGTAGTGACGTAAAACTCTCTTTTATAAAAAAAAGGGTAGTTTTTTGTAAATCCCAACTTTTGTGAAGTTCAATTGCGGGATAGAAATGTAATAGCTTTTAGCTATAGAAGCAAATTGTAAATAGTTTCAAACTATGAAGAAACATATTAATATAATGAAGTTTTCATTTAAATATGCTTTGTTATGGTATGAGTTGTGGTGTTACGAATAATAACGAAGTAAGTAAATAGATAATAATGAAATTTTAGTAGAAAATGCCGCCAAGGAGAAGACAATGTAATCAGGAAGCGGAAGCGCATAATGCTAATCAAGGGGGTTAGAATAACCCTATGTAAGAGTTCATTAATTTATTAACAGCTGCATATAACCAAACCGAGGGTAGAATACCCACGGAACCTAGGGTAGCCAAAATAACTACATTTAAAGAGTTTAAGAGCGTAGGTCCGCCGGAGTATAAAGGAAAGACTGACCCAATAGAGGCCCAGATATGGGTGAAAGAAGTAGAGAAGGCGTTTGTTATAACAAATGTAGCTAAGGCGCAAAATACTTCTTTTGCGACCTATATGATGAAAGGAGAAGCCAACTTTTGGTGGGAGGCTCACCAGGGTGGGGCTAGAACAGATGTGGTAACGTGGGAACACTTCAAGAAGGTTTTCTTCAAGAATTATTTCCCTACAAGTATGCATGAGAGGATGGAGATTAAGTTCTTAGAACTTAAACAAGGGGACATGAAGGTTCCCCAGTACGCAACCAAATTCAATGAATTGGCAAGGTTTGTTGCACACCAGATAGACACTGAGGAGAAGAAGGCTCGTAGGTTTGAGCAGGGCCTGAAACCCTGGCTCTATAGTAGGATTTTGGTATTCCAGAGTACTTCCTAGGGGACCATTCTAGAAAAGGCGATTATAGTGGAGAGTGGTAGTGAGGCGTTAACCCAATACCACCAAGAGAACAAGAATAAGAGCAAGGGAGAGGGAGGAACCAACGCAGAGAGTGCTAGTGATAGTGACAGTATGAAAAAAAATAGAAAGAATCGTAACTCTGGGAATACCGGAGTAGGACAAGGGGATCCTAAATGTTGGATAGAAGCATGTAAGAAATGTGGAAAGACTCATTTAGGAGTCTGTGTGAAAGGGAAATCGGGTTGTTATAACTGTGGACAAGGGGGTCATATATCACCCAATTGTCCTAATCCTAAGAAAAACCATAGTTGTTTTGGATGTGGGTCTTTGTACATATGGTAAGAAATTTCCCGAAGAAGGGGTTGGAGGAAAGGAAGGGTGTTAGTAGTGGTAAGTTAGCCATCACTGGACCACCATCGTCGGGTAGACACATGGCCCGTACTTTTAATATAACGATCCAAGATGCGATTGCATCAGCAGATTTAGTAACAGGTATCATTCCAGTCAATACAATGAATGCTTATGTGCAGTCTGATTGGAGTGCTACTTAATTTTATTTTTTAGCATGTGAATTTGCTAAGTGATTAAGTTCATTCCCGAAAGGATTATAAAACCTTTAAATGTTAAGGTAGAGAATGAGGAATTAACTTTCATTGATTGTATTCGTGGAAATTGTTTCATAAATAAGAGATTAAGTAAGTACCAGTAGATAAGTACCGATAAAGTTGAGAGAATTTGAAGTAATTCTCAGTATGAATGGGTTGATTAACCATAGAACGTTAATAAATTGTTTGAATAAAAGTATGAATCTTTTGTTTTCTGAGAAACCCAAGGTAGTAATTTACGGTAATAAATCACCGGAACTTTCTTGTTGTCTAAATTATGATGCAATCTAGAAGGATGTTAAGATAAGTTTAGGTTGTGGTACAATCGTAACCTTTGATGGTTGACATATGGGAGCTGGGATAAACAATTTAGAGAGCGAAGGTATATACGAAACTGGCAACCGATCTAACTGTGATGGTAGTGTAGATGAGACGGGAACTTGTTTGTTAGTTATTTGTGGGAAACCACTCAGAGTACCATATGGACTACTAGCAGAGAAGCGATGTGTGCTAAATCCTATAGAAGTAATAAGAAGAAGATAAGAATGTAAATCATCAAAGATGATGAACATATTAAGTAAGACATCTCCGTATGTCATGAAGCTATAAGCCGGTAATGAAAGTAGGTCGCGTAAACTTAGATTGAACGAACGCGAACCTGAAGAAATAAAGTTAAGTAAACCAATGCGTAAGTCAAATGTATGACTAATTGGTTAGTGGTTAAGCATAAATACCCATTGCCGGGATCGATGATCTATTTGATCGATTGAAAGGCAAAAGAATTTTCGAAGATAGATTTATGTACGGGGTATCGTTGGTTGAAAGTAAGGAGGAAGGATGTACCTAAGACGGCATTCAGAACTCGTTATAGTTATCACGAGTTTCTAGTTATGTCAATTGAGGTTGACCAATGCATTGAAGTTAGACTTTCTGTAGGGGACGCCGAGCAAGTTGGTGGTAAATTGATAGGTACTCTTGTGAGGTGCTATGGTTGAAAGTACCATTAGCGTCATAGAGTGTTCGAATAATATTTGGACGAGTGTGTCGTAATGATCATTGGTGATATTCTAGTCTTTCTAAGACGCCAGCAGATTACGTTGAACATGTAAAGATAGTGTTTAATCACTATGGAGGGAGAAATTGGATGCGGAATTCACTATATGTGAATTTTAGCTTAAAAGATAGACAGATTTGTTATTGATAAGTATGATGGGAATGAGAAGGGAGAAAAATAGTTTTCAGGAATTAAAAAAGAAGGTTAAGTGAGGCACCTGTATTGTCTTTATCAGATGATACGGGGAATTTTGTAGTGTATCTCGATGTTTTACATGGATGAAGAGATGGCGTGCTCATGTAGCATGGCAAGGTCATTGTGTATGCATCACTCCAGTTAAAGGATTATGAGAAGGTCTATCCTACTTGTGATCTAGAATTGGCAGCTGTAGTTTTTGAATTAAAAAATTGGAAGATAGTATTTATACGAGGAGAAGTGTGTGATATACAAGGACTGTAAGAGTCTGAAATATATCTTCGCACAAAAGGAGTTGAATATGAGGAATAGAAAGTGGTTAGAATTGATAAAGGATCGTGACTGGGATATCTTATATCATACAGGGAAGGTAAACGTAGAAGCCGATGCGTTAAGTACGAAGGGTAGGGAAAAGCTATCAATGTTAACGACTCAGAATGAGTTAATAACAGAGATGGAGAGAACAGAGTTAGAAGTCAAATTATAAAATGAAAAGGTAGAAATGTCATTCTTAATGTAGATTCAATCCACGAAAATGGAACGAGTCAAGGAAGTACAACAAAGTAACGAGAAACGTAAGCGAATGAAGAAGAGGATGCAGGATGAAGAGAAGATCAAGTATCATCTCGTTTTGAAGGAGGAATTTGAGTTCCAAATAAAACCGAGTTAAAAGAAGAACTAATAAAAGGAAGATAGCATAATGTGTTAGTAAGTGCTTAACTTCCAACTCAGATTATTGATAGGAAGGGATAATTCATGTAAAATAGGATAATATAGTGAAGGTGAAGGTGAGGAACCACAATGTCGACGAAGCATTATGGGAATTCTAGATTAAAATGATGGAAAAATTTTCCTCATTTGGTTATGTAATTATAGCGTGATTCTGGGGACATAATCCTTATAAGGGGGGAAGAATGTAACGCCCGAGAAAATTGGATTTTTAGGAGAATTAAATTTTTATTTGATTATGTGGATTAAATAAATTTAATTGATTATTTATGGGAGTAAGCTAATTGAAGGTCATTCTATGACCTAGATATGTCAGAACGTCGTAGTATTTTTGCTTCGTGATAGAATTAAAGTGTTTGAATTTCCAAGACGAAAATAAAAGCTTTCCGAGAAATTTTCTAAAACACACTATTCACACATTTCTGCTCGGGAATTATTTTTGAACTTCCGAGAAATACGAAACGATAGAATATCGAGGTGAGATGGAATATCCAATAATATTTCAGTTATGGCAAACGCAGTTTTTTGCATGCGGACTTAAAACCTAACGGTTAGGGAAAGTGATTTCTGAGAAGGAAATGAAATGCGTATAATGAATTAAAGCAATGATCGTATAATATGTAGGTATTGTACGAAGTAATGAATACTAGTATGATACGAGGTATTATACGAGTATGTATGAATGATGGTCTATCGTATATTATGAATTAGTATATGAGTTAGAATACGTCCTAAGGCTTTAAGCCATATGTAATGGACTTGTAGGATTGGTTATAATTTATACAAGTCCAAGTATAGGAATGGTTAAGCCCAATGGTAGAAAATGGATAAGTCCAATATGATTTAATGAACAAGCTCAAGTATAAGTTAAGTTAATTAAGCTAAAAGCCCAAAGTAAGAATCCAATGGATTAGGGTGACCCATGGAGCAACCCTTGATTATATGGTTAATCTTGGTGATCAAGGATTTGGTGTGATGACCAAGTAATATGTGTGATGAGCAAGTAAAGTACTTGGTGGCTAATCAAAGGATAAGTTAATTAATAACTAAGTAAAGTGCTTATGCTTGGAGGCTAAGTAAAGTGCTTATGCTTGGTGGCTAAGTAAATGTGATGAGCAAGCAAGAGATAAGCTAGGTGATTAGCAAGTAAGCTTAATGACTAAGTAAGTGTGGTGATCAAGTAAGTTTAATGGCCAAGCAAAGAGTGTGGTGGCCAAATTAACTTAATAACTATGTAAGGAATAGTAAGGAGGTGATTAAGGAGGTGGGTTTAGATTAATGACCCTTATGCCCTCCATTTGAGTTTCCTATAAATAGAAGCTTGGCTAGTTCATTTGTTAGTTTACAAATATTAGCAAACATATATTGAGAGAGAGAAAGAGCCAGAAACAAGTGATCAATCTACTTTGAAGCAAAACATAAGAAGTTTAGCAAGAACGCGAAGAACGAAAAAGGTAATATTCTCGTAAACAATAGTCTTCATCTTTTTTGATTTCTTTCTCGTAGAGAATCGTAGATTGGTGGAGCATGTTTAGGGAGGAAGAATAAGGATGGCTATTAATAACAAAAACATTGATAAGTCATGATCGAATAGAAATCATAAGTGTTTACGTAAGTTAAAACCGTAGAAAGTTATGAACGAGAATGTAGTTGTTGATGGACAAATTGAAAACCATCATAGATAGGGTATGTGCATCTTGCTTGGTTAGGATATAGATGATGAATCAATGGAGTGTTCTATTTGATTTGTCTTGTAGGACACGAGTAACGAAGTTATGGAGAATTTTACGAAAATAGACGTTAAACTTCGAAAACATAGAAATCTCGGATTAATAGTCAAAAGTTTCTGTGTGACTTGAAAACGTTGGTTTTCAATGCTAACACGTGAGATAAGGTATTCAAGAGTTGTGGACTCGAGAATCATCGAATTTTGACTTATAAGAAAGAAAACGAGTATTGAACGCTCGAACACGATAAACGAACGTTCAAAATGAACCAAAAGGTGAATTACAAGTTAACGGATTCGAAAATGTAAAATTCTTATATGAACACCTAGAGTATGTAATTTGTTAGTCATGGGCTTTCGAATGAGCCAATTCGAATGTAAAACGAATAAGCTATGAAATTGGGAAGTTCGTTGGAAAAACCAACTGTCATAACTATCTGGTGTGCAGGGGGTGTGGCATGCAGCTCACCCAACCCAAGTGTTAAATTGTCACACCGTAACGCGAGAATTAGTGCGTGGACTCGCGCCGCAACTTCGAGTCCGGGAAAAACCCCTGGAGAGTGACGCTGCAGTGCCACTATACAAAGGAGATGTCGTGCCGCAGCGCCGACAGTGTAGAAAAGTTGACCAAGTTAGGTTTTGATTCTAAATTGAATGTAAACCAATAGTAAGACATGAAGGTACTTAATGTACATAATAAGGCTAACTTTAAATCACTTATAAGTGATAACGTTAGAAGATTAAGCATGGTTTAACCATAATTAAATGAAGAACGCAAGAGTGTAATAAGTAAACCGTGAATGATGTTCAACTTTGGTACTTCACCAATGATGATCGAATGTCGGTTAATAACATAAGAACGTTAACAAGCCGTAATGAAGTATAGTAAATCGAACTGACTTTATTAATGAAATAAGTATGATTAAATATACGAAATGAAAGATAGTTAATTGATGATGAATTAATTAACTTAAAGTAGCATCTTCGATGATGATAATAACGTTGAGAGTTACAACTAAAAGTTGTTGAATATTACATAAACGTGAACGGTATGCAATAAGTGTACTTAATCAATGACGATCGAATTTCGATTAATAACGTAAGAACGTTAGTAAGCCGTGAGGAAAGGTGATTAACTCGAATGAGTGGATTTAATAAAGTAAATCCACTTACAACATAGAAGAGAAAAAAGTTGGTAAGAACGATGTAAACGGCAAGCCAGAACTAATAATAAACAATTTAATACATGATTAGATTGAGAAGAAGGGTAAGATTCATTAGGAACCATGTGCATTTATTCATGACCTAATGTGGTATGTTATGTGGTTATGTGTTGTAGAGACTATAAAGACTCAAAGAGAAAGTAATGTTACTGTAGCAGATGCTGAAGGTAAGTCTTTCTTATCGCTTGTCTAACCTTCGTGTTAGTCAAGTTTTCTGTGATTCATGTTATGAGATGCATGAATGATTTTAAAGAAAGGGTCGATGCCAGTCTTAACTCAGCTAGACTAATTTTGAAAGATTAATTGATTTGTTTACAAGTCTTTCGATATAGAACTGTTAACGCTATCATATGCCAAGTATTTGGTACGGATGTAAAGGTATATTTGTCTATGAACAAACAAAAGTATTTTCATCGATCATTCGATGGGCACGCGAAGTTGCCAAATGTTAAAGGTAAATACATTTAATGGAAGAGTGTTAATCAACATAGGGTACTATAGGCGGATCACCTAGATGTACTCGTAAGTAAAGCCGGATGGATGGCCTTAGTGTCGGATGTCCTTTTCAAGTATGAAAACGGAAAGAGTATGTTCATGGTCTTTTGACCGGTTCAGAATTCCTAAGCTATTATATATACTTTAGAATCCTTGTTATGAAATGAGATTCGAAGTACTAGTCAAATGTTTCATAATGCTTCATAGCTATTGGTTCAGTTATGGAAGATAATCATATAAGTTTGATGTGATATTTATATGATCCTTTGTTAGACTGGCTGAGCTAGTTATGCTCACTCTTGCTTGAACCATATGATTGCAGCTAAAGCCGAACAAACTGAGAGTTCTAAGAGAGATAAAGGCAAGGCTAAGATGGATAATTGATTATCCTGTAATAGACTAGAGTATTCGTATGGAATATACTTATATATAACAAAGAATGTATTCGGTTTATGAACCTAGGAAAAGATTTATTACTAATGTAATAAGAATATAGTAATTACACTCATTTTGTTATTATCTCAATGGAATGACTGTATGAATTGTAGTATCCTGGAGCACCATCTGTCGGGTTGGAAGATACCCTGATTTGGGGGCGTCACAGTGGTAGTGGTGGAAACAACAACAACAATTTGAAGAGGAAGTGAAATGGAAGCGTGGATACTGGAAGCCAGCAGGGTAACTACCAAAACAAGAAGTTTGAAGCATGTGCTACATGCGGGAAGTTTCATAAGGGTGCGTGCTTGATGGGGAAACGAGTATGCTTTAATTGTGGTCAGGAGGGTCACATTGCCTCAAATTGCACTCAACCTAAGAAGAACGTGTGCTTCACGTGTGGATCCAAGGATCACTTTACTCGTGAATGCCCTAAGAAGAAGGCTGGAGAGACAACCAAAAGAAATGGAGGTGACAGTGGAGGTACATGGGCCATTGCGGTACTTACAGCATCAAACAAACCCACAGCCAGAACCTTCAACATGACTGTGCAAGATGCTGTGCAATCAAAGGATATGGTGTCATGTATTATTACAGTCAATGATATAAATGCTTATGTATTATTCGATTCGGGTGCTACTTGCTCGTTTATATCTGATGAATTTGCTAAGAGGTTAGGATTGCCTAGTGAGGAACTAAATTTCCCTTTGAACATAAAAATTGCGAATAAGGAAGTAATCCCTGTTAGGTTCGTATACAAGAACTGTAGGGTGAACATTAAGGAGAAAATCTTGATGGTAGATTTGATTCCGATTAGACTTGGAGAGTTTGATGTAATTTTGGGAATGGATTGGCTATTCAGATATGGAGCGGTAATTGATTGCCAAAAGAAGTGTGTAAACCTTATGACCCCGTCAAAGGTAGTATTTTATGGTAGTAAGTTGCCTAGATAAATGAAATATCTGACGATTATGCAGGCCAAGAAATTGTTGAGTCAAGGCTGTGTGGGCTATTTAACTTACATAGTCGATACTCAGAAGAAGAGTGTGAAACTGGAAGAGATACCAGTGGTGAGGGAATTTGAGGATGTGTTTCCAAAGGATTTTCTAGGACTTTCGCCTGACAGAGAGATTGAGTTTGTAATCGACTTAGCGCCGGGAACATCGCCGATATCGAAGGCCCCGTACAGAATGGCTTCGGTAGAAATGAAGGAACTGATGGTACAATTACAAGAACTGTTAGACAAGAAGTATATTCAACCAAATGTATCACCGTGGGGAGCGCCAGTGTTATTCATGAAGAAGAAGGATGGGTCGATGCGTCTTTGCATTGATTATATAGAATTGAACAAAGTCACTATTAAAACAAATATCCATTACCAAGAATAGATGACTTGTTTGATCAGTTGAAGGGTGCTAAATACTTCTCGAAAATAGATTTGAGAAATGGGTATCACCGATTGAAGGTAAGGAAGGAGGATATACCTAGAACGACATTTAGAACTCGGTATGGACATTATGAGTTTTTGGTGATGTCTTCTGGTTTAACCAATACACCTGCTGCATTCATGGATTTGATTAATAGGGTATTTAAACCATTCTTAGACAAGTTTGTAGTAGTATTCATCGACGACATTCTGGTGTATTCCAAAACTCAAGAAGAACACGTGGAACACTTACGTTTGACATTGGAAACACTAAGAAAGGAAAAGTTGTACGCAAAATTCTCTAAGTGCGAATTTTGGCTAGATCGTGCACAATTTCTTGGGCACGTGATTGATAAGGATGGGATTTTATTGGATCCATCAAAAGTGGAAGATGTAATCAATTGGGAACAACCAAGAACACCGTCGAAGGTAAGGAGTTTCTTGGGACTGGCCGGTTATTATAGAAGATTTATTCAAGATTTTTCTAAGATAGCCACTCCGCTAACAAATTTGACAAGGAAAGCGGTAAAATTTGTTTGGATGGAGAAGTGTGAAGAGAGTTTTCAAGATTTAAAGAAGAAGCTAAGTGTGGCACCTGTGTTGTCATTACTAAATAGTACAGGAAACTTTGTGGTCTTTAGTGATGCCTCACATAAAGGGTTGGGTTGTGTTCTTATGCAGAACTGCAAAGTAATTGCGTATGCATCAAGACAACTGAAGGATTATGAGAAAGGTTATCTGACTCATGATTTGGAATTGGCTGCAGTAGTATTTGCTCTGAAGATATGGAGACACTATCTCTATAGAGAAAAATGTGAGATCTATACAGACCATAAAAGTTTGAAGTATATTTTCACACAGAAGGACCTGAACATGCGTCAAAGAAGATGGATGGAATTGATAAAAGATTACGATTGTGAGATCTTTTATCACCCGGGCAAAGAGAATGTGGTTGCAGATGCTTTGAGCAGGAAAGGTCGGGAGAAGTTGATGTTGATAACCACTCAGGAGGAGCTTTTTTCAGCAATAACAAAGCTAGAGTTGAAAATCAAATTTCCAAAGGAATCCGAGGAATGACTATTCTAGATAGATGCTAGTCCAACTTTGGTGGACAAAGTGAAGAGTGCTCAACTACGAAATAAAGAATGCGAAACAATCAAAGAGAAATTGGTTGAGGGTAGTGATGTAAAATATAAGATCGATACCGAATGACTACTACGGTTCAAGGAAAGAATTTGGGTTCCAGCAGTACTAGAGCTTAAAGACGAAATCTTGACCGAAGAACACAACACAAGATATTCGATTCATCCAGGAAGTACAAAGATGTATCAAGATTTGCGGTGAAATTTTTGGTGGCCGAATATGAAAAGAGACGTTGTCGAATGTGTGGCAAAATTCTTGACATGTCAAAGAGTCAAGGCCGAGCATTAAAGACCAAGCAGATTACTTCAACCGTTAGAAATCCCAGAATAGAAGTGGGAACACATCACAATGGATTTTGTGGTAGGCCTTCCAACTACTCAGAAAGGATGTGATGCAATTTGGGTGATAGTGGACAGACTGACAAAATTAGCATACTTTTTGCCAATAAAGATTAGATTTAATCTTGATCAATTGGCAAGGTTGTACGTTAAAGAGATCATTTCGAGGCATGGAGTGCCAGTGTCAATTGTATCAGATTAAGATCCGTGATTTACGTCAAACTTCTGGAAGAAACTACAAGAATGTATGGGAACACAATTACAAATGAGTACAGCATACCATCCGCAAACCGATGGGCAAAGTGAGCGAACAATCCAAATTTTGGAAGATATGCTTAGAGTGTGACGCCCCAAAAATTTGGTATACATCACCAATTTTGAGTCGCCAAATACCTGGTACAAAATTCAAATACAACTTCATTTATACAACTGTTGAGCTTTCGTATAGAATACGACCACAGTTAACTATGAGCTTTAATACAAATGTATGTAACTCTCATGGTACCTCGACCACAACCTTACAATGATACTTTACATAAAAGTATAGTCAAAAACTGTTTTAGAAATTAAAATCTTTGAGAAGTGCTCAAGGAAACCTTCGTACATGGGTGGCCATGCGTCTAGGTTATAATAGATATCATATGTCCACAGAATTATCCTTGGTTGACCCAAAAGTCCCCAAAGAAAAATAAGAAGATTACTATCATCTTCTTTCCAATGGCGAGTCTTCTCTTGACATATAAATATCTCCGTTGTCTCCAAGTGAAAATTATATTTCAAATAAACTCCAAGATCATACAGGTAGTGCTTGTAGATATAATCAGCAAGTGGATGTGCACAACCATGTCTTATGAGAACACGAGGTCGTATGTCATTAGACATCTTGTATGATAGTGGCAAAACACCCTTCCAAAGTTGGGTTCGCCTCACCCTATTTGATTTACCAAATATAACTACTAAATGATGTATACAATACAACACACTTTTCTATATCTTTGTTTAGGAGGACCTCCCATGACTAGAGACCACCGTTCTATTCCCCTGTTATCCCCACTCGACCCGGCAACACTCTTATTACCTGAAAGGAATTGTGAAGCAGAAAGGGTGAGCACAACTAGCCCAGTAAATAATATCATGACTAAAGCTAATTTATGCCATCAATAGCCTTCATCATTAATAAATCAGAGATTTAGAACATATGGTAGATGATAAAAGTTTTCAACCATAGTTGCGGTGAACGAGCAATCCATTAGAAGAGTCAAATAGACCATCAGTCTATTATCTCTGTTCCATGTTAAAAGTCCACCAATAATGTTTTATCCCGTAACATCAATCAACAATTTCGCCCACAATCATATGAATAACTCATAATCATAATTGTGATTCTAAATTCCTCTTCGCTTTTGAGCGAAGATAATTTTCATCACCTATATTCACCTGAAACATCAAAAATCATGGTTATACCAAATCACAATTTCTGCTCATAATCATACTAATAAATTCATCTTTGCACTACGGCCAAAGATATTCATTAACAATTCATCTCTACACTACAAGCCAAAGACATACAACCGTATTTTAGAAGAGTCAAGTAGAGCATGATATCTACTATCTTCTATAAATTAAAAGTGTATAACCAATATTTTATCACTGAGACTCAACTTAATAAATAATCCACATCATCGAATTATCCATGCACTACGGCTAAGGATATTCGTTAGTATCACATCCATGAATTATCCATGCACTACGGCCAAAGATATTCAATATTATCACATCCATTAATTAATATTTCATCGCCGAGACTCAACTCAATAATTAATCCACACCATCGAATCATCCCTGCACTACAGGCCAAGGATATTCATTAGTATCATGACCACAAATTATCCATGCACTACAGGCCAAAGATAATTGTGTTTTCATCAACGGTCCTGGTCATGCCATAAAATAATTCATCTTTGCACCCTTGGCCAAAGAGAATCCATAGCCATAATCATACCAAAAATTGTCCATCAATGCACTACGGGCCAATGAGGACTTTTTCCACATCATTTGTAACATTACGGTCATGATTATACCGAATAATCCCTGGTCATAATCATACCAAGTCCATCTATGCACTACAGAATACTGAGATGACTTTCAATATAATATAAACATGAGGATGATGACAATGACATAATAATTCAATAAAACGAGTTCAAGAATTAATTTATCCAGGAAGCAATAACGTCCAAATTGTCAACATGATACTTCTTTGTAGAGTAAAATTCAAGAATGCTCAGAAGAATATTTCCATGAAAAGATACTGGATGAAGCGCAAATATCAAGGATATTCCACTAATTTCATGGAGTATAGAAGTCAAAACTTTAACCAACTGAGTATAATAGAATATGTGAAACTACAAATAGATTTTCACCGCCATGCGGCCACTTAGACAGATCATTTCCACCATTTAATAAGGAATGAATACAAAGGATCATTCACCATGAATGTGGTAATCCACACAGATAGGTTATTCCCAACATAATAATAAATAATAGAACCAGGTCAGGTAAAATTCCCACCGAAAAGATGTTCCAACAGAATAATAAAGACGGAACCAGGTCCGGCGTAAAATGCACAGACAGGATATTCCAATAGAATAATAAAGACGGAACCAGGTCCGGCGTAAAACGCACAGACATGATGTTCCAACAGAATAATAAAAATAGAATAACAGAAGAATTTCACCAAGTATAAGGTAGCCCCCGTATACAGGTTATTCCAACAGAATAATAAAGAATGGAATAACAGAAGTTCTCTTCATGAATAAGAAAGAAAGAATACCCCTTACGAGTTTCAGTGAATTCATCAGAAATAATGAAGGAATGAGCTTCTATTTATAGAAGAATGGAATGCATAGTAACTAATTCATGAACGGTCCAGATTGATTTACTTTTAATCGGACGGTCCATATTTAAAGCAAAATCTTTTAAATAAAATATAATATATTCTATTTATAATCTAATAAAATGAATAACTTTATAAAAGTATTCTATTTTATATAAAAAGATTTTACTATGTAAGGAATTATCACGCTAATTGAAGGTATTTTCCCTAAGTATATATGAATATGCACATATGAGTTTTTACGGCATAAACCTTCTAAGTCTGTGAATTCAATTTGCGAAATTGTTGATATGTATAACTATCAATTGTGGTTATATGTGATATATTGCTAGAGTTTATGTTTAAACAAGAATTGCATGCTAATTTCAGTTAAACAGAAGGAAAAATTAACAACAATGTATGTTTTATGCATATTTTCTCATATGGCTTATGTAAGTACCAAAATTAGTGATTAATTTGTATGCTAAATTGTAAATTGAAGCTTGTATATGTTAGTTCGTTAAGAAACGAGCATAACGTAATTTGAATGAAGTGATTTAGCCAAGTATTGAAATCACAGTGATGATTTTTGGGATGAATATAAAAAAATGAGTTTTATATGAAAAACATGGAATTTGAGAAATTAACCTAGCTTAAATTGTTGTTAAATGGTTTTAATTAGTGGAATATTTTCACAAATATGATTGTGATAGTTCTATATATACCATTTTTACATGTTATTATTACTGTTTGGTGGGTGAAATTCGTGTTAGTTGGCTTAAGAAAACTGTTGTAGCCATGTTCTGCAGAACTCGAGTCTAAATATGCACTGCAGCATGATCTCTTAAGCAAGAAGCCTTGCATGTGTGCTGGTATACCGCAAATCGAAGATAAAATCGCTAGCCACGCCGCGCCGCCGATCCGGCCAGACAAATAAGTCTCGCTAATTCTGCAGACTTTAAACGTTCAATGTAACTTAGCTTAATATTAGGTTAATGTGAGAATCATGTAACAACAAAGTTAAACAGAGTCATGTTAGGTGGATTGTAAATTCAAAGTTGTAAAAGTGATTAGTAAGTTACGAACGTGTTATACGTAACTTAGTTTATACAATGAATGTTAGATAAGTGTTGTGATGTTAACACTTGGGAATTCTAAAATATATATGGTAGCATAAGACTTGTGCTAAAATAACAGGTTTAGCTAGTAATGCGTTTTATATTGAAAAGTGAATATTAGTATGTCTAATAGATGTTGTGGTTTTAATATTGTGTATATGTGAACGTGAGTTTTAATATTTTAGCTTACACTCGCAGTAAGTTTTCTAACTCTACACTTTCGTTGAGTAAGTTCTATTATTACATTGTGTAACTTCATTCTTTTCATTGAGCAAGTTTCTAAACTTCTCTTTTTACATTGAGTAAGTTTTCTAACCCTACATTTACATTGAGCAAGTTTCTTACTTTAATCTTTCATTAATCAAATTCTTGTATTCCTCATCATTATTTGAACAAGCTAGCTATGACTTACACTTTATTCAAACAAGTTTTGAATTCCAATAGTTATTGATGTATTCTAACTTGTTTATTGTTAGACAAGTTTCTTTATTGTCCTTCGTGTACGATGAATGCAATTTTCTTGAATTCTAATTTCTAATGTTGAATTATCTTAGTTCATTTACTTGACATAAGCCATTCTCATAATGAGCAAGCTTTAATTTCAGCTTCATATTACTTAATGTATATTCAATAATTATGTTATTATTGATCAACTGTTGTGTTATCAAACACTATTGATTCAACTAGTCCTCTAGTTGATGTTCCTTAAACTTCAAATTACCCTTGAAAGCTTATCCAAACCAAACTTTCTTTGCTGCGGACTTGTACTCTAAATACTGAGATGAACAACCCTATTATTAGGGGTTTACGCTTAGCGTTAAAATGTTTGTGCACAATATATTGTACGAAGAAATTTGATCCCCCTAAAGACGTGAGTCCTTATAGTCGTCGATGTTGTTAAAGTTGAAGTTGAAAGATTACCTGCAACTATGGACATAGTTCGTGGTCTTATGACCCTCAGTTTTATATACTCCATATTTTGATTCCAGTCGTTGGTTATTATTGATAGAGTACTATTCAGTGTTGATGAGCCTATTTGTTGGCAGTTATTTCATTCGTGTTGATTCATTTCTATATCTAGTGAGAAATTATTTTGCTCACTCTTGCGTATTTATATACTTATTGCAGCTAAGGTTGATAAGGTAAATGAACCTACAACTAGCAAAGGAAAGGGAAAAATGTACAAGTGATGAAGACTTGTAATTTTATTTTATTGTTATAATGATAGACTTTTAATAATGATATGATGTAATAATTTGATTTCCGAATTTGAATGATTGTAATTAAAGGTTAGGTAACCTGGGAGATAATTTTTATTAACGTATTCCTGTATGGGCGTGTTTTATTATTCAATTTTATTATGATTGGGTTGTTAGATATGAATGATTAAGTGAACACCAAATCTTGTGAAAATGAAGTACCTAGATTTGAGGGTGTCACAGTGTGTGTGTGTGTGTGTGTTTATTGGGTCAAAGTGCAGTTATTTAGAAGTAGTGCTATGCCTTGTTTGCACCTATATACAAAGGGTTTGATTTGTATAAAAGTTCAATTTTAAGCAAGATATAACAATGATGTTTTGAAAGCAGGTTTTCAAACCCTTATGCTTAATAGTAATTGAGGCCTTTGATACTTCCATTTTATTCCGTATTTGGCTTGATTTGACTTTATTTTCAAGATGCGATGCATTTTCGACAAAATAATATACATAGCAGTGTCGGGCTCCTTATGGGCATTAGAGTCATCGAAGGATGTCCAAACACCATAAATAATTTACAAGCTGGATGTACAGCTGAAAAGGGTCCATCATGGGAACCAAATCTAGATCTGTTAGCTGGATCTTAGACCCCATGGCTCCTAGGCTCACATGGTTGATTAATATTTACAAAAACTAGAAAGAAAACTAGATTTAAATAAATCTTAGCCATTCTATGTGACGCCCCCAAAATATGTATACATCTCCCATTCTGAGTCGCCAATTACATGGTACAGAGTACAACTACAACTTAATTATACAACTGTAGTGTAAAATTTGACAAAACATAACTGAGAGTTTTAACATGGATATTATCTTCTAGACAATATCCAAACTCAAATTCAATCTCATTACAATTGTTATCACACTATTTCACAGAATAGTGAGGACTACTAAAACAACCATCTGGACCGTCAATCCATTCCCCGACTAGTCCCAACTATATTCTAATTTCTTGAAGAGAGCAGTGAAGGAAAAGGGTAAGCTCAATTAGCCCAGTAAGAAATATTATGACTAATGTCGACGTCAGGATTTTTATTTGTCCCTTTTCTGTTCTTGTTCTTTGGTGTTCTCATGTAATATGAGATTTGTTTGAAAAAATAAGTTGTGACAAGGTCCGACATGTATATGTCGACGAATAGACTGTAAGAGTCGCCAGTTGGTTTTTTAAATAGTTGTACCAACACAACCGAGAAAAGGTTTGCACAATGACCTAGTGACGTGACACTACTAAACGGGTCTGTGAAACCGAGATTCATTAGGGTCTGGGGGCTTGTTTATGCGGAGGGAAGGTGTTAGGCACCCCCCGACATCCGTGTTACCACAGTGACCGCCACTTTTCAAGAAACTGTTATATGAATGTGTGTGTGTGTATGTGGGTTAATGTGCAGTTATATGGAAGTAGTGCGAGGCCTCGTTCGCACCTATATACACAGGGTATGAATTTGTGTAAAAAATCAGTTTTAAACAAGATATGACAGTGATGTTTTGTAAAAAAAGGTTTTTTAAACCCTTATGCTCAATAGTAATTGAGACCTTTTACACTTCCATTTTTTTATTAAGTGTTCGACTTGATTTTTTTTAAATATCGAGATGTGAAGCATCCTCGGAAAAATAATATACAAAGTAATGCCAAACTCCTCGTGGGCATGAAAACCTTTTGAGGAAATTAAGACACCGTGAATAAATTTACAAGCTGCTTACAGCTGAAAATGTCCATCACGGGAATCGAATCTAGATTCAGTAGACTAAATCTGTGATCACATGATTTCTAGGCTCATATGATGCCACAATTTATATAAAAGCAGTAAGCAGTTATATATATAAAAGCTGTAAATATATATATATATATATACAGACATGATCAGCCACCACGAAGCACCTCCATGGGGGATCATAAATGTAAATAAAACTGTAAAAGTGATCAACCACCACGTAAGTAAACTCCAAAGGGACAAAAGTACACACACACACACACACACACACACACACACACATATATATATATATATATATATATATATATATATATATATCAATCTGTTGTCGAACTTTGTTCGATGAGCACAGATTTTACATCCAATATGCGTTTCTTATTTATAAGTATATATATATATATATATATATATATATATATATATATATATATATATATATTTAAAGCAAATAAACGCTCCAGGACGTAAGTCAGGCTCAATCGAGGCATAACTCGATAATGTTAGTCCATATATATAAAAATATATATAAGTATATATATATATATTTACAAACTGAAATGAAACCACGGACCGAAGTCCGGACATACACACGCAACACGACTCTCAACGTGAAGAATGGTGTGTGCAAAGATGAAGAGAAAGGTGTTAAAGTGTGTAAGAAGGCTTACAGTGGACTGCCAAAGAAGACTTCTATATCTTTAAGTGGATGAACACTCGGCTCCCATTGGTAAAAATATAGCTATATATGAGCTCACAAGTGTTTAAAATGAGAAAGCACTCAGTTTATAGTGTGTACAGAGCAAATTTGACAGGGTTTCCTCGCCTTTTTCTCTTAAAAAATGGCCACCCCAAGCCCTCTATTTATAGAGGGGGAGCCTCAGATGTACCTGCGACTACCCAGGGTGCCCCGGGCTCTGCGAGTCTCGCTATCTCAAAGTACATGCACGCGTGCACTGTGATGTCCGCTCGAAATTTTAGAATTGCAATCCGGGCATCCGATTGAGGTGTATAAGACCTATTTTGGACCGCCGTTGTCTAGAGCTATGCCATGACATGGGATTAGAGATTGTACAAAGTCAGGAAGATGGGACCATGCCCTTCGGTCTTCAAGCTTCAAATTCTATCTGGTGTGTTGCCCTGCGTAGTAGTCACTCGGGATTGGACCTCCTTGGTTTTTTTAGGACATTGTTGTGTAAAAATATATGTATGTTGTTGTTGTTGAGATGGCACGATGTAGGATTGAGGTGGCAAAATGACAATTTTACCCCTCATCGGGGTTATCTCTGGTTTGTGCTGATAAAGCAGACGTTGCTCAGGGTTATCTCTGAGATTGGACTGCTGCAAGTACTGAAGGTCCTCAGGGTTATCTCTGAGCTGTTCCTGTCTTCCCGATGTTATCTCTGGGTCTTGTATTGAGTGCCTCGGTGTGAGTTCCTAGGTTGAAGCTAACTGCATGCATTTGAAACAAGCATTTCCGGGGTTATCTCCGGAACTGCAATTGTACTCCTTGGGGTTATCTCCAAGGTTAGCCCTGCTATTCCCAGTGTTGTTTCTAGGACTGGAACTGAGCATCTCGGGGTTATCTCCGAGACAGAACTGTCTTCTCCGGTGTAATTCCTGGTATTTAAACTGTGTCATCTCCCGGGGTTATCTCTGAAAGATGAATATGCCCTCCTGCAATGTTAGTGACAGGTGTGCAAAAAATTTTGAGTGTCTACAAATGCCCCTCTTTATCATATTCATGCAATGAAATGGCATGGATATGATAAAGAATCCTAGACACTTGAAATGCAACAAGATAAACATGATGCCATGTGCAGCAACATGATGCAAATGTATGATGCATATGGAATGTTGGATTATTATCCAACATGGTAGGAAGATTGCTGGCTCTCTGTTGCTTCGACCAGGGATGGCAATAGATAAGTAGCCTGATGAACTGTCATGGACGTGCGATCCACAACTACCAGGAATCTTTGGGATTTTTTAACATTGGGGTTATCACCAAAGTCTTGAATCCTTGATACAGACTTTACGCTGAAGATGTATCTCTCATGTATAAGAGACTCTATGTGGATGCAGCCTTGTCTGTTTGAGGATGTGTATAACATATTCCATCATCGGTCCTCCCCGATGAGGTTGATCCTTCCTGGTTTGTATCTCTAGGACATATCAATGTTCTGTCGGAGTTACTGCCAACAGTTTGTGTTGTCAGGGTTTCCTGACCTTCCCTGACACGTACGTCACCGGATAATACCCATGTTGGGCAAACTGTCAAGGTTGCTTGACCTTCATTGACTTATGCGTGAACAAAAAATGAGTGACACCCCCGCCGGGGAATCTATGTTTGAACAGAATGCGAGATGCCCCCACCGTGGATCTGCTTGATCTTCGCTGACGTGTGCATCAACGGAAAAATGCGTGATACCCCCGTCGGGGATACGTACTTTGACATATGAAAACGCATGATACCCCCATCGGGGATATATTTGAGAATGCGTGATGCCCTCGCCGGGGAATCTATATTTGGACAGATGAAGACGTGTGATGCCCCCGCTAGGGATACTGCTTGAGAATGCGTGATGCCCCCTTCGGTGAATCTGTGTTTAAACAGAATGCGTGATGCCCCCGCCGGGGTATCTGTGTTTGAACAGAATGTGTGATGCCCCCACCGGGGATCTGCTGAGAGGATTAGGGCGACGACCCTGAATTGGCGCCATTGGACCTGCATAAGGTATTGTCGAGTGTGACTTGTAATAGTTGAGATCATCGGTATAGTGTACCCTATGTTCGGGCGAACACCAATGAGTGATGTGCAGACCCACGACTCGGTCTGAGAAAACCAGGATTTTAAGCTATTCTGCCCAATTGCGTAGCGTTTTTATTCCTGATTTGGCCTTTTCAGCTTGTGAAAACTCCGTTGCAACTCGAGCTGGAGCGAGACGGAGGGGTGGGACCCACGTAAGGGTGCCGCAGGTACCCTACTGATGGCAGCAGTGGACTGCTGGCCGGTAAATCAGGGCTATTAAAATTTGCAGTTTGCCTTTTCAAGTAATTTTCAAGTCGCGCCGCGAAGGAAATCTGAGAGCTCTTCTTCAGACCTGCTGAGTTCGGATGTATTTCTGCAAATTTTGTCACCGTACAAGTGTTCTAAACTGTCCTGGTAACGTATGCATGTATTCTTTTTCAGTTTTTATCCGTCGAAAAATGACTTATCACATGGAATGCATCTAAACACATAGTAGTGAATATGCATGCTCTAATGACTTGATAAAAAATATTCAACATAGTAAACGTTAATATTAAACCATGCTGAACATAATTATGTGAAAATTTTAGACTTTTGAGACAGTCAAATTGGCACCTTTTTTCTGCTATTTCTTATTCTATTTGAGGACAAATGAGCAAAAGGTAAAAATGCAAAGTAATCCTGGTAATTAAACTACCCTTACGGATTGATGACTTTAACTTTTTAATGCATATAATATGTATATGACTGTGGGCAGGTGTGCTACTGAATGGCCACCTAGTCATTCCTATGTGCATGTGGATAGTCCTATTTACATAGGGGACTATGGAAAAATTTTCCACAATGTAGGCATTGAATAGTCATTCATTTTTAACTTTACTGTAGACGTATGTTAAAGTAATTCATGCATGCATGTAGTCATAAAATGCATCTTGAAAAGAAAGCTCCGGGATAAAAATTACCACACCCTTTCTGAGGTGATTTGGAAACTTTTGTCCAGATATTATGGATCCAGATCAGCCGAGTAGTTCCCGTAGGACCACTTCTGGTGTACGAAGGAGGGCTTTTGAAGTGTCTCACCTGCGTTCTATTAGACAGCCTCATCGGTTGGTGGAGGCGGTGATACGTCCAGTCCAGGTTGATGTGACGGACGACGAGGATGAAGAGGAGGATGTTCCGGTTGCAGACCCCGCTTGTGCTGCACATGTTCTCCATAGGGACCTCCCGAGTATTCAGGTGGCAAACCCAGAGCTCCTGGGAGATTTGAGTCGACATTTCTCGATGTATTTGCACGCCAACGAGGTATCAAGTTAGATCTTAATCCTCCTTCTTTCCTATTGATGAGGAGTAAAGGATTTTGATAGGTTCCCGACTTTACACAGCCTCGAGGGAACTGGTTCAGCATTCACTCCATGTACTAGTCTCTGCATCCCGACTATAGAGCAAATTTGCATGACTGGGGATTTGGGGCGTTCTTTTCCATCCTTCCCCGCCGTTGTCCCTAGGGCATTGTCTGAGCACTAGTTTCACCAGACTCAGTCACTCCATTTATTGGACTATGAGGTGATGATGACACCGATGGATTGGTGGTTTATCACAGGTATGGAGTTTGGAGGGGCACCAATGCCTTGTATGGCAAATATTACTCCGACTGCCGTCAGATCCTTGCTAGGAGTTCCAGCTGAGGTGCTCAAAGGCAGGACCGTCCGTACGGGTCCGTTGAGCATAGACGCCATGAGTGGACTATTGAGTGAGCCTATACCAACTGATGTCAGAGTCAGGGATCGCATTCTTTGGTGATTGTTCTTGATGATCATTAAGGGCTACTTCATAGCTGATAACTCTTCTACGGTGTAGTTTGCTTTGATCAGTGCCACTCAACATGTGGACCGTATTGGAGAGTATGATTGGGGTTCCTATACCTTTTCCTATTTCCTCAGGGGCTTGCGTATGCGTTCGCAGGGCTTGACTAAGGCTTGGTTAGGATTCTACCCATTTTTGCTGGTGAGTATTTCTCTTTTGATTTCCCATGTATAGGTTTAAGAGTGTTCACTGACAGCAGATGTTTTGCCTTTGTGTTGGCAGTTTTGGGCCTATGAGAGGCTCCCATGTTTGCGTCATGTGAGTGTGTTAGGTTTAGATACCTATCCATGAGGACGGCGATGGCATCATTCCATACTGACGGAGGTCCCGGTAGCTGAGGGTTTTACTCATTGCCGCCTACAACTGGAGTTATTGACAGCTGACGTCATCACATGGATTCCCTATTCTAGGGAGCACTTGACCATTGGTTTTGAGGATGGGTACCCGACTGGCGTCGAGCACGTGATATCCAGCAGTACGGTTCCTCTCTTCATAGATGGAGGATGGGAGCTCTATTTAGGAGAGCGTGCTATTAGGAGCACCACAGGAGAGATCCGTGTACCGATCTTACCTCCTGCCAGGCATTACTGGCCTGTGTTACAGTCACCCGTCACTGATATCCCATTGTTGGGTGTTGACAGTTTTGCACTATCAGAGGGTCCCTGCACTCAGGAGATATTCCAGCATTGGTGGTCCCCTCGTACTATTGGAGCCCAGACCCGCGCCACTCAGTTTATGGGGGATATGGTTCCAGGATCTGTGATGATGACGGATTGGCTAGCCTGTGTCTGAGATCTTACTCATTTGATATATATTGACAGTTTGACCCAGCGACTGGATCGGGTATATTTCTCTATCCGGCATTTGGGCAGAGATCCGACAGAGGCAGATACTTTTGATCCTTCTAGCTCAGGCGCTGGCCCCTCAGATGACCCGTATTTGGCTTTGTTGGCGTAGATCCTCCTTTGTATAGGCCTGATATCCCTGTTGATAGAGATCCAGTGATTCAGGAGGAGTTACATCAGGTAGACAGGATTGATTATATAGATATTGACACCATTGTCTTCTTCTGATGTGTATTCTCATTATCTCTTTTGATAGGCCTCTGTTAGTAGTAGGACGTCTATGCCCTATTTCCCTATATTTTTAGCTGTATAGAGATGATGTATTAGATGATGATATACTTAGGAATGTATGTATAGTTTTATATTCCCTATATCATATTGCCATCTATTATTTGTAATGCATGTATCATGTTATGCATATCTATGTATGTCCAGAGATATTCAGCATTGACCCCTGGATGGTCTTATGATACGGCCTACACAAATGTCTTCTTCGACAGTCAGCCGCATAGATCACACCCCACCAAACTTAGTAGCCTCCTGTCTGAGGTCGTGGTATGATAGTATGTCATTTCCAGATAGGGTGATCGTAGATCTGCTACTACAACATTCCATGTCCCTCTTGATGTTTCAGGTTCCTGCATGTTTTGTGGAGGGTATGCTGGAGCATTGGATACTAGAGAGATAGGTCTTTCAGTTTAGTACTCAGGAGTTGACTCCTACATTGGAGGAGTATGAGCGGTTGATGGCTTTGCCCTTAGACATGCCTTGCGCTCATATGGCTGTCAGAGATATGCGCCGACAGTTCATGACCCTCACCGGGTTACGACGTAGAGTAGTAGAGGATGAGATTCCATCCGGTCATGTACTATCCCAGCGTTTCCTGATAGACAAGTTTGGCTCATTGGATAGCTATACACGTCATTCTGGGGATTTCACCACACCAGAGGATCAGTGGCATTTGGCCAAAGTGGATGTATTCTTGATGTGCATAGTAGCGTATGTATACATGCCACTATATATGGATGAGTTGGACATCAGTGTTATCATGGCAGTGAGAGATCTCAGGGAGGGTCATACCATTATTTCGATGATTATGGCGGAGACGTTTAGGTCAGCCACGTTTTGCAAAGACCTACCTGCGCAGGGTATTCATGAAGCGATTGGTCATGTTGTATGTGTGGTTTATGTCACACTTGAGACCGATTGGCACTTTCCGTCGACACAGGTACTGCTTTACCCACAATATAGCTATGTCTTACTCCTTTCAGCCATCGGAGTATACAAACGTTATGTCTTGGTCGGTATTCTTGGCGGAGATCAGTGATCCGTTTGGCATCCTGCCATGCACAAGGCTCAACTAACCTTACAACTTTATTACTCAGGCTCTGGGCATGGATTATCTCCATCTGGCTGGTTTGAGGGGCATGACTACCTTTCACCAACTGGTCGTGATGTCACAGTTTGACCAGTTCCAGGACTTCCATCCTTTTGAGGGGGCGTTAGGTCAGCGTTTAGCTTCCCGCCATCTATCAGCAGAGGACCGATCCTGGGTGTATACATGTTTGGATCAGCGTGAGATAACTGATTTTTCTATTAGCCATCCGGGCTGTTCGCCAGAGTATTCTGCATGGATGGATACAGAGACTTCATCGGCTGCGGCGGTATCCACAGTGCCGGGTACTGATTCAGATGGTGGGGAGTCCATGGAGGATATTGATTCACCTACCAAGGAGGAGCCATCCACTAGGTTGCCAGTAGCTCTTTTAGATTCTCCTAGTACTAGCACTGTTGTGATCCAGCATTTAGCACAGTACTTCGAGAAGAGTCTCCATTTGCTGACCTTTGAGAGAGATCAGGCCAGAGCCTTGATGTTGACAGTTCTTGATGGGAGAGACGCAACTCTATTAGAGAGAGATGAGGCATTAGTTCGTAGAGATGCCGCTGTTGTTGAGCGGGATGAGGCCAGATTAGCCAGAGATGCTGTGAGAGTTAAGAGGGATAGCGCCATATCTGCACGGGATGTAGCCGTCACAGATAGTACTATAGTGAGGTCCCTTACCACTAGCATGATTGCAGAGATGAGCACGTACATTGATGAGCATAGAGTCACCATGCAGATGGCTGTAGATCTGTTAGCTCGTGTGGATACCCTTGTACAGGAGACCACATCGTTACCTCCTTCTGCTGAGAGGGATGCCATGTTGGGCTTGATAGCACACATATACACTGATTTGTAGATGGGCTTGTATTTTCCTGCACAGACTGGCTTAGCCATATTTTCATGTACAGTTCATATTATACATATCAAATAACATTATATATAGCAGGGAAATATATTTTTGATTACTTCCCTTTCAGTTATGCCTGGATACTTGCTTGATATTTTGCCTATTTCTTCAGGGCTTGTGATCTTGATGTATTCTAAATTCCTCCTTGATGGATGGACATTGAGTTGTCACTGGATAGTTCAGAATGGATCGTTGATCTGTGTGTATCCCTACCATCTCTTTGGTGTCTTGGGAATGGTTTCTATATGGAAATATGAAGAGGAGTGTGGATTTTCCTCTCTGAGATTGACCGCCCCATATATGGTCACCAGTACTCCTATTTAGGAGGAGCCTAGCTAATTCCATCTCTTATGGATTGGTATTGCTCTTTGAGGCACAACTGCATCTTAAATGGTCGTCGAATCTCCTATTTAGGAGGAGTTCAGGTAATTCCATCCCTTTGGTCTAAAGCTGATGAAATGTGGTGGATTGAAGGATGATCCCAATACCAGATGACAAGTCTTTGTGTTTTGGTAGGGGGTGAGACCGAACCATGAATGGCTGCCTACGTACTCCTATTGAAAAGGAGATCAGGTCTGTGTAGTTCGAACCTGGTGTAAAAAGTTCAACGATGTATGTGGCAGAAAGGGTGTAGGAATGTTTTTGTTATTTTTTGTTTGTGTAATGAGAAGGGTGTAGAAATGTTTTTGTTATTTTTGTTTTATTGCGACCGGGCCATATAAAATGGTTGCCTACGTACTCCCGGGTATCGGGGAGATCAGGTCTGCGTAGTTCGCCCCTCAGGTCGATTTATGGCCGATAAAAAGCTTGATCCCATGTGCAGGACAAACTGCGGGGAAAAAGAAAGTTTGATCCTAAGTTCAGGATAAACTGCAGGTGTGAAAAGTTTGATCCCATGTTTGAGATAAACTGTAAGTGTGAAAGGTTCAATCCCTAGTGGGATAACCAAAGTTGTATGAATGGATTGAAGCCAGGCTGCTGACTTGAAGAGTATGTTTCCCTGAGGGGCAAAGTGTGAAAAAGAGTTGTATGTAGTGAAGGTTTAAAGAACCGGAATGACTGGTGATCTGATGATCCAACACTAGGATGTTTGCTTGATGGTAACCTCAGACATAGTACCATTTCACGCTGTCCGAGTTGATGAGTTGTGGAAATTCATCGCCGTTAATTTCCTGTAACCTGAGAGCGCCTCCTGTTAATACCTCCTTGACAACAAACAGGTCTTCCCAGTTTGGAGCAAATTTTCCTTTGGACTGATCTTGGTTGTCAATGATCTCCTTTAAAACTAAGTTATGTTATTTAAACTGCCATAGCCGGACTTTTCTGTTATAGGATTTGGCGATCCTTTGTTGATATAACTGACAATGGAAGATAGCCGCGGTTCGCCTTTCATCTATTAGAGATAATTGGTGATACATGTCTTGTACCCATTGGTCTTCATCCAGCTGAGCGTCTATTAACATTCTAAGGGATTCCATTTCCACTTCTACGGGTAGCACTGCTTCCATCCCATAGGTTAATGCGTAGGGGGTTGCCCAGTAAAAATGCGCATTGATGTTATGTAGGCTAACAAAGTAAGAGGCAATAAGTCAGGCCATCCTTTGTGGTTGGCGAAAATCTTTTGCATTATCTTCTTGATGTTTTTGTTAGCCGCTTCAACAACACCATTCATCTTTGGACGGTAGATGACGGAGTTAAGGTGTTTGATATGAAATTTGCTGCACAAATCCTCCATCATTTTGTTGTTGAGGTTCTTAGCATTGTCTGACACAAATACCTTTGGTTGTCCATATCGACAGATGACATTGTTTCTGATGAAAGAAATGATGACTTCTTTGGTAACCCCTTGGGAAGGAGGCTGTTTCTACCTATTTGGTGAAGTAGTCAATCATGGTGAAGATAAACTGATGCCCATTACTGGCTTTGGGCTCAATGGGCCCAATCACGTCCATTCCCCACATTGAGAAGGGCCAGGGCGAACTCATATTATGGAGTTCCCTTGGAGGGGTGTGGATGGCATTTCCATGAATCTGGCATTGATAGCACCTCTTGACGTGATCATCACAGTCAGCTTTGAGGGTAAGCCAGTAATGTCTTGTCCTGAGGATCTTCTTAACAAGTAGGGGGCCACTCATATGTGGGCCACATACTCTACCATGGACCTCATCCCTGAGCCTCTGAGCTTGGTCCTTGTCCAAACATCTGAGGAGACCTAATCCTACATCTCTTTTATAGAGTGCATCTCCGCTCAGGTAGAATTTCATAGCAAGTCAATGGATCCGCCTTTTCTCAGTCGGGCTCTCCTCAGCGGGTGTAGATCCATCTCATAAATACTCATTGATGTGCTGATACCGAGGATTCTTGATGGGAAGTAGCTCATCCGATACTTCTCTAACATAGTTCCCATAGGCTGGTGCCTTTTGCAGGGCAAATATGATGCTTGGCATGTGTTCCTTGTCAAGTACGTGAATCAAGGAGGCCAAAGTTGCTAATGCATCTGCAAAGTCATTCCTGTTACAGGGAATGTGTAGAAAGGAGATCTCTTCGAACTCCAAAGCCATATGTAAAACTTGTCGATGGTAAGGTAGAAAATGAAGCTCTTTGGTTTAATAGATTCCCGTGGATTATCTGATTACCAACTCTGAATCCCCAAAGATAGTTAACCGTCTGATTCCCATTGAACGGGCAAGTTTTAACCCCATGATACAGCCTTCATACTCAGCTGTGTGGTTGGTGCTGACAAACTGCAATTTGACGACGACGGATATCGCTTCCCTCGCATCGGATACTAGAACTCGCTCCGGCCCAGAGCCTTCCATATAATAATGTACTCCATCAAAATACATTTTCCATGTATAACATGTATCATACTGATGGTGTTGCTGAACTTCCATTACCCCTTCATCGGGGAAGTATGTTTCTAAGGGTTTGAAGTCCCCTGAAAGGTGCGGCGGCCAGTTGATCCGTAATTCCTTGACCTTTGATGGATTTTTAAATTACGTAGATGATGTTAAATTGTTGTAGGATCAACTGTCATCTGGACAGCCGACAATTTAACATGGGTTTACTGAACACGTACTTGAGAGTATCCAATCGGGATATGAGATGGGTTGTGTGACCATGGAGGTAATGATGTAACCTCACGGAAGCCCATGCTAAAGTACAACAAGTCTTCTTAATCAGAGTGTACTTGTGTTCATTGCTGCTGAATCTTTTACTAAGATAGTAGATATCTCGTTCTCAGCCTCTATCTTCTTTCTGCCCCAGCATGCAACCCATGGCATTGTCACTTATGGACATGTACATGAATAGGGGAACATTATCCCTGGGAGGTACCAAAATGGGAGCTTTGACTAGCTACTCCTTGATTGTAAGGAAGGCCTTCTGGCACTCATCATTTCATTTCATGGAGGAGTTCTTCCTTAACAACTTGAAGATGGGCTCACAGGTCGTTGTGAGTTAAGAAATAAACCTGCTAATGAAGTTGATTCTTCCCAAAAATCCCCGTATTTCCTTCTCTGTCTGAGGAATGGGCATTTCAATGATGGCCTAGATTTTGGTGGGATCCAGCTCAATCCCCTTGTGTCTGACTAGGAATCCTAGCAACTTTCCTGATTTAACGCCAAAGGCGCACTTGGCTGGAATCAACTCCAAGTTGTACTTACGCAACCTGTTGAAGAGCTTTTGGAGATGGTCTAAGTGGTCTCCCCCCCTTCGGGACTTGACAATGATGTCATCCACGTAGATCTCTATCTCTTTGTGCATTAAGTCATGGAAAAGAGCCATCATAGTTTGTTGATAGGTGGCTCCTGCATTGATGAGGCCAAAAGACAGTCGTCTATAGCAAAAGGTTCCCCAAGGTGTGATGAAAGCAGTTTTCTCACGATCCTCCTCAGTAACCATAATCTGGTGGTATCCTGCGAAGTAATCCGCAAAGGAGTACATGTCGTATTGAGCAGTATTGTCAATGAGAATATGGATAAATGGCACGGGAAAGCTATCTTTAAGGCAATCTTTATTCAGATCCCGGTAATCCACGCAAACTCGCACCTTTCCTCCAGGTTTAGGTACGAGAACTATGTTGGATATCCACTCAGGATATGTGGACACCATGATAATGCCATCTTGAAATTGTTTCACAATTTCTTCTTTAACCTTCAAACTCCACTCAGGTTTCAATTACCTGAGCTTCTGCTTGACTAACTTGAATCCCTCTTTAATGGGAAGGCGATGAAGGACAATGTCAGCGGACAAACCCACTATGTCTTCATGAGACCATACAAACACATCCTGGAATTGGGTTAGTAGTGTAACCATGTCATTCCTCTAGTTTGGAGTAAGGTCTAAACCAATCTGGATTAACTTAGGGCTTTCTAAGGTTCCGAGATTGAAGGAAGTGGTTTGATCAAGGTTGGGTTTAGGTTTGTCTTCGACCCATTCTTTGATCTCCTGAGGCACCTCAATGTCCTCTTGTATTTCCATCAAGGCTAAGTCCAACTTTTCATCAAAGTTACAATCCTTGTGAAGAAGAGGCACCTTATTAGCAAGTACATACACATCTAAATTCAGAGTCCTGAAACAAAATATGCTTTCACTTAATATATGAAACCGTTTAATCATACAGAGTGTTAGCATGTACTGATAAAACAACTGCTAATACTGTACAGAAAAGTAAGCAGTTAATGATATCTACAAGGCAGAAAGAGTTTCTGCCCGTTTTACCCTTGTCGACCAATGCAAGGAGTGTTGCTCCAATTGTCGAGAGCAAAGTCCTGGTGGACTGCAGTGATGGAGGGGCTGTCATGGTCCTCATTCTCCTGAATGATGACCATTACTTCTGGGCAATCATCATCTGGGGTGCATCTGTTTGTATGCTCATCATGGACAATGATGCGTATGTTGGACATCATCTTGGCGATGTCTTGTTTACGTCTTCGTTCCTCTTCTTCCACTTTGGGATCAGGAACTAGGACCTCTTTTCCCTTAACTGATATTAGCTTAGGAAATAGCATAGCCATTATGTTGGCTGGCACCTTTACCAGAGATTGTGCGGGCTCAGGATTTGCAGGTGGATATAATCGTCGTGCGACTGAAGATGAAGGACTATGATGATTCTTATGAGGATTCCTATGACTAGAATTGGAAGAATAACCTAGTCCGACTGTCCCGGTTTGATTGGACACTTGAATTGGGCGCTTAATACCCTGATGATCTTTACCCAGCCCTTGCCCAAGCTGATGACCCAATGACATCATTTCTTGAGTAGCTGTCATCACTTCAGCCGAAATCTTGGGTGTGAGAGGTGGCGTCCCAATAGGATGGTAGTGAGTGCTGCTCACCTCCAGGGCATGAAAACTGACCGGCTCAACTTCTAAATTGAAGCCGATGAATGGTATGTCACCTTGTTTAGGACAGTCCGGCTCAGCATTAACCGTGACTAGACTGTCATTAATGATGTATTTAAGTTGCTGATGAAGAGTAGAGGGTACGGCCCCCACCATTTGAATCCACGGTCTTCCCAATAGCAGGTTATATCCTGAATCTATCTTGAGCACGTGAAAAGTTACATAGAATGTATGGGGACCAATCTCAATTGGCAGTTCAATTTCTCCGACTGAATTTCGGCGGGATCCGTCGAAAGCTTTAATAACCGTATGGCTGATTGACGTTCATCTTCACCAAAGTGGCATAAGGACAAATATTCAGAGACGACCCTCCATCTATTTAGACTCTAGTTAACATGTATTCGGAGGACAAATCGCAATGTGCAACGGTTTGCATTGACCGGTCCCTTCGGGAAGTATGTCATCATCAGTGAAAGATATCACATTGTTGTTAAAAATGTGATCAACCAAATGTTGAAATTTTTCCACATCCACTGATTTTGGCAAGTAGACTTCTTCCAAAACCTTTAGTAAGATCTTCATGTGATCCTCGGAAGTGAAAACCAAGTCCAGTATTGAAATTTGATGTGAGCTTCTCTTAAGCTTAAAACTACCTTGGCTTCATTATGTCCCATAGTACGGAGGAATTTTTTAATCTTCTCCATGGGAATTTTCCCCTTTGATTTGATGAAAGGCTTCATCACCCGTTGGAGAAGATACAGTGGATTCTACTTCGACACTACAACAGTTGTATGAGAGGTGGATCCTTCAGCTTCTCCATAATTCCATGGGACTTTTAGTAAGCTGATAACAGGATACTCTGATCTGAATGGTAAGCTAATTGGCTCTGGTGCAGCCACTTCAAAGGATTGTCAACTCCTTTAAGTTGAATTGCTTGTATTATGAATGGTTTGACAGTCCCATCAGCCTCAGCGGATATAACTGCTACCAATCCCTTCCATTTAGTAGGACTTGTATTCTCTATCTCACATAGCACAGTATCATCGTCTGCTAGTTGTAGGACACTGCTGTTAATTAGATTTTGAATAAGGTGACGGAGTGCCTAGAATTCTTATGTGATATGACCGTGAGAATGGGAGTGATATTGACATACTCCATCAGAATTGAACCGTCCTGAACAGGGATTAATCGGAGATAGAAGGGAGGTGATCATTCCTTCATTGATTAGCATCTGAAATATCTCCTCCATAGGTTGGCCAAAGTATGTAAATTCCCTTCTATTGGCAAAATCCTGACGGGCTTTGGCATTTGCTCTCTTCGTAACTTTGTTCTTCATTGTTTCAATTTCTGAAGGCGATGATGGAGTATTCATAACAAAAGGGAGGAGACTATCATGCTCCTAGCTGACTAATTGGCGTGTGACTTGATGTCGATGGGTCACCAGTTCTGCCAATTGCTCAATTTGCTTACACAGAGCTTTCATCTTTCGTTCCATCATAAACTGGAACTTTGCATAATCCCATTTGTTAACATTGTCTTTGATGGTCTGGGATGATTCACCATTAAAATTGGAACTCTGTCCACTGCTCCAATTAATCATATTTACTTCTTCCTCTTTGTGTTGAGGAAAAGGATTATGTTGTACGTGAGGTTGGTCTGGTTTGGTGACCAAAATCTCACCGTTGTCTATCAAATCTTGGATCTTGTGTTTCAAGGCCCAACAATCCTGAGTATCATATCCAAGTGCCCCGACATGATAAGCACACTTCCGAGTAGTATTGAAACCCTTCCCATTTGGGTTGGCTGGTGGAAGAAGATGTGTGATTTTCTTCTGAGTCAGCAGAAGAGTGAGAATGTTCTCGAGTGAGTTCCCTAAGGGTGTGAACACTGGAGGGTGTTTGACTTCTCTACCTTTAGGAAATGGAGGGTTTAAAGGCTGATCTTGGAAATGGGAGTAGTTTCTCCTCTGGATAGGCATATTCTGATTGCCTTTTTGACCTTGTAGTATCAAGGAAACATCCTCTTCTTTCTTTTTATGGACCCTCCGGGGGTTGTTTCTATAAGTTTCGGACTGGATGTGCTCAACAACAGCTTTAAGGGCAGCTAGGTCTTGAATCTTTCCTGACTTCAATCCCATCTCAGCCATCTCCCCATGTTTAATCATTTCAGAGAATGGTTTACCAATGCCAACTAATACTCTCTCATAGAAAGGAGCTTCTTGTATGTGTATGAAGGTCATAACCATTTCTGACTCTGTCATAGAGGGAATAACTTGAGCAGCAAGACGTCTCCACCTTTGAGCATACTCTCTGAAAGACTCATTAGACTGTTTCTTAACCTTGGTAATCTGATACCGGTCAAGAGCCATCTGAGACTGGAAGCTGTATTGAGTGAGGAAAGCATGAGCTAGCTCTTCCCAACTATGGATCTTTGAGTTGTCTAATCTGGTATACCACGAACGGGCTTCTCCAGTCAGACTCTTTTGGAACAGCTTCATTCTGAGCTTCTCATCCTCTGCATAAGATCAAATTTCTCCAATGAACACCTTCAAATGTGTGTAAGGATCTCCTAACACGTTGTACTTTTCGAAATCAGGAGTTTTGAACTTTTCTGGATAATGAACCCCCAGGAATATACAAAGGTCAGCATATGAGACACTCCCGTGTGCTCCAATTCCTTTGATAGAACGAAGGGTTTCTTCCATTTGAAGGACTTTTTTCCTGATGTCACCGGTGTCTAGATCTCCTTTGAGATAGGTATTTTTAGGGTTTTTGTCTGTAATCAACAGAAATTCTGGATTTATTTTATCCGAACCTCGGGTTCCTCCTTGTGCAGAGGACTCTGTATGTGTGGGCATTTTTGGGCCCTGAGTAGACTGATGTAATTCTTTAAGCAGAACAGCCAAATCTGTAATATGTTTACTTAATCCATCGAATTCTTCGCGGGAAACGAGATTAGATTGGTCAGATGAAGACATGATTGTATGTAGGCTCGTGGCCTTTTTGGACTTTGAACGGGTAATAGGTCAGATTGTTTCCCTGCGAAAGACTTACACAGTTTAGTCTTAGGGAATGTGTAAATGTTTACATGCTATGTGATGTATCCATCTTAGGAATATTATCTTGCAAAATGGATGTTTGCTGTTTGTGACACAAGATAGCATGTGAATTTAAATATGCACGTACACATATTTCTTCATATTTCCCATTACATAGAGATGAATATGGAATGAAATTATGAGTAATTTGAAATGAGAAAACATGAAGAGACTTTCCTCCGCATTTGGTTTATCAGAGGTTGACCTATCTTAGGTTACTCTCGCGGATTTTTGGCATGAAGGTTCCCAAATCATCGCAATCTACTTGACGGGAAGTTAATTCGGTCTTTCAACTGGAGTGAATCTGGGTGGTGCCTTTCCTGAGCCTCATTGGAATTAGTCTTCCTACGAGTCCAGTAATCAAACACCTACAGGATAGCATCCTGGTGGAGGAGCCACACAACATACATTCACATACAACGTGTCTCACCTTTTATGAAAATGATGACATATGCGAAACACTAATATCACAAGCAGATATAGTGTAAAGCATTAAGCGCAGTAAATATATGCATTCATACACATTTATCATAAATGTAAATGTAACATCCACACACAAGCATATAACAATTTTGAAAAGATTGTAATAGCGGCTTAAGCCCTCTTATTGACATCCCCAGCAGAGTTACCACCTATCGCGTCGGGATTTTTATTTGTCCCTTTTCTGTTCTTGTTCTTTGGTGTTCTCATGTTAGGTGAGATTTGTTTGAAAAAATAAGTTGTGAAAAGGTCTGACATGTATATGTCGACGAATGAACTGTAAGAGTCGCTAGTTGGTTTTTTAAATTGTTGTACCAACACAACCAAGAAAAGGTTTGCACATTGACTCAGTGATGTGACACTGCTAGACGGGTCTGTGAAACCAAGATTCATTAGGGTTCGGGGGCTTAGTTATGCGGAGGGAAGGTGTTAGGCACCCCCCGACATCCGTGTTACCACGGTGACCGCCACTTTTTAAGAAACTGTTATATGAATGTGTGTGTGTGTGTGGGTCAATATGCAGTTATATGGATGTAGTGTGAGGCCTTGTTCGCACCTATATACACAGGGTTTGAAGTTGATTAAAAATTCAGTTTTAAACAAGATATGGCAGTGATGTTTTGTAAAAAAAGATTTGTCAAACCCTTATGTTCAATAGTAATTGAGACCTTTTACACTTCCATTTTTTTATTAAGTGTTTGGCTTGATTGTTTTTAATTTTTGAGATGCAAAACATCCTCGGAAAATAATATACAAAGAAGTGTCGAACTCCTCGTGGGCATGAAAACCATCTGAGGAAGTCAAGACACCGTGAATAAATTTACAAGCTACTTACAGCTGAAAATGTCCATCACGAAAACCAAATTTAGATTCAGTAGACTGAATCTATGATCACATAATTCCTAGGCTCACATGATGCTGCAATTTATATGAAAGTAGTAAGCAGTTATATATATAAAAGCTGTAAATATATATACAGACATGATCAGCCACCAAGAAGCACCTCCATGGGAGATCAAAAATGTTAATAAAGCTGTAAAAGCAATCAACCACCACGAAGTAAACTCCAGGCGGGACATAAAGTACACACACACACATATATATATATATATACATATATATATACATATATATATATATATATATATAAAAGTAAAGAAACATATAGGATGTAAAATCTCAGCTCATCGAACAAAGTTCGACAACAGTTGATATATATATATACATATATATATATATATACGAAATCAAATAAACGCTCCAGACGTAAGTCTAGGCTCAATCGAGGCATAACTCGATAATGTTAGTCCATATATAATAATATATATATATAAGTGTATATATATATACAAACTGAAATTAAACCACGGACCGAAGTCCGGGCATACACACACAACACGACTCTCAACGTGAAGAATGGTGTGTGCAAAGATGAAGAGAAATGTGTTAAAGTGTGTAAGAAGGCTTACAGTGGACTGCCAAAGAAGACTTCTATATCTTTAAGTGGATGAACACTCGGCTCCCACCGTTAAAAATATAGGTGTTTAAAATGAGAAAGGACTCAGTTTATAGTGTGTACAGAGCAAATTTGACAGGGCTTCCTCGCCTTTTTCTCTTACAAAATGGCCACCACAAGCCCTCTATTTATAGAGGGGGAGCCGCAGATGTACCTACGGCTGCCCGGGGTGCCCTGGGCTCCGTGGGTCCCGTTGTCTCAAAATACGTGAATGCGTGCACTATGTTGTCCGCTCGAACATTCAAAATTGCAATCCGGGCATCCGATTGAGGTGTATAAGACCTATTTTGGACCGCCGTTGTCGAGAGCTACGCCATGGCATGGGATTAGAGATTGTACGAAGTCAGGAAGATGGGACCATGCCCTCCGGTCTTCAAGCTTCAAATTCTATCTAGTGTGCTACCCTGCGTAGTAGTCACTCGGGATTGGACCTCCTTGGTTCTTATTGTAACACCCCCTTCCCGAAAAGGAAAGGGAGGTCACGTGCAAAGCACAACAAATCTCAAAATAAATAAACAGAGCACTAACAACCTCAAAATATTAATAGTGGTGATCCATTAATAAAGTAATAAGTACAATTCTCCAAACTAAGTCAAAATAATCAAAACTTAAAATTCGAATCAACCTAAATGGTCAAAGGCAAAAATCTCATCACACTAGTACGAATCACCCCTCGCAAACTCGCCGGAAGAAAAACACAACATGAGCCAATTGCCCAAAGACGGATACGGATATACAAAAGATATACAATCGATATAATGAAAATAATCGAGACAAAAATCTTTGAATAAAGCCTCAAGTGCAAATACCAACGAAAATATAATATCCAAAGATCCGAATGGAATATATCCGAATCAACGATTGAATATATCCGAATCAACGTAATTAGCGAAACCAATAAAAGAATAAAGAAATAACGAATCAAGTAACTAACTCAATGACTTGAACTGAACAGAAACCTACAAAACTAATCCAATAAAATAATAGGCTGAAATAAATGGTTGGAGTTATTTTATACCGAATGAGCTCAGAAATACACATTGCCACACAGGCAAGTCAAAATAATGTCACACAGGCAAATCAAATGATGCCACATAGGCAACCAAAATAATGCCACACAGCACATCAAAAAACAATGCCACAGCTGTGCAAGTCAAAATATATAATGCCACACAGGCAGCCAAAATAATGCCACACATGCAAATCACACATTGGACCGCGAATCCAAATATATGCAAATCGGATAGGTGTGTTTGGCACAACATCACCAGTCCGCAGAACAGAAAACTAGGGTTAACCCATACGCCTCCCACAACAAAACACCAAATGGCCCACTTCCTTCGGAGCCCAAAATGGAGACGTCGTGGACTAATCACACCGCCACGGAAAGTGTCACGTCTCTCGGGCCAAGACGACGTGCATGTGGTACCCCCACAGGTGGTTATAACTCAGGTATACTCTACGGTATATTCTAACAAAAATACCATGTCACAACACATGCGACATAATACCAACAAAATGGTTCTATATGTACATGTTGAACCAAATCAAATTATAGTCACAAGGTCTCAAAAAGAAGGTAGCAACATGTACCGCTCTACAATTATCAAAATTAAATACTAAACATGATATCCTAATTCAAAGAGTACAAATACGAGTCCAATGTGTCAACTCCAAAATGAAACAAATATATGAATTTCACAAGAAACAATTATGTGAAATAATAACAGAATTTGAAACGAGGAACAAAACGAACAAATCAAATTTAACAAAAGTATCGCTGAAATAGTACAGAATCCGTACCTGATACTTCCAAACCATTTATAGCACACTCTACAAAATCTTACCCTCAAATGCCAACGATATCAAATACAAAACGTTATTCATCACCTAAACATATTCACCTCAAATTAAATATAATCCAATTCAATAATTCCAAAATAATTCATAATCTATTTAATATGCCTTTAATCATCGCCTTATATCAATTATTAATACTCCAAAATTTATATTCCAAATATAACTCTTTAAGTTCCTTCCGTCCGAACTAATTACACAAATTAATAATACTAAATGTAAGTACATTTATAAAAATATGAACACTTCTATTTGGTACGACTATAAAATATAATTACTTATAATATTAAGATTTAATTCATTCCATATAATCTTAAATATTTATTTGTATAACATCTCTTACAAATTATGCAAGTTTTCGTAAACTTTAATTACTACTGCTATATATATATTTTTATTAAAGAAATCATCAATTTATTATTTTAGGATCTCCAAAATCAATCATGCATTACTCCCTAGATTCAATCTGATTGGAATAAAGTGATAATAATAATAAGTACATCCGTATAAGTATTACATTAATAAATAAACTCTCCCATCTTTAAAGATCGCTCTTAGTTCTTGAATTACAAAAGTACTTGCTCATGATGAAAAAAAATAACATACTAAATTTAATAATTTAATATGGAACCACGTGATTTATCCCCACTTTATATAATGTATAATATACTTACTTATTACTGATAAAATTTTCTCACTGGTGATCAAAATCTCTAGTCATTCTTCACCTGAGCCCCCTTTGTAGTTGTTTCCTTTATCTCCAAAGTAGCCACCTCTTCTTATTCAGTTTGTATAATGAAGTAATATTATGTTTAGCTATTTATTAATTAAGTTGCCCTAATAAACTTCTATTTGGGTTAAATTAATATTAAGGCCCAAATTTTAACCACATAATATTATCTATCACTTATTAATATTTATTAGCCCACATAATTTAAATAACTAGTTTGACCCAAATAAATGACAAGTTCCAAACAATATGTTTTAAGAATATAAATTTAATATTTTTTTTTTTTGGGATATTACATTACCTCCCCCTTAAAAAGGATTCAGTCCCCGGAATCAAAAGAATGAAAAATACCTAATTATCAAAAGAGATGAGATATCTCATTCGAATAGACTCCTCTATCTCTCAAGTAGCTTCCCGCTACGAATAATTTTACCACAAGACTTTAACAAAAGGAATTATCTTCCTCAAATATTAATTTAATCAGTTATTTAATTATCTACTAAAAGAATTTAATTTTCCAAACAAAACAAGGAAGAAAAGAAAGAAACAAAATCATTTACCTTTTCCCATTTAAACACAATTGTATAAGATAAAATCAATTAATATTTAATTATATAAAAAAATAGATTATTACATTTTTCACCCCTTAAAAATAATTCTATCCTCGGAATTCAAATAAGCTACAGAAAAAAATAAATAAATTTAGTTACGACGTAGCGTCGCCATTTGTAACGATCAACGTGGATAAGTCATCAGTCCACATAATTATCAATGTACTTGTAAAAGATTAGTCAGCTACCGTGTCAAGTCTTGGTAAGGTTCTTCGCGTTAAATCACATGATCCACTGTTGGTGCGGGCCCCCCGTTAATATCTTTGAGTTTCATTCTTGCAAGCGACGCACGTACTCTTGAACATAATTCAAATCACAAACATTTTCTTCATCTAAATCTGATTCAAATAACCAAAATATTTAAAATTATTTTTAACTCGTTAAAATGTTTATATTCCACACATGACAAAGATCTAACAAATTATTTTTATTTAATTTTACATAAATTCACGCAAAACTCTAAAGACATCAGATAACCAAAACAACTATGCAAACCATATTACCAACTCTCCCCAAGTCCTCAAGAGTTTCAAAATATCTCATCCTTAATTTGAACTATTCACCAAATAATATTACACCAAAGAATATACTACTAATATCTCTTTATCACCAACTCTCCTAAGTCCTTAAGAGTTTCAAAATATAATAACCTCTAATCAAATTAGTTCTCAAATATTATTACACTAAAAATATACTACTACTAAGATCTCTCCATCACCATACCAAACTCCAAATCATATATCCTACTATCTGAATAAACAAATGATAGCTTTCAAAATCTCTTAAAGATTCATCAGTTAATATCTAATCATTTAATAAATCAATCATTCTCTTAGTGCAAACCTTAACCCAACAAATTCCAAAATCTCCTCATACTATCACTCAAAATTTCATATAAGATAACTCCAATATTCTACTAGGAAATAATCGCAAAATTCATTTACTCCAAAAAATTAATCTAATTACCTCGAATCTTTACAACAACTCAAAATTACAAGAGATCCTTTATACTTAATAGTTTTCACTTTATCATATTATCCCACCGATTCACATACCTCAAATTATTCACAACTTAACAAAATCGTAATCTAACCCAAACAAAATCCTCAATTCCAAAATCATAATAATTTTTAATTACTAAATAACTCTTAACAAATAATTCTCCCATATCAAAACTTGCGATACAAATGCTCATATCATAATCGTATAATCATTTCCTTAACTGAACAAAATATGATATTATTCTCCTTAATAATCCAATCACAATCCTTAACTAATATTATTGTTCCAACGCATAACAATAATAATCTTAACAAATTATCTCGCCTTTCTCAAATCAACTACAACTCAAAGAACTAAAAAAACACTTGGTCAGAATAAGACCAACCAAACAGAGAACAAAATCAATTCAAACTCCTACGTGTACCCAGTGATTTACCCACAACTCACAAGTCAAACCTAAATAGGTTTTCTACAAGAAAGAACCTAAGCTCGACGATACCATCTCAGAATAACCCCTTCCCGAAAAGGAAAGGGAGGTCACGTGCAAAGCACATCAAACCTCAAAATAAATAAACAGAGCACTAACAACCTCAAAATATTAATAGTGGCGATCCATTAATAAAGTAATAAGTACAATTCTCCAAACTGAGTCAAAATAATCAAAACTTAAAATTCGAATCAACCTAAATGGTCAAAGGCAAAAATCTCATCACACTAGCCTACGAATCACCCCCGCAAAACTGTAGGAAGAAAAACACACCATGAGCTAATTGCCAAAGACGGACATGAGATATACAAAAGATATACAACTGATATACGAAAATAACTGAGACAAAATACTGAATAAAGCCTCAAGTGCAAATACGAACGAAAATATACTATCCAAAGATCTGAATGGAATATATCTGAATCAACGTACTGAATATATCTGAATCAACGTAATTGATGAAACCAATAAAAGAATAAAGAAATAACGAACTGAAGTAACTAACTCAATGACTTGAACTGAACAGAAACCAACAAAACTAATCCAATAAAATAATAGGCTGAAATAAATGGCTCAGAAATACACATTGCCACACAGGCAAGTCAAAATAATATCACACAGGCAAATCAAATGATACCACATAGGAAACCAAAATAATGCCACACAGGCACATCAAAACAATGCCACACAGGCAAGTCAAAATATATAATGCCACACAGGCAGCCAAAATAATGCCACACATGCAAATCACACATTGGACCGCGAATCCAAATGTATACAAATCGGATAGGTGTGTTAGGCACAACATCACCAATCCGCAGAACAGAAAACTAGGGTTAACCCATACGCCTCCCACAACAAAACACCAAATGGCCCACTTCCTCCGGAGCCCAAAATAGAGACGCCGTGGACTAATCACATCGCCACGGAAAGTGTCACGTCTCTTGTTCCAAGACGACGTGCCTATGGTACCCCCACAGGTGGTTATAACTCAAGTATACTCTACAGTATATTCTAACAAAAATACCATGTCACAACACATGCGACATAATACCAACAAAATGGTTCTATATGTACATGTTGAACCAAATCAAATTATAGTCACAAGGTCTCAAAAAGAAGGTAGCAACATGTACCGCTCTACAATTATAAAAATTAAATACTAAACATGATATCCTAATTCAAAGAGTACAAATACGAGTCCAATGTGTCAACTCCAAAATGAAACAAAAATATGAATTTCACAAGAAACAATTATGTGAAATAATAACAGAATTTGAAACGAGGAACAAAAGGAACAGATCAAATTTAACAAAAGTATCGCTAAAATAGTACGTAATCCGTACCTGATACTTCCAAACCATTTATAGCACACTCTACAAAATATTACCCTCAAATGCCAACGATATCAAATACGAAACGTTATTCATCACCTAAACATATTCACCTCAAATTAAATATAATCCAATTCAATAATTTCAAAATAATTCATAATCTATTTAATATGCCTTTAATCATCGCCTTATATCAATTATTAATACTCCAAAATTTATATTCCAAATATAACTCTTTAAGTTCCTTCCGTCCGAACTAATTACACAAATTAATAATACTAAATGTAAGTATATTTATAAAAATATGAACACTTCTATTTGGTACGACTATAAAATATAATTACTTATAATATTAAGATTTAATTCATTCCATATAATCTTACATATTTATTTGTATAACATCTCTTGCAAATTATGCAAGTTTTCGTAAACTTTAATTACTACTACTATATATATTTTTTATTTAAAGAAATCATCAATTTATTATTTTAGGATCTCCAAAATCAATCATGCTACTACTCCTCCGCTCAACTGATTGGAATAAAGTGATAATAATAATAAGTACATCCAGTATAAGTATTACATTAATAAATAAACTCTCTCATCTTTAAAGATCGTTCTTAGTTCTTGAATTACAAAAGTACTTGCTCATGATGAAAAAAAACAACATACTAAATTTAATAATTTAATATGGAACCACGTGATTTATCCCCACTTTATATAATGTATAATATACTTACTTATTCTTCGATGAAATTTCCCCCATCGGTGATCAAAATCTCTAGTCATTCTTCATTGAGCCCCTTTGTAGTTTGTTTCCTTTATCTCCAAAGTAGCCACCTCTTCTTATTCAGGTTTGTATAATGAAGTAATATTAGGTTTAGCTATTTATTAATTAAGTTGCCGTAATAAACTTCTATTTGGGTTAAATTAATACTAAGGCCCAAATTTTAACCACATAATATTATCTATCACTTATTAATATTTATTAGCCCACATAATTTAAATAACTAGTTTGACCCAAATAAATGACAAGGTCCAAACAATATGTTTTAAGAATATAAATTTAATATTTATTTTTTTTTGTGATATTACACTTATAGGACATTGTTGTGTAAAAATGTATGTATGTTGTTGTTGAGACGATGCGATGTAGGATCGAGGTGGCAAAATGATGATTTTACCCCTCACCGGGGTTATCTCCGGTTTGGGCTGATAAAACAGACGTTGCTCAGGGTTATCTCTAAGATTGGACTGCTGTGAGAGCCCCGAATTCGAGGTCCCGAATCACCACGGATCCGGTTCGATCATTCTATACTATACTACTATTTGCAGAAGATATAAACATAAATTGTTTATACAATAACTTACACATTTTTCCCCAAGGTTGAGTAACCTTAACTTATACACAATTCATAAATATTTAACACATAACATCATTATAAAACTATATTATTACAAAACCAATCACACACATTCTAACGCTGGAACTGTCTTTAACCTTTCCTGTATCCGACGCGTTCGTCTTAATCTGCAATGTTTATCATGATATAGCAAGGGTGAGCATAAGGATTGCCCAGCAAGTTTAAGTTCAACAATATAACGATATATCATGATTGAAAGATTTGAATAATAAGCTGGCTATAATTCAACAATATAATTGTGAACTAGCAGGAACAAATTTATGACTGAACAAGTATTATACATTAACAATATCTCTGAACCAACTGGTAATAAAGGTGATCAGCCTTTCATACCTGACTTATACATGCAATATGTACAGAAGTACAATTCATGGAAACCAACAATGATTAACCATAAGCTTATCCGAATAAAACAACTCTTATTAGAGTTAAGTAAAAACAAACTTGCCTGAACCGTTGACTACCGCTACACAATTTATAACGCTTTATCCGAACACCTAATATTAGTAATATAGATCTCCAATATTAGAATAATATCATCACAATATAATACTATTATATATATATACATAGAATAACCTAAACACATAAACACATAATCCTATCAGTGTATAACACACATAAGACTCGGTATCAAGTCAAACTATTGTAGTCTGAGTTGAACCCGACACAAATCTGACATCCCGACGGTCTAGTCGGACAAAAATTTCGAGTCTAAGTTCAATTAAACTTTGTCTAACTCTAAACCGTTATCTAAGATAATTATATTAACAGTCGAAATATTTTTCGTAAGTTTGTAATAATTTTTAAGTAATTATTATCATTTATCATGAATTTTCAATTATTACTATCATAGTTATATGATTTAAATACTTTAATCTCATATATGAAAAGTTTTTCTTGAACATAAAAGTCAAATACCAATCCAAAGAACTCTAGATTTGAAATCCAAAGAAGTTTGGATTCTAAATCCAGTATCTAGATGGCCAATCCAGTAAAACAAAGCGTAATCCAAAGAAACGGATATCAAATCCAGTAACTAGATTGCAATCCAGCAAGCTGGATCAACATATTTTCAATTTAGTAAAACTGTTTTTAAATCCAGCAAACTGGATTCATCAGATTTTTCAATCCAGTAGGCTGGATTCCATATCCTTTTCACGAAAATACCAAATCAACTTATTATTTTTCTATCCTTTGTCCAAACACATATACAAATAAATCATACACAAAAAGTATTTTTTCATAATTTTCCAACTTCCTTTAGTATTTTTCAAAAATCATTTTTAGTGTGTAGCTTAAGAAATTAGCCCTATCATGCTCAACTCCAGAAATTCCCATCTCTTGAAACAATCTTGTACGCGTTAACATGAGCCTCCAGTTTAAATTTTGTGGCCATCGGAGTTATAAAACTTCGGTTATAGTGATTTTCGTCGGAGAATCACAAAAATTAAAATGGTCATAACTTGGTCATTTTAAGTCGGAATAAGTTCATTTTTGGACAGGAGCTACTTAATACCATATATTTTCATGTCCCAAAAGGCCGGAATTTATTTCACAAATTAAGTGGCCGAAAATGCCATTTTAAAAGTTTGGGCAGAAACTATTTGGCGTTTTGCAGTTTTTCGTGCTTTGTTAAAAATAGTCCATACGGAAATCTACAACTCCTTTTTCCGTTATTCCACTTGGAGATGTTAGCTAACTTATCATAATATCCTCCCAAATGTTTTTAGAATTTTTAAATGTCCGAAACATGACTAAACAGCCCTTACTCTTGACTGTCCAGAAACAGTCAATTTTCCTTAAAAGACACAAAATAGTTTTTGCTAAATTAGTCACTACGACATGTGTAATCAACATGTTTGAGTGCTACCACTTGGGTTTAGTAGATAACTTACATATCTAGCACCTCTCTTTGACGGATCGCAAAAAGAAGGTGTAGATCAAAAACGGTGGAAATGCAAAGTACATAGAAATTTTAGGGCTTATAAACTAGAAAAATCACTTTTCTTTATTTTTGATTTCCAACTAAAACAACACCCAATATGGGTATATATAAACATGAAACACTCAATAACAAGTATATTCATAGTTTTTAAGTTTAGAAATATAGATTCAAGGTTTGATTAAGAATAATCAAAAATTACATAACAAAAGATATTTATACCTTTGATTACCATGCTCCCTTTCATCTTCTTCTTCATGGATGACCCTTCTCTCTCCTCTCTACCTCTCATGGCTGCCTCCCATCTTCCTTGTCTCTCACCATAGCTGCTGAACCTCCTCTCTTCTCTCCCTCTCTATTTGGTTCTCTTTTGCTAAGTTATGAATTAGGAGGATAAAATAACTTATTTGATATAGTGAAACATGAGCTAGGATTTTTGTGGAAAAAATGAAACACATGTGCTTACTCCCTCCTCATATATCCGACCACCTCATCACCTTTCTTTCTCTCTTTAGTTTAGGTTGGTTAGGATAATAAAAAAAATATGGAAGCTTATATATTTTTCTTTTGGTTGTAGCAAATGTAAGTGATTAAATTGTTATTTTTTTTCCAACCACCTATCTCCTTCTCTCTCATTAATCATCATTTAGCTATGTGGAAGATTAGTTAATCATATGGCTCCTTAAGATTTATGCCACCTAGCTTGATAGGTGTAATTATCTTGTACAAAATTGTGGCTAAAAGTGATAACAAGCATGTCTCTTTTCTTCCTTATAAATCCGGCCAAGTGGCCTCACATAACTTTTAACCCTTAGGGTTTTATACTTAGCATTAGGGTTTCCAAATTAGGGTTTCATATAAATCGTAAGAATTTTTTAACCGAACGTTGACGTTCTAAATATTATAGGGTTTGGACACTGATAAAATTTATCTGGTCAATCATTGACCCTTAACCACATATTGTACACATATATAATTATATACACAAAGCATATACACTTATACCTTTAATCCTGAATAATTCACCAAAAGATTTTAAACCTACCAAAATCTTTCACAGAATTTTGAAATCCTTAAAATTCCTTCTCAAAAATATCAAACGCATACACTTATTTTCTGTCTAGGTTCTAATTTTGAACCTTAAATCAATTAATAAAATTTTTAAAAATATTCAAAATTCTTGGGGTGTTACATTCACCCCTTCTTCTAAAAATTTCTTCCCCGAAATTTACCTTACACCTTACACCATACTGCTTACACCCTTCACACACATTATCACATGCTACCCAATACATCACTCACAAGAGTAAAAATTTTCAAATTGTCTTTGAGGGTCATATATACTATTGTATGCGTCATTGTGCAAAAAGTTTTATGAAAATTCATCCAGAAACCGTCATAACTTATAGACACAAAGGGTGATTAGCTGGAAATATGCCTATCTTCGCCAAATCATCTTTGGTCGAAAAAATTTGTTCCTCTTATCCGCCTTGGGCGCATAAACTTTTACCTCAGTCTTATTGGATTCCGCACCAAAAGAATTTGGTTCGGAAAATTTTTTCAAAGAACTCTTAGAGTTTTATAAATGTTTGTCTAGCTGAATCAAATTGCATAGACTCATATCAATAATTCAATTCAATCGAATTATTTAAGTGTAGCCAAACTTCGTTGGCAAATTAAATTTTTATTGAAAATATTTTTGAGAATGACGCCATAATGTAAATCTTGTATTAATGATGCATTTGAGGATCTTAGTCATCATATGACTTTGTCATAACACATCATACAATAGTGGAATAACGATTTTAGATCAAATTCACACTAAGTATTCCTGTATTTACAACTCCATCAACTTTTTATCATCTCTGCACCAGGTTACATGGTACATAAGTGATAAATAAAATATATTTTGATATTTCAAATCATTTGCGTCTAGCTGAAATAAGTAGCATACACTATACTTTAAACCGTTTCAAAAATGATTACGAGTCTACATTTTTTTTTAAAAGCACATAGTGCGTATTTAGCTTAATGTCAAAATTTCGAAGTCTAGCATAGCTAGGAGTTTTGGAAAACTTATGTCTCCACTAATAATTATTTGCTTAACAATCTATCTATTCCTATTATCCTCAATATTCCGTTTACACACAACTATACCCAGTTCGTCAAACCACACTTATGAGTTCATTTACTTGCCACAATGAGTTTAAGAACTTGTCCTAGTAAGACCTTTGGCGTCCATTCGCTGAGGGGTTCATAAACATTTTATATAACTATGAATTAAGAATGTCACATAAGTATGAGTTTTAAGAACTCGTACTTAACCTTATATTCTCTACCTATAACCTATCTATCTTTTATACACATGAGAAAGGAATCACCCTCTTAACATGCATATAGCAAATAGCGCGACACAAACATTTCAATGATTATCATTGCCAAAAACTAAGTGGTTATTACACCAAGTACAATTCAACTCCCATACAAAGAATCATACAACTTAGCCGCTGACAATAGTCCTCAATTGAAATCCCCACTTAATTCTAACTCCCTTCTCCATACGAATTTCATTTAATCCGTATACATAATCCGTTCCTGAATCTGTACCAATTCATAGTACAATTGACACCCAGTAATCTTGCTGTAAACTGTTCAATCATTCGTTTGATCCTTCTCCATACTATAACCTTATCTGATCACGGGGTGATCGCATCGTATATATTATGATTCATTTCTATGTCTTGATCATTTTGTTTTACGATCTTCTATCACTGCACTTTTAGTCTTTTAGACTCTATCTATTCACCACTACTGTTCAACTTTATTATCAGAGTTAGGGAACTCTGTATCTTATAACTTGTTGAGATTCGTCTTTGAATCTTACCGACCAACTAACTCTATTTGAGTTAGTACTTATCCTAATCACTGCGGTTATTAGTCTCAGGTATTCCTACCTAAGGTTCATAACCTACAGCTTTGATACCAACTGTGAGGGCCCCGAATCCGAGGTCCCGAATCACCACGGATCCAGTTCGATCATTCTATACTATACTACTATTTGCGGAAGATATAAACATAAATTATTTATACAATAACTTACACATTTTTCCCCAAGGTCGAGTAACGTTAACTTATACACAATTCATAAATATTTAACACATAACATCATTATCAAACTATACTATTACAAAACTAATCACACACATTCTAACGCTTGAACTGTCTTTAACCTTTCCTGTATCCGATGCGTTCGTCTTAATCTGCAATGTTTATCATGATATAGCAATGGTGAGCATAAGGATGCCCATCAAGTTTAAGTTCAATAATATAACGATATATCATGATTGAAAGATTTGAATAATAAGCTGGCTATAATTCAACAATATAATTGTGAACTAGCAGGAACAAATTTATGACTGAACAAGTATTATACATGAACAAGTATTTATAACGCTTTATCCGAAGACCTAATATTAGTAATATAGATCTCCAATATTAGAATAATATCATCACAATATAATATTATTATATATATATATATATATATATATATATATACATAGAATAACCTAAACACATAAACACATAATCCTATCGATTGTATAACACACATAAGACTCGGTATCAAGTCAAACTATTGTGATGCGAGTTGAACAGAGCACAAATCGACATCCCGAAGCATTACAGTGGGACAAAAATTTCGAGTCTAAGTTCAATTAAACTTTGTCTAACTCTAAACCGTTATCTAAGATAATTATATTAACAGTCGAAATATTTTTCGTAAGTTTGTAATAATTTTTAAGTAATTATTATCATTTATCATGAATTTTCAATTATTACTATCATAGTTATATGATTTAAATACTTTAATCTCATATATGAAAAGTTTTTCTTGAACATAAAAGTCAAATACCAATCCAGCAACCTAGATTTGAAATCCAGCAAGCTGGATTCTAAATCCAGTATCTAGATGGCCAATCCAGTAAAACAAACTGTAATCCAGCAAACTGGATATCAAATCCAGTAACTAGATTGCAATCCAGCAAGCTGGATTCAACATATTTTCAATTTAGTAAACTGTTTTTCAATCCAGCAAACTGGATTCATCAGATTTTTCAATCCAGTAGGCTGGATTCCATATCCTTTTCACGAAAATACCAAATCAACTTATTATTTTTCTATCCTTTGTCCAAACACATATACAAATAAATCATACACAAAAAGTATTTTTCCATAATTTTCCAACTTCCTTTAGTATTTTTCAAAAATCATTTTTAGTGTGTAGCTTAAGAAATTAGCCCTATCATGCTCAACTCCAGAAATTCTCATCTCCTAACACAATCTTGTACGCGTTAACGTGAGCCTCCAGTTTAAATTTCGTGGCCATCGGAGTTATAGAACTCCGGTTATAGCGATTTTCGTCGGAGAATCACAAAAATTGAAATGGTCATAACTTGGTCATTTTAAGTCGGAATGAGGTCATTTTTGGACAGGAGCTACTTAATACCATATATTTTCATGTTCCAGAAGGCCGGAATTTATTTCACAAATTAAGTGGCCGAAATGCCATTTTAAAAGTTTGGGCAGAAACTATTTGGCGTTTTACAGTTTTTCGTGCTTTGTTAAAAATAGTCCATACGAAAATCTACAACTCCTTTTTCAGTGATTCCACTTGGAGATGTTAGATAACTTATCATAGTATCCTCCCAAATTTTTCCAGAATTTTTAAATATCCAAAAAATGACTAAACAGCCCTTACTCTTGACTGTCCAAAAACAGTCAATTTTCCTTAAAAGACACAAAACTATTTTTGCTAAATTAGTCACTACGACATGTGTACTCAACATGTTTGAGTGCTACCACTTGGGTTTAGTAGATAACTTACATATCTAGCACCTCTCTTTGACGAATCGCAAAAAGAAGGTGTAGATCAAAAAGCAAGTGGAAATGCAAAAAGTACATAGAAATTTTAGGGCTTATAAACTAGAAAAATCACTTTTCTTTATTTTTGATTTCCAACTAAAACAACACCCAATATGGGTATATATAAACATGAAAAACTCAATAACAAGTATATTCATAGTTTTTAAGTTTAGAAATATAGATTCAAGGTTTGATTAAGAATAATCAAAAATTACATAACAAAAGATATTTATACCTTTGATTACCATGCTCCCTTTCATCTTCTTCTTCATGGATGACCCTTCTCTCTCCTCTCTACCTCTCATGGCTGCCTCCCATCTTCCTTGTCTCTCACCATAGCTGTTGAACCTCCTCTCTTCTCTCTCTCTCTCTATTTGGTTCTCTTTTGCTAAGTTATAAATTAGGAGGATAAAATATCTTATTTGATATAGTGAAACATGAGCCAGGATTTTTGTGGAAAAAAATGAAACACATTTGCTTACTCCCTCCTCATATATCCGACCACCTCATCACCTTTCTTTCTCTCTTTAGTTTAGGTTGGTTAGGATAATAAAAAAATATGGAAGCTTAGATATTTTTCTTTTGGTTTTAGCAAATGTAAGTGATTAAATTGTTATTTTTTTTCCAACCACCTATCTCGTTCTCTCTCATTAATCATCATTTAGCTATGTGGAAGATTAGTTAATCATGTGGCTCCTTAAGATTTATGTCACCTAGCTTGATTGGTGTAATTATCTTGTACAAAATTGTGGCTAAAAGTGATGACAAGAATGTCTCTTTTCTTCCTTATAAATCCGGCCAAGTGACCTCTCTTTCCCCCACATTTTAGTTTCCTTGTGGTCAATTCTTAACCAATCCTTTTTCTCTTCTCCACTAATTCTCTCTCTCCTTAATCATCACATAAATTACTTAATAAACTAATTAAGTGTGGTGGCTTCATCACACATTTGACACATGGCTTGGTTTGGAAATATCATTGGAACACGTGGTGTTTAAAATTGATGACATGCATCCACCTTCTCCTCTTCTTTTCTCTCCATAAGTCATCCGGCCATTTGGCCCTTTAATAACCAAGTTTGGTTTTGATTTTATTTAATATCTATTATAAAAAATGTCTAAAGTACCCTCTCTCTTATTGGGCTACAAATTTAATTCTTTGGGCCATTATAATTGATGTTTTGGGCTTCCCATAAATAATCTTTTGGACTTTAAATTTAATTCTTTGGGCTTTCCAATAAAATATTTGGGCCATAACAAAATAACATATTTTCATACTTTTAATAATATCATTTCATAATTATTTAATTAAAGTTTTCATTTACTCCATAATAATTTAAATCCTCATTCATGTAGACTTAATTTCTTAACCTAATTAGTCTCACCTTAATTAGGTTATAAAATTCATTAATTGAGATATATAAAATATATCTCTTGGAGTTAGTATCTATTTTAAACACCATACCTCTCCCATCCTATACCCTTAAGTTATTCAATTCTTCATTCCTAATATATAATTAGGATCACACTGGTTTCTTTTATTTGTTTATATAATAAATAAATATAAACCATCACATAATATTCATATTCATTACTCACATAACTTTTAACTCTTGGGGTTTTATACTTAGCATTAGGGTTTCCAAATTAGGGTTTCATATAAATCGTAAGAATTTTCTAACCGAACGTTAACGTTCTAAAATTATAGGGTTTGGACACTAATAAAATTTATCTGGTCAATCCTTGACCCTTAACCACATACTGTACACATATATAATTATATACACAAAGCATATACACTTATACCTTTAATCCTGAATAATTCACCAAAAGATTTTAAACTTACCAAAATCTTTCACAGAATTTTGATATCCTTAAAATTTCTTCTCAAAAATATCAAACGCATACACTTATTTTCTGTCTAGGTTCAAGTTTTGAACCTTAAATCAATTAATAAAAATTTTAAAAATATTCAAAATTATTGGGTTGTCTGCTATCACATAATCTTGAAGGTCCTCTGGGTTATCTCTGAGGTGTGCTTGTCTTCCCAATGTTATCTCCGGGTCTTATACTGAGTGCCTCGGTGTGAGTGCCGAGGTTGAAGCTGACTGCATGCATTTGAAACAAGCATTTCCGGGGTTATCTTTGCAACTGCAACTGCACTCTTTGGGGTTATCTCAAAGGTTAGCACTGTTATTCCCGGTGTTGTTTTCGGGACTAGAACTGAGCTTCTCGGGGTTATCTCCGAGACAGAACTGTTCTCTCCGGTGGAATTTTCGGTATTTGAATTGCGTCATCTCCCAGGGTTATCTTTGAAAGACGAATTTGCCCTCCTACAATGTTAGTGACAGGTGGGCAGAAAATTTCGAGTGTCTACAACTAAGATAATGCAGAATAAATTATTTTTAGCCTTCAATAGTATAACAACTGATAGAATACAATAAACAACAAGTTTTAGATCAACAACTGCAGCGGAATAAGCAATCCATTAGAAGAATCAAGTAAAGCATGATATCTATTATCTTCTATAATTTAAAAGTTTATTATCAATTTTACCGCTGAGACTCAGTTTAATAAATAATTCACATCACTGAATTATCCATGCACTACGGGCCAATGATATTCATTAGTATCACGACCACGAATTATTCATGCACTACGGGCCAAGAATATTCGTGTTTTCACCAATGGTCATGAACATGCCAAACAACAAGTCATCTTTGCACCCTTGACCGAAGAGAACGCATGGTCATGATCATACCAACAACTGTCCACCAATGCACTACGGGCCAATGAGGACTTTTACCACATCATTTATAACATTACAGGTCATGATTATACCGAATAATCCCTGGTCATAATCATACCAATCAACAATCTATCTATGCACTACGGGTCAAAGATGACTTTATCACAATATAAGCATGAGGATGATGACAATGATATAAGAATTCAATCAAACGAGATCAAGGATAAATATTAAAGACTTTAAATTTATCCAGAGTTTAAAAATGTCCAAATTGTCAACATGATATTATTTTGTGGAGTAAAATTCAAGAATAATATTCACGTATCAAAAATACTTTGGACAATAAAGAAATCAATTTTTTGGGTGAATAGTACCCCGTAATAGTGTCGTACATATGAATAGTACCGTACGTATGAATAGTGTCATACGTATAAATAGTACCCATGAATTGTACTCCAACATGAAAAGCTTAAAATTTAACAAGAATGTTCAAAAAATATCCTTGTGAAACGATAATAGATGAAGCGCAAATTTCAAGGATATTCTATTAATTTCAAGGAGTATAGAACCAATACTTTAACAAAATAAGTGTAGAATTCGGAATCTGAAACGAAATAATATTACTTACATACTGTAGAGTATGGAAGAATATATTAGTTCTTATGAATATTGAACAAAAATAATATCCCTTACAACTGAACGAAAATAATATTCCTTACGAATATTGAACGAAGATAACATTCCTTACGAATATCGAACGAATATAATATTCCTTATGAGTATTAAACAAAAATAAAATTCATTACGAATACTTAAAATAATATCGTAAGCAAATATGAAATAAATAATACCCCTTACCTCAAAAGAAGAGTATTTCTGACTGGTATAGTGGATATATTCTTGAAGAAAAAATTCACTATTTTCTACACTCAAAGCTTCCTTAAATTAAAAAAATATACACTCAATATTATAGAAGAAGAATTCTCTGATTCTGGTGTGATTTTAATTTCTAAACTGAGCATCTTATTTATAGGAGAATGGACTGGATACTATTTGAATGCACAGTAAAGGAAAAATCACGGATTGCACAGTAGGAATCACGAGTTTCGGCTGAAATTTTCTAATTTTACTATGCAGTCACTATGTAAATACTATGCATAATAAAATATAATAAATTCTATTTTTCATAAAAAATAAAACTTATTATAATATATATATATATAATAATAATAATAATAATAATCATTACTCCCCCCCCCCATTTTATTCACTTGTGGCCCCCACCCTTTATTATATATATATATATATACTGAATAAATTTCTACCAATTATTTTGAAAAATGAGTAAGTGGGGGTCCATGTAATAAGAAAAATTTTACAACAAATACCTAATAAAAATCCCCTCAATATTTTTAACAACATTTATTCATCAATAATATAACTTGCAATATTAACAACCAGGTCATTCCTAGGAAAGAGGGTAGCTTTCCGATAAGGATTTCTCCCTATTGGCGCGAAATTAGGTGACCAAACCCCTTTCCTCGAGAGAACTTTCTAGACATCGTCAATAATGCAAATAATAATATGAATAATTTGTCGTCTCAATTATTGATTTAATAATATAAAATATTATGACAATAATTGAATCAATAACGTAAAATACTATGCAACAATTACTGTAGAAATAATTGAGTATAACTGAGTGGCTTTTCACGTAAGAATCAATAATTAATACCGTGTGCTACTATGCAACCACGCGTATTACTGTACTTTTATCACCTGGTATTTCAACAGTCAACGGTAAAACTTTAGCTATTATTTTTATAAAAAGATATTTCTGTCATTTTCTAACTCCGACAGTAATTCCGTTGTGGGGTTCACCAATGATTGTGCCATCGTACGAATATTCCCAGATAAAAAAAATTTCCCGACCAATCGAATATTTTATAACCACTTGCTTACTTTACAATATTTATAAATACTACCCACAACTATAACATTATATCAAATCCACACCTTAATACTCAAAAATAAATATTTCGAGAAAATAAATCTTTAATCATAAAATTTGGGGTCTTATATTCTACCTCAACGGTTCTAATTTTGTAACTTTTGAACCGGTTAAAAGATAGATATGACTAGATTTAGATAAATCTAGTCCATAGATTGGAATGTTAAGGATTTACATTGAATGAACAGTTCAAACAAATATTTAAATGTAGTAAACAATTTATATATATATATATATATATATATATATATATATATATATATAAGCGATAAAAGACCACGAATTAGAATCCAGACCAAACTAGGACTGTAAATATATATATATATATATATATATATATATATATATATATATGATTATATATCAAAGCGGTAGAAAGCTTTTCAATTTTTTTTTTTTTGCGGTGAATCGCCAAGAAGACTCCAGACCATTTTTGGAGCTTGAAAACTCGACTTTCACCAGTTAAATTTTGATATGTTGTAGAATATGTGTCTACAAGTGTTTAGAAAGAAAAATAACAAAGTTTGGAACACTCTAGAAGAGGTTAAATGCTGAAATGGATAGAGTTTTCTCTTCTTTTGTTTTCCTTTTTTTCTTACATTTAATGGCTGATGGGGTGGTCTATTTATAGACCAAAGTGGTCATGCAGGTCTACTGCTAGTTTTGTGTAAAGTGGGCCGGGCCTCGTGGGTTTAAATCGTCTGTCATCGTGTACTCGAATCATTACATTATCCCCTCGAACCTTCATAACTTTCAATCCAGGAGTCCGATGGAGGCGTACCATACCATTCCGAAATCTTCGCAGGCAGTTCGTTGAGCTGTTTTGCATAGTTAGCGCTCGGAAGTGCTTTAATGGCTCTTTGTGACCCTATTTGCAGCTGTATTAGGTTTGTTGAAGTTGACTTGTTAAAATTATCATTTTGCCCTTCTGGGGGTTGTCTCCAGACTTGATGTGCTGCAGCTGTCTTTTCTTAGAGTTATTTTTGGGGTTTAACTGTTGTTGACTATGTCTTTCCTTAGGGTTATCTTCGAGATTGATTTGATGTTCCACGAGGATGTCTCCGTGGTTAGATTTTGATGTTGTGGTCCTCCAAGGTTATCTCTAGCGTGTGAAAAAGATGATTTTGCCCTCTTACATAGTTAGTAACAGGAAAACGAAAATTTGAGTGTCTACAATAATGTTTAATATATTCACTAAATATAAATGTGTATTTTATAATTTTTACTTAACGTGATCTAACTAATTAAATTATGAATTTGTGCAATAAATAACATAAATATTAAAAATAATAAATATTTATTTCATTAAGAAAATAAAGTCATACACTTTTGCTAATTAAATTTCTTAAATATTAAATTTTACGTAATATACATTCAAATATTTTTTGTAATTAAAATTTAAATTTTAATAAGCATAAAAGTACAAATTAACATAAAAAAAATTAATTATTTTTTCTATTATTTTTTCTAAATATTAAAAGTTATGTAAAATAAACTTATTATTACATAACAAATCTTATTATTCATATAAAATTGTAAGAAAATTATATTAATTATGTTTCTAAAATATTAAACTAAGTATAAGTCACACTTAAGCATACTTATTTACAATAAAATGACAAATATTATTACTTAAAAAAAAAAAGAAAAAATACATTAAAAAATTCTTTTAATAAGATAGAGGTAGTAATGAATATTATTATATTTTTTTATCAATATTGTATAAAAACAACACCAATTGTACACTAAAAAAATGTAATTAAAATCACAAACATACCAAATTTTGACATATACTCAAGAAAATTGAACATATAAAAATCATAATACGAAACTAAGAATTCAAATAATAATTTTTGTTGTTAAACATCAAAAACTAAACTATCAACATATTCAGTCACTTTAATTAGAAAACCTCCATTAACAATTTAATTTAAAATTCTTAATATTTGTATCACTTATTTAAAAATATGAGTTAAATAAATTAAATTATTTGAATAAGATAGTCTCAATTACAAATAAAACTATAATTAAAATATATTGTATTAAAATGATAGTTAAACACACACACACACACACACATATATACATATATATATTATTAGGAAATAAAATTTGATAATATACAAGGGTAAATATATAATTTTATCTATTTAGTCAATCCTAAAATATTATAAGAGTACTAATTGTTACTTAAAAATTAGAGTGGAGGTGAATCTTATTATGATTATCTAGAGGAGGTGTCATTCTATTTTAGTCTATATAATAAGGTATTGATAGGTTTACAAATATAGTTGTTAAATTTTATTGGACTAAAATACCCTAAAAAAAAGCAGTTTTAGAATTGGTGGGGAGAGTAAAATGGTCCAAAGCACAAAAAAAGTGGGGTTATACGGTATGCCTGAAAAACTTGATTTTTTAAAGTCCAAAATCTTGTATTTTCATGCCCAAAAGACTGATTTCCAAGCCCAAAAAGACCTGTACAGGTCGGTCTAGGCTTTAGTCCAAGTAGGTGTTTAGATCGGTTTAAGTATGGCCTTCTCCCCCTAATTTTAAATAGTGGTGATATATACACACCTTAAATTACTATTACACTCTTAAATATAAGTAAATGACTAATTTGTCCTTAATAAATGATATCGCAATTCACTTATTTACCATTTTTTTAATTTACCCTTTATCTTATTGTACATAAGAAGTATAACAAAAAATAAAAATAACAAGTATAACAAAAAATAGTTAAATACTATAAATGCCTACCAAAAGATAAAGACAAACTTAACATCATTATTGTCTACTAAATAAACTATTATTATCGAAAAATTGAATGATTTTTTTTATGCTAAATTTCTTTTAGGATATGAACATTTTAATTTTTCGAAAGAGACAATTATCATGTTAAGTTTGTCTTTATCTTTTGGTAGACATTATGTACGTAGTATTTAACCATTTTACATAATTGCTATACTTGTTTAAGTTATTTTTTTGTTTTATATTTATTGTGTGTAATAAGATAAAGGGCAAAATTAGAAGATAATAAATAGGTGACTTAAGGTCTCATTTATTAACAACAAATTATTCAGATACTATATTTAGGTGTGCAATTAGTAATTTAGGGTGTGCATATACCACCATTCTTTCAAAACCTCAAAGCCGATCAAAGTTAGGGTGTGTTTGTTTACATCTGAATAGTTCTTAATGGGTATACCTCTGATTCGGTCAGTGACAAAACTTGTTTGGTAAAATTTTTTTTGCCTCTTAATGTCTCTTAATCGGTAAGATGTGAAATGAAATGTATACCATTTAGAGGCTGGTCTGAATGAATTTATATTTTTTTGGGACAAAATTAACCTATTCAATATTACAAAATTCCTCTTATATCCTTCTAATAAAATACACAATACATAATCCAGTCATCGCCATCACCACCGATTTCTTTGATCTACAAGTACAAATGTTCAACCCACTTTTCACATCATCTCTGCGAAAAATACTGAAGTCATATCTGATTGAAGACAAAAGTTAATCCCTTTTTTATACATCCCCAAAAATTACAGGAGGAGAGAGAAACACCATTGAAGCTCTCCTTTTCAAATCTTTCAAATTGAGTCTCTCTTTTTCAAATCTTTTTTAGGTTGGATCGTTTTGATCATTTCGACTCATTATGCACCCCACTATTATTATATTTGTTTTGCTATATATTGGAAAATTTTTTAGCCAAATTATAATTGTAAAGTATATGCATACATGAGATATGTAGAAATTAATAAGAGTCTTACATTAATTTATTATATCTTATCACATAAATTTTCATGTTAGTAGGGAAAAACTAGCTAATGTGTATTTGTTAATGCCAAGTTTCGCCTGCGCGTCCAATCACAGAATCCACGCGGTGAAACCTGCACAATAACGGATCACACAGAAGCTTGACGGCCGGGCCGCCGGGGGATAGCTCCGGTGTGAGAATAAGTACAGACCGTTCATAAGGTTTAACAATAGAGGCTAAGTGTTTAGTGCTCAAAAGTAGGTATTACCTGTTAATTGTAACCTTGGCCTTGTATTTATAGTGTTCTCACTACCTTAGAATCCTTCTCCGAGTCGGAATAGGACTCCTAAATATGGTAATTACCTATATTTGGGTCCAACACAATCTCCTCAAAAGGTACAAGTAGAATCCCTTTCCAATACTACCTTTGGAGTTGCCTTATCAACACATGATTAGGGTTAGGACCCTTAACCATATAATCCCCTTATTACGCCCAACTCTGCATGTGGGATGTCCGACTGCACAAGCCCAACCCATCAGGCATCATAAGCACCAGCCTGGGCCTTGGTCCAAAGTACGCGAAGACCCGACCCCGACCTCCATGATCACAACCGGATCCCGGCCTATTGGGCTCGGGTATCCGAACCCGAACGTCCTCGACCTCCTGTATGTCTTCGGCCATATCGGCCTAACCTCCTTGATTCCAGCCCAGGCTTACAGCCAACATGAGGATCGGTAAAATACTCCCGAACATTACCCCCCAGTCTCTTGTTATAAGATATTTATGACATGAGACTTGAAAGGACACGAATTTGAATAGTCAAGCCCGGTAATGATGAGCTGTCTTGGGAACCCAAACGGTTTCTCTTCGATTTATGAGCCGGTACACGTTTTTCCAAGATTGGGCTCCACCTGCCATAAATAGCCGCCCTTGGAAACCATGCCAGACGTGTTATATAAGCCCCCATCAGTCCTTCACTGTCACTTTTTCGAGCCTTCAACGTTTAAAATCTCTCTAAAACTTTTTCGACAAGGCCGATTTCCGGCGAGTATTCCATTTCCACCAATCCTTTGATTTTCATCATCCTGCCAGTGTTCTAGCTTCATCCTTGCCCGTTTTCTTCCAAAACACCTCAAATGGCGGATTCTAGCACTCCAACCCCGGCCGGTGAATCAAATCCTCCCTCTGTCACCGCCGGTGACCTGGTTCCTGTCGACTTACCGGTGGCTCCCACCGATAACCCTTCTTCCTCGACACTCCCTACCCCTATCAGTGCCGAGGCCAAGATCCGTAACATCTACCACTCCGAAACAGAGTTTGCCCATGTCAATACCCCATCCTCCATTACGCCTACCCAAATCTCCGATATCCGAACCCTCTTCAACATCCCCCAAGAATACAAGCTTCGGGCTCCAAATCCCGATGAGAAAATGTTTTGGAGGCCCGAAGGCGAATGGGTGGCCGTTCCCCTATATCTTTTGAAATATGGGGTTTGGTTTCCACTTCACGAGTTCATCTCTTCCTTCCTTTGTTTTGCGTGCATCGGGTTCGCACAGCTCGTGCCCAATTCGTACATCCACCTTGTTGCCTTCATCGCTGTATGCCAGGAGCTCGGGACCACGCCTGCCCTCGACTTCTTCTTTGCCCTTTTTACTGTCACTGCTTCGAAAGAGCCAGGCTTGAAGCAATTAAATAAAAGACCCACCCGAACCGCTCATGTTAAGACCCCTTCAGGTAACAAGGGTTGGCATGACAAGTGGTTCTTTCCCAGAGGAACCGACCTCTAGCTTCTCCCTCGATGGGCCCAACTTGGAGATCCCATAGCCAAGGTGTCCAAGTTCCCGAAGGATTGGGCTAGTGCATTCAAGGTTTTCTACAAGAAATGGAATAAGACCGAATGGTCACTGCCAGTTTTATCCAACGAAACTTGGTTGTATACGCATTAATGTAAGTATCTTTCTTTTAACCCCTTTATATTTCCTCTGATTGTCGAACCCCTGGACGTGTTCCCTGACCTTTCCCACTCATTGTTATTTGTGTAGTGACAATTTTCAAACCCGATGGTGCCGCTGAATCGTTGACCCCATTTCCTGTCGCGGTCGAGCCCATCCGTATGCTTATCACAGATGAGACTCCCGAAGAGGATGCCATTCTCCTGGAAGAACTCTCCGTCGGTTCCTCTTCGGGTCCTACGAACCCAGTTTCCGGGGCTGAGGCTCCTGTCAAGTCGGTACTGATGATGAATAAGGCCGACAAGATGGCTCTGTTAAAGAGGGAAAAGAAGCCCTCTGCCAAGGCCTCATCCAAGATCGTCACGTCGGCTCAGCCGAAGCCGACACCCCCACCCCTTGCAATAATTACAGTGGTCAAGGATTCAGAAGACATAGAGGATCGACTCCTCGAACCTCCCCTTAAGAAGCCTCGTCTATCCTAAGGCCCTGCCCCCGTTGATGCGGTTGCGGCCCTGATCCCTGAATCCACTCCTACCTCCAAGGCCAGTTCTTCCCAAGGGTCGCCAACTACCTGTTGGCCGAAGAGTCTCGCGGACATATTCCCCTTCAACCTGTTCAACCACTTCAAGCTTCCTGGCGACGACGAGTGGTTCAAGAGCTATTCATCGGAAGAGTATCTGGTTACCTACATCAGAGCTCAAACTCAGGTATCCCCGATCAGCTTTACAGATTTTTCCTTTGTCGCTATGTCGTGTTTTGCATATTTGATATTTCCTTTGTGTTTAGGCCAACGCCATCCTTGCTCGAGCTATCCCCTCTCTTGCCCAATCTACTAAGAAAGAAAATCAACTGAAACACGATGTGTTGCTTCTCGAAGCCGAGTTGCGAGGTCGTGATTCAGAACTGAAGAGGGAGAGGGATCTGCACGCTGATACCCGAAACAAGGTGACGAAGGTTAATCATCGGATCGCCGAACTCGAAGAGCAATATTCTTTACTTCAACAAGAGTTCGTTGGTCTCGACGGTCATGCCAAGAAGCTTGTGCATAACAAGGAGCTTCTGGCCGAGGAGAACAAGGTCTTGGTGGGGAATCTTCACATTATCGAAGACCAATTCAATACAATGCACGACAACATGAGAATGTTGATCCGGTCGAACAATGCATTGTTAGAGGAGCAGGTCATCATCAAGCAAGTGGCCATCAAGGAATACGAAGAGTCGCCTGCCTTGACCGATAAGATTATGGCCCAGTTTGCCGAGGGTGTCGAAGCTTATCTGGAGAAGGCCCGAGCGAAGCTTGTTGATGCTGGACTGGATGCCTCGATCCTTGATTCCTCCGATGAGGAATCCGAGGTCGAAGCTGATAATGGTCCACCTTAGTTCCCCTTAGTATCTGTTTATCATACTTGTAATTTTTCTTTTCTTAGTTTTGTAATTTACCCGATCAGTGAGGCCGATGGTGTATGTACCCGAAGCCTGTCTCATCGAAAATTGTAAAACGTTTTTAATATGAATGAAGTAAAAAATTGTTCTAAGTTGTTATCTCGATTAGTTTTGCTTGACTTTCATCGAACAGTTAGGTCATTTCTGATTGTCTGGTCAATTTATGTCCGAAGCTTACAGTATCGGATTGGTAACTTTCTCGATCAGTTATACTTGTGGCATTTACCGATCAGTTAAGTTCTTTCGGACTGTCTGATCGTTTTATGCTCGAAGCGTATCTGATCGGATGTGTAACTTTGTCAGTCAGTTATACTTGTGACCTTTTAGCGATCGATTAGGTCCTTCGCATCATTCGATGAGTTTACGTCTCAAGCATGTCTGATTGGTAAAGCAGTGCGAATTTAAATGAAGTGTAAGTATTTCTCGAAGAGAATTTTTTATTTCATTGATAAATTGCATGGATTACATAAATAAAGGGATGAAAAGACATGCATTTACTGGTAATATTTTCTAAGTCTTCCAAAGATGCCATGTATTCTTTACCTCGAGATCCATCCATAGCTCGGCCGGTAAGTCCACGGCCCGGCACCTCCACTACCTCGTAAGGCCCCTCCGGTTAGGCATTATAAGCACGCTACCGAGCCTTGGTCAAAGGGCGAAGACCCGACCCAGAACCTCCATGATCACAACCGGATCCTACTTATTGGGCTCGGGTATCCGAACCCTAACATCCTCGACCCTCTGATGTCTTGACCATATCTACCAACCTCCTCGATTTCGGCCGAGCTTACGACCAACATGAGGATCGGTAAAACACTCCCGAACAGTATTGATAAACTCAAAACGACAATCTTTTTGGAACAAAAATTACTTCTTAAAACGACAATTTTTTAGAAACTGAGGGAGTATACTATATACAATAGTTATCATTTTTATTTTACGTAGATTCTGTTCAACTATGTTATGAATTAATTAAATAAATTATATTATACATGATTTGATAAAACAATCATTAAGTTATTTTTAAATTTATCCATGCAAAGTTATCAAGCTTGTGTATTAAATAATTAAAATTGATGTAAAAAGTTAAAAATCTTATCAATAATTAAAATAGTAGGACCATATATACCTTACTCTTTATTTGTACACAACAAGCTTAATAATCTGTGCAAAGTAGGTAAGCTTAAAAATAACTTATTGAATAAATTTTAAATATGACATATTTGAATGATAATATTTATCTTATACTTTGTGTATATATTGTTGGGACATGATTATTTGGGCCTGCACGATTCAATGGGTCATAGTCTACGCGGAAGAAGTTTCCCTATGTAGGAATTTGTTCGGGCAGTTAGAGAATTTTAAGGAATCTAAGATTCTTAATTATATTTAATTTTTCAACTCCTAGGTAAAGAGTCAGGATAGAATCCAACTTCCTTTCTTTAAGGAGATTTAATTTTGTCCCATTAAGAAATTTATCTTAATGAGGAATTCTATTTCCATATGGGGAAGGACATTTATGAGGAGGTGTGATCACTATAAATACAAGGCTACATCATGGTTTTCAGGTATCTCATTATTTTTCAACACTAAAACTTAATACCTCCATTGTTAACCTTATTTAGCATGTATTATTCTCACACTGGAGCTATCCCCCGGCGGCCCAATTTGTCAAGTTTATCCGTGTGACTTCGTTTCTGTGTAGAATTGGACGCGCTATTGGTGATTGAGGCGTGTGGACTAGTCTTGGTGTTAACATTGGTGCTAGAAGGATATTTAGTGCTAGGTATTTTCAATCACTCAAAAATTTGATTAGAAGTAATGGTGACAAGTAGGATGGTTTTCAGACACGAAAAATTAACTGCCGACCCATCAGCTCAACCTAAGGGTTCGGTTAAGGACATATTGGGTTCTTCCAAATACATCTCGGACAGGTTCGGGCCCCACAATCATTTGGTGGGTCCAAAGAATACTTAGACGGCCGGCATCAAGCGACGATTGTTCTCAACGGCAAGGAACAAAAGGGGACCCAATGATCGTGTCGAGGATATACCATCTCGAACACGTACATAGGAGGATCAGAACTCTAGACAAAATAGACAGGACACCAAATAATTGATTTTGGCCAAGAAGGTACAAGAGAATCAGGATGTTGTGGAGGCCTTATGCCTTCAACGGAAAGAATTGGATGCCCAGATGGCACTACTGATGGGTGGCTAGGAGGTTTCCTCTAATCATCATCGACGTCGGGAGACATCACCAGGGAACCGATCCAGGACACATCGTTCGAATGACTCTCGTAATGAAAGGAGTAGACGCCGAAACTGTTCTCAGGAAAGGAGCAGGCGCCAAAGCCACTATCAGGAAAAGAGTAGGCGCTGAAGCCGCTATTAGGAATGGAGCAGGCGCTGAAGATGCTTTTAGGAAAGAAGTAGGCATTGAAGCTGCTCTCGGGAAGCAAGTAGTGAAGGTAGAGGAAGGTTTGAACGGAGAAGGCGGGTGTCCTCTCTGGAACCCAGGAATCGGGTAGGAAGGAAAGGGGACCCAACGATTGTGTAGAGGATATCCCATCCCAAACACGTACCTGTATACATCACCCATCTTGAGTCGTCAGATACAAGATACTGAACACAAATACAACTTAATTATACAACAGTTGTGTAAAATACGACCAAACATAAGCTGTGAGTTTTAATACAAATATTGTCATCTAGACAATATCCACACTCAATGGAGTCCTCATTACATTTATTATCACACTATTTCACAGAATAGTGAGGACTACTAATGCACTATCTAGGACCATCACTCTGTTACCCAACTAGTCCCAGCTACGTTCTCATTTCCTGAAGAGAACAGTGAAAGAAAGGGTGAGCACAACTAGCCCAGTAAGAAATATTATGACTAAGATAATGCAGAATAAATTATTAATAGCCTTCAATAGTATAACAACTGATAGAATATAATAGACAACAAGTTTTAGATCAAAAACTGCAGCGGAATAAGAAATCCATTAGAAGAGTCAAGTAAAGTATCAAATCGACTGTCTTTTATGATTTAAAAAGTTTTTCACCAACTTTATTGCTGAGACTCAGCTTAATAAATAAAATCGAATCATCCCTGCTCCACGGCCAAGGATATTCATGTAATCATCAATGGTCATGACTATCTAGAATAATCACTGGTCATAATCATACCCAATAATTGTCCACCGATGAACTACGAGCCGATGAGGACTTTTACCACATCATTCGTCACATTACGGTCATGATTATCTAGAATAATCCACGGTCATAATCATACCAAGTCCATCTATGCGCGTAAGCCAAAGATGACTTTCATTCAACATAATATAAGCATGAGGATGATGACAATTCAATAAAACAAGTTCAAGAATAAATTTTAAAGATTTATAAGTTAATTTATCACGAACTCAATAACGTCAAATTGTCGACATGATCTTTGCTTTGTGAAGTAAAATTCAAGAATGCTCGGAAGAATATTTCCATGAAAAGATCTTTGGATGAAGCGCAAATATCAAGGATATTCCACTAATTTCATGGAGTATAGAAGCCAAAGCTTTAACCAAATAAGTATAATAGAATATATGAAGCGCAAATGGATTTTTTTGTCCGCCATGCGGTAATCCACGTAGCGAGATCATTTCCACAATTTAATAAGGAATGAATCTGAAGGATCATTCACCATGCGTATGGTAATCCACATAGGCGAGTTATTCAACGAATAATAAAGAATGGAATAATGAAGGATTCACCATGCCATGCATGCATGATGAGGTTATTCCCAGCGAATAATAAATAAAGTTATTCCCAGCGAGGATATTAAGCGAGAATAATAAATAATGGAACCGGTCGGCGTAAGCGCATACAAAGCGAGGATATTACGATAGAATAATAAATAATGGAAATAGGAACCCGAGAAGGCGTAAGCGCAGCGCGAGGATATTACATGAGAATGATAAATAATGGGATATCGAGATAATACGACGAATAAAAAGAAATAATAAATATTAGAAGAATTTCACCATGTATGCGGTATTCAGAGAATAAGCGAGTTATTCAATAGAATAATAAGAATGGAATAACAAAAGTTCTCTTCATGAATCTGAAAGAAATAATACCCCTTATATGAGTACAACAAATAATATCCCCTACCTTAGAAAAAGCTGAATATTGGAGTAGTGAAGTAGCGAGAATACTTTTCTTCTTTCTCTCTATAGTTTCTCTCTCTAGAGTTTGGTGAATTAAGTAAGAAATAATGAAGGAATGAGCTTTATTTATAGGAGAATGGGTGAATAGTAACTAATTCATGAGCGGTCAGATTGATTTACTTTTAAGCAGACGGTCCATATTGATTTACTATTAAAACTTAAAGCGATGATCCATCTTGATTTACTATTAAAACTTTAAACCGGTGATCCATATTGATTTACTATTATAACTTTCCACCGGTGGTCCATATTGATTTACTATTATATCTTCAACCAATGAGTGCGAAAAATTAGCACATCTCCTCATGGAATAATATTGTACCCAAAAATGATTTGGGCCCGAAAAGAAATATATCTTACGGTGAATAGTACCCAGTGAATAGTAACTCGTGAATAGTAACTCATGAATAGTAACTTCGTGAATAGTACTTACGACACGAAAAGTGCCCCGAATACCGATTGAACAATATAACCTCAGGACATCAATTATTATCGAAACAAATGTCGATTTCCACTAACACAAATAATTCCAACACAATGGAACTATAAAATTCATCTTTAATCAACACGAACTTATTCATCATTAATATTATAATTCACAATATTTAACAACGGTCGTTTCGAGGAAGAGGGGCTTTTCGATAAGGATTTCTCCTTATTGGCGCATGATTAGGTGACCAAACCTCTCCTTGTGAGAACTTCTAGACATTGTCGATATTGCAAATAATAATATGAATAACTTTGCCGTCTCAATTATTGATTTAATAATATATCATATTATACGGATGATCTTTGTAACAATAATTGAATCAATAATATGAGAGATATGATCGACAATTCTTTGTAGCAATAATTGAGTATAATGAGTGACTTCTCACGTAAGCATCAATAATCAATCTGGTGTGCTCTTATGCAACCACAGCGTATTCTTTATACTTTTACTCTAGGGTAGTTCAACAATTTAACGGTAACACCTCGTAGTTATTTTTATAAAAAGATATTTTGTCATTTTTTTAACTACGACAATACTTTAGTTGTGGGGTCCACTGATGATGATTCTTGCCGTCGTATGAATATTCCTGTTAAAAGCGAATATTTCTCGACCAATCGAATATTATATAACCACTTGCTTACTTTGCAAAATTTTTAAATATTACCCACAATTATAACATTATATCAAATCTACACCATAATATTTAAAAATATATTTCGAGAAAATGATTCTTTATTCATAAAAGTTGGGGTCTTACAACCTCCCTTATGAAATTTTGTCCTTGAAATTAGGGTACATACTTGGTATGTTGAAGAGATGAGGATACCTTGACTTCATCTCAGATTCTAACTCCCAAGTCATTTCCTCCACATTGTGGTTTCTCCACAAAACTTTGACTTGAGGTATAACCTTGGAGCATAGAACATGATCCTTCTTATCCAAGATTTTAACAGGTAACTCTTCATACGTTAAATCTTCCTCTATCTCGTCCGGTTCTAACTCAATAATGTGATTCGGGTCTTTCACATATTTACATAACATATATATGTGAAAAACGTTATGAACACGAGACATACTTGGCGGTAAAAGCGAGTCTATAGGCGCGAGTTCCTACTTCATTTCGAGAATTAAAAATGGGCCAATGAATCGAGGATTGAGCTTTCCTCTCTTTCCAAATCTCGTAACTCCTTTCCATGGAGCAACACGTAACAACACATGATCTCGATATCAGAATTCTCGTCCTTTCGATGAAGATCGGCATAACTCTTTTGTCGATCTTGTGAAGTTTTTATCGTTGTCGGATCGTTTGAATCTTTTACGTAGTCATACGTACCAACTCCGGTCCCAACAACGTTGCTTCACCCACCTCATCCCGACATCTTTGGAGAAGCGACACTTTCTCCCATCTGGCGCCTCAAATGGAGCCATGTCGATACTTGCTTGATAAGCTGTTGTTGTAGGAAAACTCCACCAATGGTAAGAACTTGTCCCAACTTCCTTTGAAGTCGAGGACACGAGTCTTAATAGATCTTCAAGAGTTTGAATAGTCCTCTCATTTTGCCCGTCAAATGCGAGGATGATATATGAACTAAATCGTAAATCCGTGCCCATAGCTTTTTACGCAAACTAACCCAAAATCGTGAAGTGAATCTTGGGTCTCGATCGGAAACTATGGATCTTTGGCATACCATGCGATCTTACAATCTCATTTATGTACATACTGAGCAAGGCGTTCAAGTGTATAAGTTTCTCGTATAGGTAAGAAGTGAAAGCGAGACTTGGTCAATCTATCAACAATGACCCAAATTGCATCTATGCCTTGAGAAACCTTGGGAAGACCGATAATGAAATCCATGGTAATGTGCTCCCACTTCCATTACGGAATTTCAAGTGGTTGCAATGGACCTTTTGGTACTTGATGCTCGCACTTGACTTCGTTGACAAGTTAAACACCTTGAGATAAACTCATTATCTCTCTCTTCATATTGCTCCACCAAAATGTATGTCGAAGATCATGATACATTTGGTACTCGAGATGGATTGCAAGCGGTGTGTTGTGCGCCTCCATCATGATTTTATACTTTAAATCGAAGTCGTTAGGAAACACAAAGTGCAGAGTTGATTTCGAAGTATTCCTTCTTCATCGATTCTTGCTTCGGAATAGCACCTTCTTGCACTTTCTTCCTCATACGTATCGGCTCAGTGCATAGCTTGGCGGCTTTAACTTTTATCGATTAAAGTCGGTTCTACTCGTATATTCGCCATCATCACATGGGTCCTGGAGTCTTTAACTCTATCTCCATCCTTTGTAAGTCATACAAAATGGGCCTTTGTGTTGACAATATTGCTTTTCGTGCCGCATATGATCTTCTACTCGATCGTCGACTACTACGTTAAACTTTACCGAGGATGGTATTGAATGGTATGATCATAATCTTTCAACAGATTCAAGCCAGCGTCGTTTGCCTTGCATGTTGAGTTCCTTTTGGGTGAAGAAATATTTGAGGCTTTTATGATCCGTATAGATCTCCACCTTCTCTCCATATAGGTAATGCCTCCAAATCTTAAGTGCGAAGACAACAGCTGCCAACTCTAGATCATGAGTAGGATAATTCCTCTTATATTCTTTGAGTTGTCGAGAGGCATATGCTATGACTTTCCCATGTTGCATGAGAACACATCTAACCCTTTGCGAAGCATCATCTTTGTAGATGACAAATCCCTACGAGGCGGATGGTATTGTCGAGCAGTCTTTGAAATGAGTCTTCCCTTGAGTTCTTGAAAACTCTTCTCACATTCCTCGCTCCAATAGAACTTTGTATCTTTTGAGTCGGTGAGTTAATGGAGTAGCGATTAGAGAAAATCCTTCCATGAATCTCGATAATAACTTGCTAAAGCCAGAAAGCTCGTACTTGATCATTTGACTTTGGTTGCTCGACTTTGAATTGCTTCAATCTTATTTGGGTCAGCAGATATTCCATGATTTGATATCACATGCCCAAGGAATGCAACTTCCTCAAGCGAACTCACATTTCTTCAACTTGGCATAAAGCTTGTTTTCATGAAGCTTTTGGAGTATCGACCTCAAGTGTTGCTCATGATCTTCACGGCTTTTGGAATATATGAGAATGTCATCAATAAAAACAACCACAAAGTGATCCAAATATTTCTTGAATACTCGGTTCATCATATCCATGAAGGCGGCAGGAGCATTAGTCGATCAAAAGACATGACCAAGAATTCATAATGCCGTCTTGAGGTTACGAAGGCGATCTTTGGAATATCCTCGGTTTTAACCTTGGTGATGATATCGAGCGAAGATCGATCTTTGAAAAGAATTGTGCTCCTTGCAAGTTGGTCAAACAGGTCATCAATGCGAGGTAGCGGATACCTATTCTTGATGGTGACATGGTTCGATTCTCATTAGTCAATACAAAGTCGCATACTCCCATCTTTCTTCTTCACGAATAGAGCAGGAGCACCCCGAGGAGGCGTCTGGGGCGAATGAAACCAATGTCTAACAATTCTGCAATTGGGTCTTTAACTCTGAAGTTCAATAGGAGCCATTCGATATGGGGCTTTGGAAATGGGTTTTTGTACCCGGGTTCAAAGGTCGATACAAAATTCAATTTCACGCTCTGGGGTAGGCGGGGAAGTTCTTGAGGGGAATCGTCGGAAATTTATTAACAATAGAAATATCATTCAAAAGCGGCGTATTTTTGTTTAAATCGTGACATGAGCTAAGAAAGCTTGACATCCATTTTTCAATAAGCGAATAGCTTTATGGCTTGAAATGACCGTGATTGATTTTAATGGTTTGGTCGGCTTGAATTCGCATAATAGGTTGATTAGGAATATGAAAACTAATGACCTTACGAAAATAATCAATTTTTGCATGATGAGTAGTTAACCAATCAATCCCTAGAATTACGTCAAAGCGCAAGTATTTTTAAAGAAATAAGATCGACGGGTAATAATGCGGTTACCAATTTGAATCAAACAAGACTTATAAAAGTGGATGTAATGAAGGTTTCTCCCAGCGGAGTTTCAGCAGATAAGTCGAAGTCAATTTCTCGGAGTCAAATTTAAGCGTTGAGCGCCAAGTAGGAGAAATAAAAGAATGGGTAGCCGGTATCAAAATAAGTATATATACTTCACTAGAGTTTATGATAAGCTTACCGTGATGACCTCGTTTGGGTTCCTTGCTTTACGGGAGGTTACAACAAAGCGCTCTCCCTTGAACTCTGAGTTTTGTCTTATGCAGGACGGACTTTGATGCCTCCATCCAATTTGGACTTGACTTGATGCGCGACAAAATTGGGCTAGGTGACCTTCTCTTCCACAATTGTAACATGCTTTGGGCTTGCTGCATGCAGTTTGGAATGATGTGTCCCTCCCTCGCATTTGTAACATCGTAGGTGGTCGTTCTCCTTCCTTCCTTAACAACGGTCTTTGGTGTTGGCGTCCTTCCATCATTATTAAATCTCCTCTTCTTGAAACTCCCTTTTTTTATTGTCTTGGCCATGATTATTGAAGTGGTTACCATTTACGGCATGTTGATTCCCTCACGTTTGTTGTCACCAACCCGATGGTATTACCCTTTGGTATTTTCATTACGCATTTGCTTTCTCTTGGTTGCGTTGACCCGTTATCGCGCTCCAATAAGCGAGCCCTATTTACAACATCGAATACAAACACGGTTTATGAGAAATAAGATATTGATGTATCTCGGTTTCAAACCTCTTAAAAACATCGCGTCATTCTCTCCTCATTATCAACCAAGTGGGATGTAAGCCGGGACAACTCGGCAAACTTAGCTTCGTCGTCTTTGCGCCACGGTCGTATTGTTTTGCTCAACTTGATGAACTCTACCTCTTTAATGTGATGAATACTTTGGGAAAGTACTTGTCGTTGAAGCAGTTCTTGGAACTTCTCCCAAGACATCTTGGTGCGGCGGTTGAGTGCGCTTCTTGATTCCCACCCGTAATGTCTGCCTCTCCTACGCAACATAAAAGGTGGCAAAAGGAACCTTTTGCTCCTCGGAGCATCCCAAGACATCAAATATCTTGGTGATCTGCTTTATCCATGCATCGCCTTAAGTGGTTTTGGCTCTCAATAAACTCGGTGGTCAGCTCCTTGAAGCTATTTAGCGGTGACCGTCAGAGAGTTTCAGTGTTTCCACCTACATTTTGGACAGGAGTTTCTCTTGCACGATGTTGTCTGAATTGCGAAAGCTCCTAAACATTCCGTCGTTTAGCCATTTGGTGGTGTTGTTGTTCACTGAGGATTATTGTCTTCTGTTGCACATTATCACAGGTATTAATTTGTGGTGACTCCACGATCTCATGTGCTTCATTGCTTATCTCAACATTTTTGGATGCCATTTTCCAAATCTTGCCACAAAACAAGGGTTAATTAATATATCACATATTATCCTATACTCGACCAACGAGTTAAATACCAAATAAACTTAGGTAGGTCATACTAGCGAAAGAATTCCCGTCTCTCCCCTCTAGTTCTTGTCTCACATCTCGGCCGGGGATCATATCCTAAGCTTTGATACCTGTTGTGACGCCCCCAAAATAGGTATACATCACCCATCTTGAGTCACCAGATACAAGGTACTGAATACAAATACAACTTAATTATACAACAGTCGTGTAAAATACGACAAAACATAGGCTGTGAGTTTTAATACAAATATTGTCATCTAGACAATATCCACACTCAATGGAGTCCTCATTACATTTATTATCACACTATTTCACAGAATAGTGAGGACTACTAATGCACCATCTAGGACCATCACTCTGTTCCCTGACTAGTCCCAACTACGTTCTCATTTCCTGAAGAGAACAGTGAAAGAAAGGGTGAGCTCAACTAGCCCAGTAAGAAATATTATGACTAAGATAATGCAGAATAAATTATCAATAGCCTTTAACAGTATAACAACTGATAGAATATAATAGACAACAAGTTTTAGATCAAAAGCTGCGTGCGGAATAAGCAATCCATTAGAAAGTCAAGTAAAGTATAAAATCTACTATCTTTTATGATTTAAAAGTTTTTCATCAACTTTATCATTTGAGACTCGACAATAAATAAAATCGAATCATCCACTGCTCCACGGCCGAGGATATTCATGTAATCATCAATGGTCATGACTATACCGAATAATCCTGGTCATAATCATACCAACAATTTGTCCACCGATGAACTACGAGGCCGATGAGGACTTTTACCACATCATTCGTCACATTACGGTCATGATTATCTTGAATAATCCACGATCATAATCATACCAAGTCCATCTATGCACGTAAGCCAAAGATGACTTTCTTCATAATATAAGCATGAGGATGATGACAATTCAATAAAACAAGTTCAAGAATAAATTTTAAAGATTTATAAGTTAATTTATCACGAACTCAATAACGTCAAATTATCGACATGATCTTTGCTTTGTGAAGTAAAATTCAAGAATGCTCGGAAGAATATTTCCATGAAAAGATCTTTGGATGAAGCGCAAATATCAAGGATATTCCACTAATTTCATGGAGTATAGAAGCAAAGCTTTAACCAAGTTGAGTATAATAGAATATATGAAGCGCAAATGGATTTTTAACCGCCATGTGGTAATCACGTGAGGCAGATCATTTCCACAATTTAATAAGGAATGAATCTGAAGGATCATTCACCATGCATGTGGTAATCCACATAGGCGAGTTATTCAAGCAGAATAATAAAGAATGGAATAATGAAGGATTCACCGTGCGTGCGATAGATACGCTGACGAGGTTATTATTCCAGCAGAATAATAAATAATGGAACCGGAAAAGGCGTAAGCATACAGACGGGATATTAGAATAATAAATAATAAATAATGGAACCGGTGCGGCGTAAGCGCGAATATGAGACGAGATATTCGACGATGAATGATAAATAATGGAAAATTGGCCCGTTATTCAACGAGAATTAAGCGGAATAATAAACTTGGAAATAGAAGAATTTTCCCATGTGTATGCGGTGCTTAGCATATAAGCGAGTTATTCAACAGAATAATAAGAATGGAATAACAAAAGTTCTCTTCATGAATCTGAAAAGAAATAATACCCCTTATGAGTACAACAAATAATATCCCTACCTTAGAAAAACTGAATAATGAAGTAGTGAAGTAGCCAGAATACTTTTCTTCTTTCTCTCTATAGTTTCTCTCTCTAGAGTTTCAGTGAATTCGTAAGAAATAATGAAGGAATGAGCTTTATTTATAGGAGAATGGAGTGAATAGTAACTAATTCATGAAGCGGTCAGATTGATTTACTTTTAAACGAACGGTCCATATTGATTTACTATTAAAACTTAAAGCAACGGTCCATACTGATTTACTATTAAAACTTTAAACCAGCGATCCATATTGATTTACTATTATAACTTTCCACCAGCGGTCCATATTGATTTACTATTATATCTTCAACCAACGGTCTGAAAAATTAGCACATCTCCTCATGGAATAATATTGTACCCAAAAATGATTTGGACCGAAAAGAAATATATCTTACGGGTGAATAGTACCCCATGAATAGTAACTTGTGAATAGTAACTTATGAATAGTAACTTGTGAATAGTAACTCGTGAATAGTACTTCGACACAAAAAGTGCCCCGAATACCCGATTGGTCAATATAACCTCCAGACATAAATTATTATCGAAATAAATGTCGATTTCCACTAACACAAATAATTCCAACACAATGGAACTATAAAATTCATCTTTAATCAATATGAACTTATTCATCATTAATTTTATAATTCATAATATTTAACAACCAGGTCGTTCCCGGGAGAGGGGCTTTTCGATAAGGATTTCTCCTTATTGGTAGCATGATTAGGTGACAAACCTCTCTTTGGCCAGAACTTCTAGACATTGTCAATATTGCAAATAATAATATGAATAACTTTGCCGTCTCAATTATTGATTTAATAATATATCATATTATGCGGATGATCTTTAACAATAATTGAATCAATAATATGAGAGATATGATGCGACAATTCTTTGTAGCAATAATTGAGTATAAATGAGTGACTTCTCACGTAAGCATCAATAATCAATCTGGTGTGTGCTCTTATGCAAACCCGCATATTCTTGTACTTTTACTACTAGGGTAGTTCAACGGTTTTAATGGTAACACTTTCGTAGTTATTTTTTATAAAAGATAATTTTGTCGTTTTCTAACTACGACAATACTTCCGTTGTGGGATCCACCAATGATTGTGTCGTCATACGAATATGCCCTATTAAAATGAATATTCCCCGACCAATCGAATATTATATAACCACTTGCTTACTTTGCAAAATTTATAAATATTACCCACAACTATAACATTATATCAAATCTACACCATAATATTTAAAAATATATTTCGAAAAAATTATTCTTTATTCATAAAAGTTGGGGTCTTACATGGAAAGGCGACAGAAATAAGAGGCGTAGGTTGGTGGATTCTGTGTTATCTATATCCGAACAACCTTCCATAATGGATCAGCAGTACCCTGGCATGGTTATCTCTTTTACCAATGTAGATTACCCATCGAAACCTATTAAACCAAATGAAGGGGTGTTGGTCATCACTGCACAAGTCGGTTCGATGGATATAAAGAGTATAATGATCAATAATGGTTTCTCAGTAGATATATTATAGCTCACACATATCAGAGGATACATTTAAAAGGTAGAAAGATGGAAATTGGCCAAAAGTCACCTCTTTATAGGTTCAGCAATGTTCCGGTTTGGATGGCAGGAGTTCTCGAGTTGCTAGTCATCTTTGAGATTGCTCCTCGACAAGTTAAATTGACCTACAGATTTTTTGTAGTACATGTGGATTCGACATACAACTTAATTCTAGGAAGGTTAACACTGACTGCTCTACAGGCGGTGACATCTATAACTCATTTTAAAAGTAAGTTCCCTACACTAAACGGTGTCGACAAAGTTTTTAGGGATCTTGATTTAGCTAGGAGATGTTATCAGAATGCTTTAATCTCTTCAGGAGTAGGGTTCAACAAACAAAGGCAGACCATGGAGATTGAGATTGATCCATTTACCGAAGGAAACAGAGCCTCTTGCCTTGCAGATCGAAGAGAAAAAAGATATTAAATTGATCCTAGGGAAGAAGGATGAGACTATAAAGATCGGTTCGAGGTTTCAGGAGCTATTTTAGATAATATTGATCGATCTACTTCTAGTGTATGTAAATATCTTTGCAAGAGTGCCCATTAATATGTCAGGAATTGATGAGTCCATTATCGTGCGCAGATTGAACACGGACCCTGCCAGGAAACTAGTCCAACAGAATATGAGAATCTTTGGCCTGGAGTGGTAGAAGATTATTGATGATGAGGTAGCCAAACTATTAGCGACCGACTTAATATTTGAGATTGATTATCCAAAATGGCTGGTGAATGTTGTGTTGGTTTAGAAGTAGAATGGTAAGTGGAGGATATGCATCGACTATATTGATTTGAATAAGGCATGCCTGAAGGACTTCTATCCTCTTCCACAAATCAACCAGTTGATTGATGTTACATCAGGGTATGCATTTTTGAGCTTTATGGATGCCTTTTCGGGATACAACCAGATATCGATGCAAAAAGAGGATATCCCAAAAAAGGCTTTTATTACACATCGGGTAATCTATGCCTATAGAAAGATGACGTTCGGGTTGTTGAATGTCGGTGCTATTTACAAGAGAATGATGAATTATGTGTTCCAAAAGTAGTTGGTCCGAAGCATGGAGGTGTATGTGTATGATATGATCGTCAAGAGCTTATCTATTCGGGAGAATTTGGATGATCTAGAAGACTATTTACAAACCGTTGAACATTATAATATTTGGCTAAACCCGACGAAGTGCACTTTTGGCCTCGGTTCAGGAAAGTTCCTTAGTTATCTGGTGAGCAAAAGGGGAATTGAAGCTAATCCAGAGAAAATTAAGGCGATAATGGATATAAAGTCTCCTTAGTCTTTTAAGGACGTTGTTGATGTCAGGATTTTTATTTGTCCCTTTTCTGTTCTTGTTCTTTGGTGTTCTTATGTTAGGTGAAATTGTTTGAAAAAACAAGTTGTGAAAAGGTTCGACATTTATATATCGACAATTTGACTATAAGAGTCGTCAGTTGATTTTTTAAATGGTTGTACCAACACAACCGAGAAAAGGTTTGCACATTGACCCAGTGATGTGACACTCCTTAACGGGTCTGTGAAACCAAGATTCATTAGGGTCCAGGGACTTGGTTTTGCGGAGGGAAGGTGTTAGGCACCCCCCGATATCCGTGTTACCACGGTGACTGCAACTTTTCAAGAAACTATTATATGAATGTGTGTGTGTGTGTGTGTGGGTCAATGTGATGTTATTTAAAAGTAGTGCGAGGCCTCGTTCGCACCTATATACACAGGGTTTGAATTTATGTAAAAAAATCAGTTTTAAACAAGATATAACAGTGATGCTTTGTAAAAGAGGTTTTTCAAACCCTTATACTCAATAGTAATTGAGACCTTTTAATACTTCCATTTTTTTAAATGCTCGGCTATATTGCTTTTATTTTTGAGATGCAAAGCATCTTCCGAGAAAATAATGTATAAATTAGTGTCGAACTTCTTGTAGGCATGAGAGCCATTTAAGGAAATTCAAACACCGTGAATAATTTACAAGCTACTTTCAGCTGAAAATGTCCATCACGGGAACCGAATCTAGATTCAGTAGACTGAATATGTGATCACATGATTCCTAGGCTCATATGATGCCACAATTAATATGAAAAGCAGTAAGCAGTTATATATATATTAAAACTGTAAATATATATACAGACATGATCAACCACCACGAAGCACCTCCATGGGGGATCGGAAATGTAAATAATGCTGTAAAAGACGATCAACCGCCATGAAGTAAACTCCAGGCGGGATAAAATGTAAAGAAATCAGTAAAAACAATATATATATATCGCTATATATCCCGACTCGGTTTATCATTTCGGCGATTGTCGCTATATATATATATAAGCAATAAACGCTTCGGATGTAAAATCCAGGCTCATCGAACAAAGTTCGACCACAGTTTATATATAAGTATATATATATAAAAGCAAATAAACGCTCCAGACGTGAATCCAGGCTCAATCGAGGTATAACTCGATAATGTTAGACCATATATATAAATTTATATAATATATATATATATGTATATACAAAAAGAAATAAAAGCCGCGGACCGAAGTCTGGGCATACACACGTAACACGACTCTCAACGTGAAGAACGGTGTATGCAAAGATGAAGAGAAAGGCTTTAAGGTGTGTAAGAAGACTTATAGTGGAATGTCAAAGAAGACTTCAATGACTTTAAAGGGATGAACACTCGGCTCCCACCGGTAAATGTATAACAATATATAAGCTCACAAGTGTTTAAAATGAGAAAGCACTCAGTTTATAGTGTGTACAGAGCAAATTGGACATAGCTTCCTCGCCTTTTTTCTTTTTTTAAAATGGCTGCCCCAAGCCCTCTATTTATAGAGGGGGGAGCCGCAGGTGTACCTACGGTAGCCGCATATGTACCTATGGCTTCCCGGGGTGCCCCGAGTTCTGCGGGTTCCACCGTCTTGAAGTACGTGCACGCATGCAATGTGATGTCCGCTCGAACTTTCAGAACTTCAATCCGGGCATCCGATCGAGATGTATAAGACCTTTTACGGCATGCTGTTGTCGAGAGCTACACAATGACATGAGATTAGAGGTTGTACAAAGACAGGAAGATGGGACAATGCCCTTGGTCTTCAAGCTTCAAATTCTATCCGGTGTGCTGTCTTGTGCAGTAATCACTCGAGATTGGTGCTCTTTGGTTCTTATAAAACATTGCTGTGTAGAATGTATGTATGTTGTTGTTGAGACGTCGCGATGTGGGTTTCGGATGGCAAAATAACGGTCCTTCCTTCACCGGGGTTATCTCCGGTTTGAGCTGATTTAACGATCGTTGCTCAGGGTTATCTCTGAGATTGGACTGCTGCAGGTGTTGACCATCCTCAGTGTTGTTTCTTGTTAGGTTTGTAATACTCAAGAACGCAATCAAATTGCACAAAATAAGCGGAAGCATGGAAAATCAGAGTTTTATATTTTTACAAACCATATACCCGGATCATCTTTTATGCACTATTATTAATTAAATGAAAAGATAAAGAACAAGAATCATACCCTTGAAGATTCGAGCTTCCTTAGGTACAAGTTCACCTCCAAATCTTTTCGCATTCAACTTGAATCCATCGGGTTTGGTTCCTTCCTTTGATCAACGTTAGCCACCCAAGTGTTTGGCCTCTAGAGGTGATCCACCAAGGAAGAAGAAAGATTCAAGAAAATGTGTATTTGGGAAAACTCTAGTTTTCTATCTCTCATAGAAAAGAGTGTACTCTCCCAACTATTGGAATTACGTCTGTTGTGAAAAAGTCAACAACCATCACTCATAATAAGACTCATCTTATTTATAGATGTGGGCAACCCTCCTTAACAATTAAGGAATTGAGTTTTATTTTAATTAATTAAACTCCTTTAATTAATTAGGCTTCCAATCTTATTAGGAATAATTAATTAAACTATTTTAATTAATTAGCCTCCTAATCTTATTAGGATATATGAGAGTACTTTTATTAATTAATTCTCAAACTCCTTTAGGAATTAAATAATAATAATAGTAATAATAATAATAATAAGACTCCTCTTAGTAATTTATATTTAATATTTTCAAACTATTAAATAATAAATATTAAGTTATTTAATTTATTCTATCACCATAGATTAAATTAAATATACTTAACTTATTATTACGATTATGCCATTTTCTTCTTAAATAATTATTCTTCCTTTTGTGGTGTGACCCTTTAGGTTCTCCATATTAAACCAGTTGTGAATAAATTAATTAGAACAATTCTAATTTTATTTAAAAAATAAATTAAATAATTTATTTATTTAAATAAATAATATTTATTCTACAATAGGAATAAGTCTCCCTAGCGATTAAAGACTTTCCAGATAATATAGATTTCAACATTAATCATTAAATAACATTTGAGTAAATAGTTACCGTACAATTCAATCCTTCCACCATACAATGTCCCAATTAAATATAAGACATTGAATTACTGTCAAGTCTTATTTTATTTAATTATATATTTTCCGACTCTTAAATGCACAACTCCAAATAATGCAAATTAGAAACTCCTTTCTAATTTCATTTTGCCTTGGCCAAGGACTATTGGGTTGTCATTTATCGAATCACATAGGACATTTCTTTTTTTTTTTCTAGAAGCGATAGATTCTTTATTGATCATACATTATCTCCATGTATAACTTATTATACCCAAGCATACCCTTAGATATACCCTAAGGGTCTTAAGAAATAAGTCAAAGTATAACTCATCATACATAAGATACTATGATAACCTCAAGTCCAAGGATCACTTGTACTACTATCACTACATGAATTTCTATTGACAGACAAGTAAAACTCCATTAGGTATTCCTTAGCGAGCCACGTTCAGTGTACTTATTCTCCAATAAGCACCTACATACTTGCTTTAGTGTCTCCACACAAATGATCATGAGATCAATCATCCTCATCCAATGAGCAAGCAACATATGTACCAATCTATCTGGATTCACTAATCCCCAATTTAGTAATACAACGACTAGGAACTATTTTAGTTTTAAGCTTTTTAAGAATTTAGATCTCATTAGAATGATCATCATCATTATTCTAAATGCATTGCTTAAAACTATGAGTTTATCATATATTATAAAGCAGCATCATGTAGATAATTAAAAGCATTTCATAAATTAATATTTTTTATTAATAAATGAATAAGATTGTTACAAAGTATATGTGACGCCGCCAAAGTATGTATACATCACCCATTCTGAGTTATCAGATATCACACTACATAAATCAAATACAAACTTCTTTTATACAATACGACAACAACGTAGCTTAGAGTTTTTACACGAATATTGTCTTCTAGACAGTATTCAAACTCAAATGGAGTCCTCAATACATTTATTATCGCACTATTTTATTAGAATAGTGAGGACTACTATAGCCACTTATCCTGGACCATCACTCCGTTCCCCGACTAGTCCCAGCTACGTTCTCATTTCCTGAAGAGAACAATGAAAGCAAAAGGGTGAGCTCAACTAGCCCAGTAAGAAATATTATGACTAATATAATGTAGAATAAATTATCATTAGCCTTCAACAGAGTTAAACTGATAAAATATAATAAACAACAAGTTTTAGATCAACAACTGCAACCGAATAAGCAATCCATTAGAAGAGTCAAGTAGAACATAATGTCTACTATCTCCTCTAGATTAAAAGTCCATCTTTAATATTTCATTCATGTAATACTCATCAACAATTCTTTGTTATACCTAAGACAAAAAGAACTCTCATCACCTGTCTTCACTTGAACCACCAAAGATTATAGTTAAATCCACAATTCATATTTATAATCATATAAACCAACAGTTTCTCCTTGCCACAAAGGCTTATTAGAACGTTTACTCAATATCCTTACCCCAAAAGCCAAATGTAATAAAAATGATCATACCAATCAGTTGTCTACCTTTGCACTATGGGCCAAAGATATTCAACTATAAAACCAATGGTCATGATCATACCAATCAATTGTCTGTCAGTGCACTACGACCAAAGACATTCAACTGTTAACTAATGATCATGATCCTGCTAATCACATCATCGAATTATCCATGCACTACGGGCCAAGGATATTCGTTATTATCACCAGTGGTCATGATCATGTCATACACCTGTCCATCTTTGCACTACGTGCCAAAGCTATCAATCAACAGTTCGTCTTTGCACATAAGCCAAAGATATACAACTGTAAAACAAAAAATCAACAGTCAATCTTTGCACGTAAGCCAAAGATATGCAACTGTAAAATAAAAAATCAACAGTCAATCTTTGCACGTAAGTCAAAGATATACAACTATAAAACCAATAATCAATAGTCCATCTTTGCACGTAAGCCAAAGATGATTTTCATCACAATATAAGCATGAGGATGATGACAATGATATAAGCATTAATCAAACAAAATAAAGGATAAATATTAAAGACTTTAAATTTATTCAGAGTTTAAAAATATCCAAATTGTCAACATGATACTGCTTTGTGGAGTAAAATTCAAGAATAATATTCATGTACTAAAAATAATTTGGACAGAAAAGAAATATATTTTTCAGGTAAATAGTATCCCATGAATAGTACCCTGTGAATAGTACTTCGGGAATAGTACCGCAGCATGAAAAGTGTCCCAAATACCCGAGTGAATAATACTAGAGTGAATAGTAACTGGGTGAATAATAACCCGTGAATAGTACTCCAGCACGAAAAGTGCCCCGAATACCCGAGTGAATAATACTAGAGTGAATAGTAACCTCGACACAAAAAGGTAGAAATTCCACAATAAAATTCGTACCAATATTCCGACATAATGATATTGAAAGAAATAATATCATTTACGAAGAAATAATACCCCTTATGAATACACCAAATAATATCCCTTACAACTATTGAACGAAAATAATATTCCAACGAATATTTAACGAAGATAATATTCCAACGAATATTTAACGAAGATAATATTCCTACGAATATTGAATGAAGATAATATTCATACGAATACGAAAAATAATATCTCTTCAGGATATGAAATAAACAATACCCCTTACCTCAGAAGAAGACTGGATACTAGAATAGTGAAGTAACCGACTTCTCTTCTTCTTTCTCTCTATAGCTTCTCTCTCTATAATTGCTCTTGTGAGTCTTAGTGAATTGGTGAGAATGAAGGAAGAATGAGCTTCTATTTATAAGAAAATATTGTTTCGATAATTGCACGTTTTAGGGCTCAAAATATTACAGTATAATACCTTCACCTTTTCCTTCATTTTTAATTTAGTTCTGCAAGTATTATCAAACTTGCACCACCTCCCCTAATAGTATATCATGTGAATCAATAGTACAATCATGTGAAAAAATTAATTACAGTATAATACCTTCATCTATACCTCCATTTTTAATTTAGTCATGCAAGTATTATCAATCTTGCACCACCTCCCCTAATAGTACATTCATGTGACTCAATAGTATACACATGTGAATACATAGTTATAAGCATGTGAATTAATAGCAATTAATTGCTCATTTATCCGATTAATTATCCGATTGGTCAATTTAACTTCCAGACATCAATTATTATCAAAATAAATGTTGATTTCCACTAAAACTAATAATCCCAACACAATGAAACTATCAATTTCATCTTTAATCAACACGAACTTATTCATCATTAATATTATAACTCACAATATTTAACAACTAGGTCGTTCCCAGGAAAGAGGGGGCTTTTCGATAAGGATTTCTCCTTATTGGCGCGTAATTAGGTGACCAAACATCTCCTTGACAGAACTTCTAAACATTGTCAATATTGCAAATAATAATATAAATAACTTTTTCATCTCAATTATTGATTTAATAATAATAAATATTATGTAGATGATACTATGACAATAATTGAATCAATAATATGAGAGATATGATGCATCAATTACTGTAGTAATAATTGAGTATAACTGAGTGACTTCTTACGTAAGCATCAATAATCGATACCGTGTGCTACAATGCAACCACGCGTATTACTGTACTTTTACTACTGGGTAGTTCAACAGTTTAATGGTAAAACTTTCGCCGTTATTTATAAAAGGATAATACTGTCGTTTTGTAAATACGACAATACTTCAGTTGTGGGGTTCACCAATGATTGTGCCGTCGTACGAATATTCCCTGTTAAAATGAATATTCCCCAACACAACGAATACTTTATATCAACTTGCTTACTTTGCAAAATTTTCAAATATCACCCTTAACTTTAACCTTTTATCAATTTAACCATTTACTAAATAGAATAATTATAAGAAAATTGAATACTTTCATTTCATAAAATTCAGGGTCTCACAGTATATGCTTTATCATTAAACATGATTGACTTGTGTGTATACTACTCTCAATCTCACACTTGCACTAAAGTCAATCGTCATGGTATCTCATACCCTTCTTCTCTAAGTGATGATTATCTTGCTGTTGGATAAACTTTAGTTAATGGATAAGTAATGTTGTTCTTGAGAATCCACGATCTCTATAGTGATTTCCAATCTTTCAATGATTCCTATAATCAAATGAAAGTGCCACAACACATGTTTATATCCAAGATGAGACTTAAGAACTATTCATAGTTCTTTAATGAACTTTTCATCCAAACAATCAACTTGCAGCTTCATTTATAGCTATATACTTTGTCTTTATCACTAAACTAGCAATTCTTTGCTATTTAAAACCTTTCCAATTCACTGCTCCACCGTTCAAGGTAACACTTTACCTTAAAGTAGATTTTCTGCTGTCTTAGTCTGTCTGAAAAAAACTTAAGTCTATTAAGTCCTCTAGTTTTAATTCCGATCCACCATGAATATGATCACATCCTTAGTGCCGATTAAGTACTTTAAGATATTTTTCACTAACTCACAGTGAACTTCTCCAAAATATGACCGATCATCATCAGGTCTCGTATATTTGATTGTATACATGATTGTCACTCATACGATCTCTCTTTTCAGTAGTCTATGGGGACTATTAAGAGAGAGACACTCCATGACTCATCAACATGAGACATCTCTTGGAGTTTTCCATGCTAAACAACTTTAGCATCAAATGAATATACGTTCCTTGGGTTAAGTCGAGCATCCTATTAAATCTATCTATATAGATTTGTATCCCCAATAATGATACTCTTCCCAAATCATTCATGGAGGAATGTTTAGACAACTTTATCTTTACTGATTGTAGCATTAATATGTCATTCCTTATCCATAGTATATCAACATATAATATTAGGAATGTCACGGTGCTCCTACTAACCCTTTTGTACACACTAGGTTCATTCTTATTTGTGATAAAATCAAACTCTTTTGATTTGTTTCATCAAAACGAATGTTCTATTTTTGATAAGCTTGCTTCAATCCATTTCTCTGAGTGTCTACAACTCTTACCTCATCGTATGTAACTGGATCATCATCTTCTATGATGTGTACCTCATCATCATCATTTATGATGAATCCATACCTCCTAGGTATCTTACATCTTATTCGATTTCTGATTCGATTGTGGTACAATAGGTCTATCTATAGGTTCCTTTTATTTGACTTATAGTGTTTTGTGATTCTTGAACTCTTCAAGATGTATTATCCTACCACTAGCCCCTTCAATGATAAACATCTTTATCTTAGAAGGCAACATGTTTTGAAACAAACACCTTTTGCTAAGTAGGATTATAGAACATATACCCTAAACTTACTTTAGGACATCCCACAAATCTGTACTTGTCAAATCGTGTCCCAAGCTTATCCATTGAAACCTTTTCACATAAGCTGGACAACCCCTTATCTTAACTTACTTAAAATTAGGGATCCTTCCTGTCCATAGCTTTTATGGAGTCGTATGGCTGGATTTTGAGGTTACCTTTTCGTAGATATGCATCCATTTCTAGGACATTACCCCAGAAGGATACTGGAATGTCGGCACAATTATTATGGACCGTACCATGTCCAACAATGTATGATTTTTCCTTTCAGATACATCAATCAATTATTACGATCAGGAGGCGTCCATTGTGAGAAAACCATTTAAGATGATCTAGAAACTTATTGCACAAGTATTTATTCCCTGATCTAATCAAAAAATCTTAATACTTTGCCAATTTGTTTCACTTCTGAATTCTTTGAACCTTTCAAATAATTCACACTTGTATTTCAGCAAATACACACATTTTACTCTTTGAATGATCATCTCCTTTTCTTATACTAATTTATTCAATATGCAAAATTATTTTCACGTAAGTCAAGTATACTAAATCCATTAAGTAATATTCCAATTCTATACAAAACATTATTATTATAAATAGAACAACAATTGTTCTTAAATATAATACCAAAGACTTCATTGTCCAACAACAAAATAGAAATAATATTTTCAACGAGAACTGGAATACAATATCAACTTATTAACTTAATAGATTTGTCTGTAGGCAGTGCTAAATTATAAGTTCCTATGGCTAATGTTGCCTCTTTTTTAGTTCTAACAAAAGAGCTCTAATTCATGCAAGCATACATGTGTCAACAAGTAATACAGAGTAAGTCGAGTATCGATCCATGGAGAAAAGATTCTAAATTAAATTATTATGCATCAACTAAATCACTATTTTTATATGCTCAAACTAATGCTTATGATTGGAAATTACTCTCAACTCAAATAATAACTAAAAGATGAATATAAATGTAATAATTCAAATCTGGAAATAATGGGATCCTAACTTCTTTTAATAGTTCATCTAATTACCACCATCATGCAAGACTATTCACGTATCACAGAAAATTAGCCAAGAGCACATATGTAGACATAACCATTTTTCAATGTATCATGACCTACTCACATAACATTATACAATAGACATCATGTAATCATCAATAAAACCAATCTCACTATATTTCTATGTGAAATTACAACAATATTGAATTTAAGCACAAGCCCTTATATAACTCATACGGTGAAACAGTATATGTCTATCTGATTCACAAAATACAAAGCTAAGCAAAACAACCCCATATACGCATGCTATCATGATTACAACCCTACTCGCATGTAATTTTTTAACTCCATACAAGTACGTAAAACGAATGGTGATCAATCATTCATGCATTCAAATCAACCATGATAGAAATTCCTCACGATACGCAAACAGTCCAGCAATCAAGCCATAAGTTAGACTACGTATTAAAATCCGTTAGAATCCTATAATGGAGTTTAGTTCATCGCTGAACCGAAAGCCATTATGGGATCAAAGCAATACATGGAAAATAAATAAACAATTAAAAGAGAGACGATAAAATCGATCAAACTCAATTGCTGATTATAATCCAAGCGTAATGTTCAAATCCTCACCAATATCCAGCAACATAAAAGTAGTTCATCCACAATGATTGAAATCCAAAAAAAGAAGTAGAAAATAAGAAATCTATGCTTGGCTTCACGTTGGAATTCTCTCCAAGTGTAAACCCTAGTTCTCTATTATGAAAAACATGTAAAAACTGAAGATAGACGCGTTTGGTGCCAACCATAATCGTTTATACAAACTCAAACACTTAAATTTTAAAAATTCAAATAAAGTCAGCAGCTTCGGTCAACTACGCGCACGGTCCCTTCGTTATCATGGCGCGGGCGCGCGATTGGCTTTCTGGCTCTGCAGGTGTGTTGCGCGGGCGCGCGCTTCCTAGCTCTTATAGCCGCGCGACTCCTGCAGTCTGCAATTTGTGCTCTGCTGCTGCTTCATGCTGCTCCACTGCTTGTCACTTGTTTAGTTTCTTATCTCCACTTGTTCCTTCCGTCATGCTTCCATTAATCACATGCCATCTACCAATGCCGAGCTCATGCCATTTCCTGCACTTTTACACCAAAGGAGTTCTCAGTTCATGCAATGCAAAACAAAACAAAATGCAACTAAAAATATACTAAAATGTACTTGAGATGGGCATAGTTCTCGTTAATTTATATCCAATAAGTAGGTATAAAACCCACTTATCAAATACCCCCAAACTTGAATTGTTGCTTGCCCTTAAGCAATGCATACTATATAAAACACTAAAAATGCAACTACATGCTATGCAACTAAACCATGATGCAAACTAGTCTCACATTGTTCCAGCTCTAACATAATTTCAATCTAAAATGCCTCAGCGAATTATCCAGATTCAAGAATACAAATTCAAACCAAATTATAGGGATAATATCATATACTCAAATAATTCATATATGCTATAATGATGCTGTGTGTGTGTGTTATGTTCACCAAAAATTGATTTAAGCTGAGAATACACATGCTAAACTGCTCAAAACAGAAAATTACAGTCTAAATCGAGACTCATGTATACTTATGCAACAAAGACTGTTCCAACATATCAAAACAAATTAAGGTTCAACAATGGGCTTAACTGCTTTATTGCTACTCACGAGGGCAATTTTCGCTCTTTTCCGCGGTGTTTATTACTATTTTTCTTTTTTTTTCACATGACTGTGCAATGCCTCATTCCCTTAGACAAACACTGCTACCCCTTAGCGAGCTTTCAACCAACGACTCCCAGACCATGAAAGACCTTAGGGCGCTAGGTGTTAAGACACCCCTACGGGCGTACTTACTCAAGTAGCAAGGGCCCCGAAATAAGACTAGCCACGTTATTGCTATTTTTTTTATATAGCATACCTAAGTTTTCCCAAAGTTTGATTATCAATGTTTTGTACAGTCTAAGTCCATGAAACTTTAAACTAAACATGCAAATGCTATATGCAACTACATTACTACCACAATACCCCCAAACTTAAAATATTCATTGTCTCAATGAATGGAGATATAGGGTTAGAGAATGTGATAACCCAAATTTTTGGGTAATATTAAAATAAGAATTAAATAAATAAAATTCTTATTAGATAATATGTTGCATGATATTATATTGCATAAGTGAGTATGAACTATGAAATATTTGATGTTTATGCTTAATAAATATATTGGTATTATATATTTATTATATGTAAATAAATTGTATGGGTAATTTATTAAAGTAAATGAGATGGGTAGAATTAAAATAATCTATAATATTAAATTATTTTAATGTGGTGAATTGGTGGCATTAAATATATACTTAATGTATAACCACCCTTCTATTGAAGAAATCATGTATTACATTATTGGATGTAATGTATGTATATTTTTAATGTAGTAAGTATATTATTATATTTATTATAGTTAAATTGTTGAAAACAATTTATAGAAAGAAAAAGAAAGTAATTAGTATACAAGAATTATTGTATACTTTAAATAAATGATATTAAAATAAATTCTAGAGTTGAATTATTTTAATAAAGAAAAGATATTATTTTAATTATAATATCTTATTTACTAAATAAATTTCCATTTATAAGGTAAATATATTAAGTTATACTTACTATATATAAATAAATTGATATAAACAATTTATAAGGTGAGAGAATAAATTTATTATTTATTTTCTATATGTGATGTGAGTACATGTGCATTATAAAGAATATTTGCAAGGGGATAAATATAAATATATATTTATTATGCAAGGAAATAAAATTGTGGGAATAATTTGCGTAATGAGGCAAAAAGAGGCGGGTTAAGCATAAAATATTTATATATACTTTACCCAAGGGTATTAGAATAAATTCTTATATAAAATTAATTTAATAAAGAAAAGATATTATATTTATCGTAATATCTTAAGAAAGTAAATAAATTCTTAATTGAATTTATGATAATGAGGTAAGATATTATATTATAATATCTTGGGTATGCAAATAATTGTATTTACATAAGAAATTATGTGTAGTATATTTATTTTACAATTATAAAATAAATATGTAATTTGAGTATGTTATGTTATATTTTATATAATTTACATATCAAAGACGGGTTATGTAAATTATATGATTCCAAGAGGGTAAAATAAATTAAGGAGATTTATGTAGTAACTTATTTGATTAAATTAAGTTACTAAGATTGAGTAATTAAATAATTTAATAAAGTATGGAAGTGAATTATGAAAGTTAAGGGAGAATTGTGCGAGTTAAAAAAACTTTAGGGTTAAAAACCTAATATTTGAAACTTAAGAAAATATCTTAAGGAATATGCTAGAGAATAAAGAATATTTTGAGAATATGCTAAGAATATGCCAGGGGGTGATTTGCAAGCTTTTAAAGACGAGGGGGAAGACTAGAAAAGATTTAAGTTGGGTGACCAATTTATAAGAAATTGAAAGTAGCTTTTATATAAGCAAAATCAAAATTTACCTATATTCATTTTTAGCCAAATTGGCTAAATTTAGAGAGAAGAAAAAAATTGAATATGGAAATTAAGCTAGGTTTGGTAAGTTGTTGTAAAAGCATGAGGTGTTTAATGGTGAGGCAATAACATGGACACTAATTAAAAACATAAGTATGTGATGTTATTAAGAATAAACCAAAGAAGAGCTGAAGCTCTACTCCTTCTCCATTCCCTTCCTTTCACTTTGTTCCAAAGAAAAAGAAGAAGAAAAAAAAAGGTCCTTGGCCATTCTCCTCGCTTTCTCTTCCATCCAGGCCAAATAAATTTAGTCCATTCCCACTCGTTCCAAAAGAGAGAAAAGAAAGGAAATAAGCTCTCTCATTTCATCAATTACAAAATTAATTCTAAGCGGGCAAGAAGAAATGGGAACTAACTTGTGAATTGAAGAAGAATTAGAGCAAAGATTTGGCAAAGGAAGAATTGAACAACAAGCTTGGATAAGAATTAAAACAAGAAATCAAGTAAGTCTTGTGTTTCTTAATTAAAGTCCATAATGTTCGGTTTTGCTATGTTAACTATAATCAGTTGTGAAATTGTTTGCGGAAATGGGAACATATATGGTGTGTGGAGTAATAAGGTAGAAGAATTGAGAAATTCTTGGCATAATCATCTTCAAATGGTTATGAGTTCTGTTTCAAAAAAATATGCACACCTAATGTTTGACAAAAGTCCTATATGGACTATTTTTCTTAAAAACTAAGAATTTGGGAAAAGCCAAAGTTAAGATTACATGTATGAACATTTTATACGGTTAGTTAAAAAGAATTGAAGGAATCAAAATAGTAAGAAAGCGATTTTAAGCCAAAATGAAAACTCCAAACATTAGTGTGTCAAGCCATTTTTGAGTGCTATGTTGGACAGTTTTTGGGACTGAGCTTGAGGACCATTTGTGCTTTTGATTTATGTCTAAAAGCTTAATTTGATGATTGTATGTTATAGCCCTCTAAGTTCTGAAGATTTCCCAACTTGAATGAACCAAAAAGGAGTTAAAACGAATCCGTGGTGAAGATTTTAGTAAACCATGTCTAGAAATGAAAACTGAATGAACAGTGACTATAGTGTCAAATTCTGGAATAGCTATGTTGCCTGAAAAATTCTGAGTTTTTGGGTAGTTGTAGTGCACTGAGTTAGGAAGCCATAGGCTTTGGAATGACCTCATTCCGACCTTGGATGAGGGAGTTATGGTGATTGGAAGGAAATGTGTCGAATTTGACAAACTTGAAGTCAGCAGCGGGACGAGTTATTCGGGACACTGTTTCGATCAGTTAATATTTCCAGAAAATTCTGAGCTTTTGGTATGTTATAGTACACTGAATAAGCTTTCCATAGACTCCGGAACGGACTAATTCCGACTTCGGAGCAAAGCGTTATGACCGTTCAAAGTAGTTGTGTCAAAACTGTCCAACTCAGGAAAATCAAGTGCAGACCTGTCCCTTACGCGATTTTTCTGGGCTAATGTGTTCGGAATTTGGAAAAGGTCAGTAAATAAGAGTTGTAGCCCCGGAAGATAGCTTCGCGTGGGCTCAAGAATTGCTCAAAAATGTTTTGAAACGAAAAAGTTATGTCTGTTTTAGCGAGAGAGGGTAAAGCCGAAATGAAAGTGAAAAACTGTTATGAACGTACACTTTTGATGCTCTATTTGGGCTGCCTAATGAACCCGAAATGGGGGTTTCATATTTTTTAAAAATAGTGTCATATGATACGAAAAACATACTGTAATTTGGGAATTTTCCGATAAGCGAGGAAGGCGTGAGAAAATCGCAAAGTGGCTCATTCGTTATCTGGCAAAGTGACCGGTATTTATGCCCGGTATGCAGCAGCGTCTTTGACTGTTGACGTCGTCTTCTGCAGTCGCGATCGCTTAAGCGGACTTTTTGAGCGTTATTTTGATCAATGTTCGTAGCTTGTTTTCGCGTTTAGAAAATTTTTAAATGTACTATGTCATAAAGTCTATAACATACTAGAAATTCGCAAAAATTCGATTAATGGGATAAGAATTAAAAATAGGCGAACATGCATGTCAGAACTACAATTTGGGCGACGCCGAATGTAGTCATGATGGGCTGTTTTGACATTTATCGTTCCAAAGTGTGTTTGGGCTAAATTTAAGACAATATTATATCTAATAAAGTTCCACGAGAAGTGATTTGACTGTATATGATATTTTACGTCATGAAACTTTCTTTCGGACATAAATAATACAATAAAAATATTATATAAATATGAAATTGCATATTTAAGCGAATGTAAGTCGGGATTGACATGAAAATGGTTTTATAACGAAACGAAAACTATGGAACCATTAAAAAGTTGTAATAATCATAAAAGTGATGCAATGAAGATTTGTGGGGATCAAAATGGAGTTTTTGAGCCAAGATTTATATATACTTATTATATAAATATATATAGTGAAAATGTGAATATTTGCAAAATGAAAAATGCAGTAAGTGTGTTAACGGGATATAATGTTTATAAATTAGACAATGGTCCTAGTTGACTCATGAGTGGGAAAAATAATAATATAAAAATTATTTATATTAAAGGAATAATATAGTAAATTGAATTTTACTATAAAAGCTTTTTATTAGTTGTTTCTCGAATTAATGATTAAAAGCATAAGATATTCCTAAAGTGGAATATAAATGATTGAAGCTTCAAAGTGTAAAATATTTACATACTAAAATGTGAGGGACCTTTATTTGGTGTAAAAAAAGGTTAAAACGAATTAAGTTTCTAAATAAACTAATATTCATTTTGAGTAAGAATAAATAATATTAGTTTGTATAAAACTAATAATTATTATTGATGAATATACATGCATGTTTTGTAACATATTCAATTATCTAATATGTGTGTACATGTAAATATAATTCTGCAGGAATTGTGGAGAAACTCTAGGTTAACTTTTGTGGTAATCTCCAATCAAGGCAAGTTTTTCAGTTCTATTATGTTTGTGGATTAAATGTGAGTATGTGGTGAGTTACATACCATGCTTTATGAGTTGTTAAAGTCAAAATATGACTAAGTTAATTGGGTTATGGAACTCAATTTATATGTGATATGTGATAGCACATGTTGTATGATGCAACTCGATAAATTAGAAATATATAATGCATGAATGTATGCTTTGTAAGGAATTATTGATGCATGTAGGATATGCATAGTAAAGAATATATATATGCTATATACGGATATTCATAGTAAAGGAAATGTAGTGCATATGAAATTGTGTGATATATGAAACATGATAGACTGTTAAATTTGCTGGGCTGTCGAGCTCAATCTTGCAAACACAAAATTTTTGCAGGTTAATGATGTTGAGAGATATTACTTGCTATACGGATGATGAAGATTGAACGATGTGCAAAATGAATACATTTCTTTGAATTAGAAATGGTATAAAGCTATGATTGATAGTTTTGCTAAATGTAATTGGCAGTTATGTAGTTTGAAATATTGAATAGATAAAGAATGTTTATTCTGAAATGAAAATAGATATGATTTCGAAATAAATGAATCATCGATAGAAAAGATATGAAGTATTGACACTTAATCTTTTAATACGTTTACTCAGATTATACAACTAATATAATAAATATGATTTTAGTATAAAGAAGAATTGTAAAGGTTGCGATTCAGGGAATAAATGAATGGAAAGAAAGAAAAAAAAATTATTCCATATTTTTAACTATTTTAACATTAAATAATGTTTTAAAGCTATAACGTACTATTTTCGCACAAGACCGGGAAGAAAAATAGTCCCGATTTTGGGGGCGCTACAGAGAAAACTCCCCTAGTGCTCAGCTGCACCACCCTCTTCGGGTGGTGAATCCGGTGGTGGATATGACACGACCGTCCTGAACTGTGGCCACTCAAGTATGGTCCCTTGTTGTGCAAATGCCTCCGCCAATGACCTCGTCAGACCCGTAGCAAATGCTGCGAAGTTGTCGTACATCGCGTCAACCTTTCGCTCCAACCTTTGGAGCTATCGATCCCCAGTGGCAGCAGTTCCTTGAGTTGACGGGCCCGCTTCATCTGTCTGAGAGGGTTGCGGTGGTGGCTTTGAGAATGTGGGCTGGATGATAAAGCCTTTTCTGCGCGGGTGTGGTGCATCTCCTGCCCAATCCTCAAATTTTGCAATGGTTGCGTGAGTGATATCTTGACTCGGGTTCTGCATTTGTTCATTATCCCACTGGACTCCTTGCTGGGCATACATGCTAGCTACAACTGATGCATGTGGGATACTCCCTGTCGTGCTCCCCCGCATATACCGTAACATATTCTGATGGATCAGATGGGCCACAACAATGTACTGCCCTATGATTATTCCCCACATAATGATTGCCCTCTCCAATGTGATTTCATGCTGATGAGATGACGAAACGAGCTTGGCACATATAAACAAATTCCACGCCTTGGCATATCGATTTAAGGCTGAGGCTGGGAATATTCGAGGCTGATTCGTGCCGGCCTTATAAGTCCACTTTGTGCCTGGAACGTATAACTCGGTAATAACTACTTCCAAATCCGTTGCCAAATGAGCCCCTTCTACCCAATTAGCAGACCTAGTCGGGGGCGTGTCAAGTAATCCTAAAATCCTTACGATTCATGGAGGTCTGAAATCCACTTGAACTCCGCAAACCACGGATAACCCACTCATCGTCTCTTTTGCATTCACATAGAATTCTCGGACAATACCCATGGGGGCAGGCATAGGCGTGGCAGTCAATCCAAACCATCCCCTTTCTTGAATCATATTCCACAATTGACCATCTTGTTGCTCAGGCTTGAATCCCCTCTCCTTCACAAATGTTTTTGCCACGATTCTGTAATACTCCATTTGGGCGTCTAAACTGAGAAACTTGGTATGATCCATAACATCCTCCCCTTGACTGCTAGAGGAAGATGATGAAGAAGAAGTGATAGAACGAGCTCGTTTGGGACCCATTGCTTAGACTGTTGAAGAGGAACACTTGTTGATGAACTGACTCGAATTTCAGAAACCCACCGAAACCCTAGATTTATATCAGTGAATGTATTGATCGTGGGTAAAGTAACTGATGCACATAACTTGGGATGAGATGAACGGATGGAGAAAGATTAGGGCTCTCTGATTTCTTAATTTGTAACCGTTTGGAGAAGGGGAGTCGTGTGCGTTGTGGAGACTGAGATGGCTCTATGTTATGTCGAGTGATATAAGATATAAAGCACAACACATGTTTTAAAATTAAAAAAAAAATTCAACTGCCAATGTCTTTAATGGGCCAGTGTATGGCGGCATGTGATCTTCAGATTATTAACATGGCACTACCAGCGCGACCTTGTTTATTGCACTTCCGAGCCATTCATTTCAGATCTTTGCTAGAGCGGTGATGCCTTCATTCAATTCACCTGCATAAACACCAATTACTCATGTCATAGTGTGAACTACGCAATAAGCATAAATGACCACATAAACTCTACCCTATACTCAAACATAGTCTAATGCAAATTCAGCTACTCACTCACTTATGAAAAACACAATAATCTATCACAATTAAAAATGAAGATGAACTAACTAAAACAAACAAAACTGAATAAAAAAAATAGAGATAAAAATAATGGGTTGCCTCCCATCAAGCTCTAAGTTATAGTTAATTAGCTTGACTATCTGTGAATCTCATGTTCAAGAAAGAATTGAGGTGACTTTTTGTCTGTCCACCTCGCCACCAAAGTAATGCTTCAATCGCTATCCATTCAACTTAAAAGGCTTGTCCGGAAACTTATCATATACTTCTATTGCACCATGTGGGAAGACAGTCTTCACTGTAAATGGCCCTAACCATCTTGATTTCAGCTTCCGGGAAAAAGTTTAAGTCTGGAGTTAAAAAGCAAAACTCTTTGTCCCGGTTCAAATGTTCTCTCTATGATCTTTCGATCATGCCATTTCTTCACCTTTTCCTTGTACAACTTTGAATTCTCATATGCCTGTAGTCTAAATTCGACCAACTCATTGAGTTGGAGTAGGCGTTTCTCCCCTATAGCTTTGAAATCAAAATTGAGCTTCCGAATTGCCCAATATGCCTTATGCTCTAGCTCCATAGGAAGGTGACAGGCTTTTCCATAAACGAGTTGAAAAGGTGACATGCCCAATGGAGTTTTGTATGCAGTCCTATATGCCCACACAGCATCATCCAGCTTTAAAGACCAGTCCTTCCTCGTGGGATTCACAACTTTTTCAAGGATTCGTTTAACTTCTCGATTTGACACTTCAACTTGGCCATTCGTTTGTGGGTGATAAGCTGTAGCAGTACAATGGTTCACCCCATACTTGGCCAACAATGCTGTAAACTGCCTGTTGCAGAAATGACTGCCCTCATCACTAATGATGGCCCTTGGAGTCCCAAACCTAGTGAAGATACTTATGTGTAAAAACCTGAGGACTACCTTGGCATCACTTGTCGGAAGAGCTGCCACTTTTACCCATTTCGACACATAATCCACTGCGAGCAAGATGTAGAGATTTCCGCAAGAAGAAACAAAAGGGCCCATGAAATCAATCCCCCACACATCAAAGATTTCTACTTCGAGGATCGTATTTAATGGCATTTCATTCTATCACACCTCTGGAAGAAAATGTAGGCATCCTTGAAAATTATCGTCCAGTAGAATCCTTCTTGTAGCATGTTGGTCGATTTCGCAATCAATTAATACGTGCAAGTACACACGGTCAACAAGTAATAAAGTGAAAGTAGAGTATCGTTCCCATGATGAATTATTTAATAAAAATCACCAAGTACTAATTCTTAACCAAACTAATTTTATTTAAACAATCTCAAATCGTGATTTTTTTAATTAAGAAAATTAAATTAACTAATTAAACTGAATTGCTTTATGAATGAATTCAAATAAATAAAGGTTAAGACTATAATATCCCCAATTATGAACTATAAACTAGTTATCCAATTATCCCAATTATTATGACTAATGAATTGTTAACATGAATTCTCAAATGCCAAAAGTCCTTTTCCAAGTGATCAATTGACTTCTATTTAATCTAGATTAATCTTGCTATATTCCTATGCAAAACAATTGAATTAAACTCCTTCAATTTCAATTCCTTATGTGTTACATGCGGTGAACAGATATTTCCATTCAATTCACAAACCTAATTATTCACCATGCAAATAACTAAGTCATATGTTATCGTGCCCAGTTCTAACCCTAGAATTCCTCTTCCAATTACTTCTAGAGTAACAAGGTAATTATTGATCAAATAATTAAGCAATAAGCACAAGACAAGATAAACAATTCACTTTGACACAAATAATTGGAATAAATCAAATAACTAATTTATAGACATAAAAGGTTTAATTGAAATCTTAATAAAAGAATTAGTTCATAGTCATTGAATTAAAATCAAGAATCCACAACTGAATAAACATTAAAAGATAAAAGTATGATAAGAGAAGAGAATATAATCTGTTGTCAGCAAATCTGATGCTCCCCTCTTGCTCTTCCTCTTGCTCTTGATCTTCAATGATCTCCAAGTTGTTTCAATCTCCAAAACTAATAAGAACTAGGGTTTATGTTCTAATCTAATGGAGTGTATCTCTAATCTAATCTATGTAATCTCCCTTTATTTTATGCCTTACATCATGTATTTATAGGTTACAAGTCTAATTTTTAGCTTAGGAACAAACCCAATCCAATTTGGAGTCAAAAAGGTATCAAAATTCTCCCCAAAATGCGTCCAACCCTAACCAGACCCTTCCCCAGTGCCCCTGCGCTGGGCACGGCACTGGGATTCTCCCCTAGCGCCACGACACTGGGCATAGGCCTGAAATGGGCGCCCCGGCGCTAGAACATTTTCTAACATTTTCTACTCCGACGTCCTTTGGGAAAATGGCCATAACTTCTTCGTCCGAACTCTGATTTCGATGATTCAAGATGTTCCGGAAAGAGGAGACATAGATATACAACTTTAAGTCTTTAAGTATTTCATAATAAGGTCCCGAGAAATACTCAAAATGGCTCTGAAGTGACTGATGTGTAAATAGAAAGCCGAGAACGCGCATCTAGCCACCCCAAACGTCGATCCAAGTAACTTTTGTCCCAATTCCTATAAAACAACATAAAACATGCATGAATAGACATAAACACTTAAAAACATCCAAAATATTAAGTTCAAATGCACTCAATTATGAGTATAAAACTCACTCATCAAATACCCCCAAACTTAAACCTTTGCTTGTCCTCAAGCAAAAACATAAAAGAACTAAAAATAAATAACGTAAATTAACTACATAAATGCATATTCATGATTTACTTCCTAATATACCTACGAACCTAGTAATAAATCAGTATGATATATAGCAATAGGCCTCAAAGATACCATTGATACTCAAACAATTTATCCGATCAAATTAAAGTCCATAACTTTAACTAGTTAGTCAATCCAAACCTGTCATCACCCATGTTGTGCGTGTGTGCTTGTTAACCATTCTAACCAACAAAAGTTCAAAATAATCACATAACAAACTTCTTAGAAGGAAAATTTTAGTTCCAATTCAATTACTTTCGTGAACATGACAACTCCAGTTAAAACTAAGCAAATACCAAGTCTAAGGGTAAATATAGGATTTATTTCTACCTTTATTCAATCACGAGGGCATTTTTGCTCTTTCTCGTGTTTTATTCAAATTTTTTTTATTCTCATGGCTGTGCAATGTCTTATTCCCTTAGGATTTTCAATGTTACCTTAACGAGCTTTCGACCAACGACTCCCAGACCATTAAGACCTTAGGACGCTAGGTGTAAAGACAATCCCCTCGGGCTTACTTACTCAAGTAACAAAGGCCACAAAACTAGACAAGCATGCTACGGTGTTTATTCACTTTTTTTCTTTTTTTTCCTCTTTTTTTCATAATTTCTTTTTTTTCATTTTGTATATATATACCCCATAAATTCCCCCAAACTCAAGCTTTTACGCCATTCTAACCTTTACCGCCAGTTCACTAATTTCCTTAAATTTTAACCAAGATTTTCTCTCAGAAACAAATTATGAAACCCTTGAAGCAAGTAGATTAAAATAGTTAAACTTTAAGTGCTAACCGGTTACATAAGTTTCAGACAGGCTCAGATTATCATCATGATTAAAATTAGAACTCATCATCAATTATCAACATTGTTCTAGTTAACAATTAATACCAATCTTATCATAGGCCGAGCTAAGACCACACCAACTAATCGCACAGATTCATGCAAAAAAATAATGCAATTATACTACATGAACACATACTAATGCAACACATATATGAATATGCAAATAACTACTATGTATTATATGCAACCTAAAAAAAACACAACGCTAACAAAAAAAATGAACTACCATGAAGATAACTAACTATATGCAATACGACACTAAAATGTCCCCCAAACTTAAACTAGACATTGTCCTCAATGACTAAAATAGAAAAAATTAAAGCAGAGGACTTCCCTGAAAATATAGCAATCTTCCTCCTTGTCCACTAAGTTTGGAGAATAGGCTAGGCACATGGAACAAATTGGGCACCACACTTGAATTTGACTTGAATAACCTGCAAACCATAATAGAAACAATTTTATTAAATTCTAAATAAATACAAATTCAAAACTACTAATATAAAACCTAATAAAAACTAAAAATAAAAATTAAATTTGGGTTGCCTCCCAATAAGCGCTTATTTTATAGTCTTAGCCTGACTTCTTTAATTCTCTATCCAATTCCCCTACGAAAATTGAGGACCCCTCCATCCATCAGAAGCAATGTCTCTTTTGGGAGGTTCCCAATTGTAATGGCCATTGAGTTTAAGTCACCTAGCATGATCTTTTTAGATAGGATCCCCATTAAGTACGGCAAACCACTAGGTGCTTTCCTCATTGTGTTTGTGATCAAATTATGGCATGGAAGCTTGTTAAACACAATGGGCTCTTCCTCTATCTTCTCCTTTTCAACCCACCATGACTCCACAGTTGTACTAGCTTTTATGTCACAAAGAGCTTTGCCTACAACATGACTGCCAAATGGGCATGGTTTTGCAAAACTGCCCGAATTCTTGAACTTTGGTAGAGGAGGCACATGGGATACTAATGAAATCAGCTCATCTTCGTTGAATCTTACAGTTAACTCTTCGTCGATCTCCTTTTCTTGGTTCCCAATTATTTCCTCTCTTTCAACATCTTGTGGCTCATCTAGTTACAGATTTTGTTCGGGCTCTCCATCGGTCTCGGAATCCATGTCATAGGGCCAAGTGTAATGATGAAAAATGTTCGAGGCATTGATTAGTTGTTCCTTTGTTGCGTTGTCCCTTTTTTTGTGTCCTTGAGAGTCTCTTGCACTTCTTTTCTGCTACGTAAAGTCACAACCTTGCAATGCTCATCTCTGCCCGGATTTATCTCTGTATCACTAGGGAGTGTTCCATGTGGACGGTTATTCAATGCACGTGCTATCTGCCCCAATTAATTTTCTAGATTTTTTATCGACGCACCTTGGCTTTTTACATTCATATCTACTTGATTCAATAACTTTACTCGTTCACCGATCCTTTTGTCAGTAGCTGAAATGAATTTTTCCAAAGCTTCTTCCTAACTTGTTTTCCTCTCTGGCTGTTGTTGAGTCTGATTTTGAAATTCGGTCGTGTTTTTCTATCTAGGTGCTTGAGCTTGATTGTTACTTCATGGAAATCCCGGGTGATTTCTCTAAATCGGATTATATTCATTTTGATTCGGATACGGTTGGGTAGATCGATTATAGCTCCTTATCAACAGAGCTGATTCCGAATTGATGGCACATTGATCTGTAGCATGACTCCCAGCACATAACTCACAAACCATTGATACTTGCTGTGTGGATGGTGGACTCCATGTTTCCATTGGTCGAGTCATGTTCGTGTATGGCCATTGATACGCAAAGTCATCCATGGTACCTGAAAAGAGAGAAAGAAAAAAAAATTGAAAGAGAATTATAGAAAAAAATCGTTTAAATTAAAACTAATTTGATAAAAATTAATATTGACAAAATTATTAAACTAATTCCCCGGCAATGGCGCCAAAAACTTGTTGGTCGATTTCACAATCAATTAATACGTGCAAGTATACACAGTCAACAAGTAATAAAGTGAAAGTAGAGTATCGTTCCCACGAGGAATTATTTAATAAAAATCACCAAGTACTAATTCTTAACCAAACTAATTTTATTTAAACAATCTCAAATCGTGATTTTTCTAATTAAGAAAATTAAATTAACTAATTAAACTGAATTACTTTATGAATGAATTCAAATAAATAAAGGTTAAGACTACAATATCCCCAATTATAAACTATAAACTAGTTATCCAATTATCCCAATTATTATGCCTAATGAATTGTTAACATGAATTCTCAAATGCCAAAAGTCCTTTTCCAAGTGATCAATTGACTTCTATTTAATCCAGATTAATCTTGCTATATTCCTATGTAAAACAATTGAATTAAACTCCTTCAATTCTAATTCCTTATGTGTTACATGCGGTGAACATATATTTCCATTCAATTCACAAACCTAATTATTCACCATGCAAATAACTAAGTCATATGTTATCGTGCCCTGTTCTAACCCTAGAATTCCTCTTCCAATTACTTCTAGAGTAACAAGGTAATTATTGATCAAATAATTAAGCAATAAGCACAAGACAAGATAAACAATTCACTTTGACACAAATAATTGGAATAAATCAAATAACTAATTTATAGACATAAAAGGTTTAATTGAAATCTTAATAAAAGAATTAGTTCATAATCATTGAATTAAAATCAAGAATCCACAACTGAATAGACATTAAAAGATAAAAGTATGATAAGAGAAGAGAATAGAATCTGTTGTCAGCAAATCTGATGCTCCCCTCTTGCTCTTGCTCTTGCTCTTGATCTTCAATGATCTCCAAGTTGTTTCAATCTCCAAAACTAATAAGAACTAGGGTTTATGTTCTAATCTAATGGAGTGTATCTCTAATCTAATCTATGTAATCTCCCTTTATTTTATGCCTCACATCATGTATTTATAGGTTACAAATCCAATTTTTAGCTTAGGAACAAACCCAATCCAATTTGGAGTCAAAAAGGTGTCAAAATTCGCCCCAAAATGCGTCCAAGCCTAACCAGACCCTTCCCTAGTGCCCCAGCGCTGGGCACGGCACTAGGATTCTTCCCCCTAGTTCCTGGGCGCTGGGCATAGGCCTAAAATGGACGCCCCAGCGCTGGAACATTTTCTGACATTTTCTGCTCCGACATCCTTTGGAAAAATGACCATAACTTCTTTGTCCGAACTCCGATTTCAATGATTCAAGATGTTCCGGAAAGAGGAGACATAGGTATACAACTTTCATTCTTTACGTTTGTCGAAATAAGGTCCCGAGAAATACTCAAAATGGCTCTGAAGTGACTGCTGTGTAAATGGCAAGCCGAGAACGCGCATCTAGCCACCCCAAACGTCAATCCAAGTAACTTTTGTCCCAATTCCTACAAAACAATATAAACATGCATGAATAGACATAAACACTTAAAAACATCTAAAAGATTAAGTTCAAACGCACTCAATTATGAGTATACAACTCACTCATCATAGCACTCTAGCCGCTGTTCGTTCTCCACCATAGTGACCCCCATATACAGAAGAATGACAATCCTGTAGAATCCCCTCGGTCTCGCTATATGGAATACACCTTCTTATCATTTGATCAACACATTGTTTAAACAAGTATGGCTCATCCCATATATTCCATTTGACATCATGTAGAAATTTTTTCTTTTGATACCATACCAAGTCAGAAGGTACCATCTTACTCACCAAATAGTTCGCGTAGTCTGCAAACCATGGCACCTCCCCTTTCACCACAAACAACTGCTCGTCTGGAAAGGATTCATTAATAACAAACTTGTCTTCCGCTTCTCTTTTCGGATTCTATAGTCGAGATAAGTGGTCCGTCACTTGGTTTTCAGTGCCCTTTCTGTCCTTGATCTCCAAATCAAATTCCTGCAACAATAAAATCCATCTGATCAACCAGGGCTTTGCATCCTTCTTTGCCACTAAGTGTCGAATTGCTGTGTGATCCGTGTACACTATCACCTTTGTACCAATTAGATATGCTCGGAATTTATCAAAGGCATACACCATTGCTAATAACTCTTTCTCCGTGGTGGTGTAATTCAACTGTGCATCTGTAATGGTCTTGCTAGCATAATATATCACATGAAATATCTTTTCCTTTCTCTGACCCAGGGCAGCCCCTACAGTGTAATCACTTGCATCACACATCAGCTCAAATGGCAAATCCCAATCTGGTGCAGTAATAACTGGTGCTGAAGTTAGTTTCCTCTTCAAATACTCAAATGTCGACATGCAGGCCTCATCAAAATTAAACTGTGTATCCTTCTCCAATAAACTGCATAGTGGTTTAGTTATTTTGGAGAAGTCCTTGATGAATCTACGGTAGAAGCTTGCATGTCCCAAAAAACTGCGAACACCTTTTACTGAAGTAGGTGGTGGCAAGTTCTCAATAGTTTCTAGCTTCGCCCTATCCACCTCGAGTCCCTTCTTCGAAACTTTGTGTACCAGAATGATTCCTTCTCGTACCATAAAATGGCACTTTTCCCAATTCAGCACTTAGTTCGTCTCAACACACCTTTTCAAAACCATCACTAAATTCTCAAGGCACAAGTCAAATGAGTCCCTAAATATTGAGAAATCATCCATAAATACTTCCACATTCTGCTCCACCATATCCGAGAAAATAGCCATCATGCATCGCTGGAAGGTGGCTGGAGCATTGTACAACCCGAAAGACATCCTTCTGAAAGCAAAAGTGCCATATGGACATGTGCAGGTAGTCTTTTCCTAGTCTTCTGGAGCTATCATAATCTGATTGTAGCCTGAATACCCGTCCAGAAGGCAATAATAATCATAACCTGCTAGTCTATGAAACATTTGATCAATGAATGGCAGTGGGAAGTGATCTTTCCTTGTAGCTTTGTTCAGCCTGCGGTAATCCATGCAGACTCTCCATCACTGTTCGTGTTGGAATCAACTCATTATTCTCATTTGAAACCATGGTCATACCACCCTTCTTCGGTACACATTGCACTGGGCTCACCCTTGCACTATCTGAGATCGGATATATTATACCTGCATCCAGCCATTTCAAAACTTCTTTCTTGACCACTTCTTTCATTATCGGATTAAGTCTTCTTTGTTGCTCAATTGACGGCTTACTATCATCTTCCATCAAGATCTTATGCAAGCAAAACAAAGGGCTGATCCCTTTTATGTCTGCTATGGTCCATCCAATAACCGATTTGAACTCTCTAAGGACTCGTAGCAGTTTTTCTTCCTGAAAAGATGTTAGTGCAGAAGAAATAATCACAGGTAGCTTTGAATCTTTATTTAAAAATGTGTACCTTAGATGATTTGGAAGTGGTTTCAATTCAAGTTCTGGAGGTGTCTCAAGAGATGGTTTCAATTTTACCGACGTCTCTCCAGCTTTCTTCAACGACTCGACAGGTGTTTTGAATTTTTTGAATTGTGGAGTGGTATCCATATATTGCACAAGTTCTTCAACTTCATTGTCCTCCAATTCTGAATTTTCAGTAATGACACTTCTCAACGGTTCATAATCCACTAAACTCTCAACTTCATCATTTAATACATGGTCCACCAAATCAATTCTGAAACATTCCTCTTCATCTGTTGGGAACTTTATTGCCTTGAAGACATTTAAGGTAACCTCCTGATCATGAACACGCATAGTGAGTTCCCCTTTCTAAATGTCAATCAAGGTCCTTCAGGTAGCTAGGAATGGTCTCCCCAGTATGATTGGTATACTCTTATCTTCCTCGTAATCCAAAATGATGAAGTCAGTCGGAAAGATGAACTTATCCATTTTTACCAATACATCTTCAACAATTCCCCGTGGATATGTGATGGATCTATCAGCTAGCTGCAAAGAAATATTTGTCGACCTTGGAGCCGGCAGTCCCAACTGGTTGAATACTGATAGGGGCACAAAATTGATACTCGCCCCAAGATCACACAGACACTTACTGAAACTCATCTTCCCGATCGTGCATGGAATTATGAAACTGCCTAGATCCTTCAGCTTTGGAGGTAATTTTCTTTGAAGCCTTCGCATTGACCGCATTCCTCTGTCAAGGCCACTGTCTCGAACTCTTCTAATCTCCTCTTCCTTGACAATATACCCTTCATGAACTTTGCATAACTTGGCATCTGTTCTAATTCCTCCGTGAAAGGTATGTTGATCTGCAGCTTTTTAAAGACCTCCAAAAACTTGCTAAACTGTTTATCTTCCCTCTACTTATTCGATCTCTGTGGATACGGAACCGGAGGGTGAACTAGTGGTACTGTACTCATGGGCCTCTCATCTGAACCTACTTTATCCTTCTCTACTTGCTGCAACTCAGAAACCTCATGATTTTCTTTTCTGCTTTCACCAACTTCTTGCATCATAGCAAATTGCGTCATCCTTTATAAACCCGGTAGCGGCAGCTACTGGTGAATTCTGCACACTACTTCCTGACACTGAGTGTTATAACTTTGGCATTGTTCTTTCCCTTCTCTTATTAGATTTGGCTCCGTAGTACTTGGCAATGAACCCTGGGGCCTGTTGTTAAGCATGCTCGCCATTTGCCTCATCTGAGTTTCCAGATTCGTAATAGCCACTGCTTGGCTCTTTATCATCACCTCTATGTTTGCCATGTACTTCATCATCATCTCCTCCATTTCTGATTTCTTTTCCTACTGAGGTACAACTGGAGTGTGATGTTGTTGTTGTTGAGAAAACCCCGACGGAAAAGGTGGTCATGGAGCAAACTGTTGCTGCGCTGGCTGTGACTGAAATTGATTATTCGGTTGAAACTGATTCTGCTGATTTCCTTGATTGTTCGACCAACTGAAGTTTGGATGATTGCGGTTGTTGGAGTTGTACGTGTTCTGAAACTGTCCTTGGTCTTTCCTGTAATTACTCACATACTGTACCGACTCTGAGCTAATAGCACATTGATCCGTCGAGTGTGACCCTGCACAAATTTTACACACAAAGGCAACTGTCTTCGCCTTGCTCTCTGTCAATGTATCTATTTTCTTTGACATGGCTGTCATCTGTGTTGACAACTGCGTGATAGCATCCACTTCCAACAAACCTACAACTTTGGGCTGTGGCATCCTAGATGTAGGGTTTTGAAAATCGTTCGCTGCCATTGTCTCTATAAGGTTATAAGCTTCCTCATAACTCTTTGCCCATAACGCTCCTCCTGCAGCTGCATCTACAATCGGTCTCTACTGCCATCCCAATCCATTGTAAAATTTGTTGATCACCATCCAATCTGGCATACTATGGTGCGGACAGTTCCTTAGCATCTCTTTGTATCTCTCCCAGGCATCATATAAGGATTCACCCTGTTGTTGCTCGAACTGAGAGATTGTTGTCCTCATTTTTGTAGTCTTAACCATTGGGAAAAACTTGGCTAAGAACTTCTGTGCTAGGTCCTCCCATGTAGTTATAGATCATGCATGCAAAGAGTGAAGCCAACTTCTCGCTTTATCCCTTAATGAAAACGGAAACAGTTTCAGTCTGATAGCATCCTCCGTCACCCCGTTGTATCTGAACGTATCACATATCTTGATGAAACTCAACATGTGCTCATTAGGATCATCCGTAGCAGCACCCCCAAACTGAACCGAATTCTGCACCATTTGAATAGTGCCCGATTTTATTTCAAAAGTATTAGCTGCTATTGTCGGTCTGACTATGCTAGATTGCAGTCCATTAATGTTTGGCATAGAATAGTCCCTCAACGCTCTATACTCCTCTCTTTGCTCTTCTCCTTGTCCCTCAGCTGCCATATTAGATGTAGTTACCTCTAACTTTGCTTGTAAATTTTTGCGCACTCTCGTTTTCCAACGTCTCCCGTTTATGTTATCCTTAGCAGGTGTTAATTCGGGATTGGATGACCGTGTGCGCATAAAAATTTATCCAAGTACCTGAAACAAACACAAAAACAAAAATAGAAATGAGATTAGATTAGATTTGTCTAAGTCATAGAATATAGCTTAAAACTGATGATAATAATAAAAATTTAAACAACTTTCCCCGGCAGCGGCGCCAAAAACTTGTTGCCACTTTTTTAGTTCTAACAAAAGAGCTCTAACTCATGCAAGCATACATGTGTCAACAAGTAATACAGAGTAAGTTGAGTATCGATCCATGGAGAAAGGATTCTAAATTAAATTATTATGCATCAACTAAATCACTATTTTTATATGCTCAAACTAATGCTTATGATTGGAAATTACTCTAAACTCAAATAATAACTAAAAGATGAATATAAATGTAATAATTCAAATATGGAAATAATGGGATCCTAACTTCTTTTAATAGTTCATCTAATTACCACCATCATGCAAGACTATTCACGTATCACAGGAAATTAGCCAAGAGCACATATGTAGACATAACCAATTTTCAATGTATCATGACCTACTCACATAACATCCACATACAATAGAAATCATGTAATCATCAATAAAACCAATCTCACTATATTTCTATGTGAAATTACAACAATATTGAATTTAAGCACAAGCCCTTATATAACTCATACGGTGAAACAGTATATGTCTATCTGATTCACAAAATACAAAGTTAAGGAAAACAACCCCATATACGCATGTTATCATGATTACAACCCTACTCGCATGTAATTTTTTAACTCCATACAAGTACGTAAAACGAATGGTGATCAATCATTCATGCATTCAAATCAACCATGATAGAAATTCCTCACGACATACATGCAATTCAAAGAATCAAGCCCATAAGTTAGACTACGTATTAAAATCCGTTAGAATCCAATAATGGAGTTTAGTTCATCACTGAACCGAAAGCCATTATGGGATCAAAGCAATACATGGAAAATAAATAAACAATTAAAAGAAAGACTATAGAATCGATCAAACTCAATTGCTGATTATAATCCAAGAGTAATGTTCAAATCCTCACCAATATCCAGCAACATAAAAGTAGTTCATCCACAATGATTGAAATCCAAAAAAAGAAGTAGAAAATAATAAATCTATGCTTGGCTTCACGTTGGAATTCTCTCCAAGTGTAAACCCTAGTTCTCTATTATGAAAAACACGTAAAAATTGAAGATAAACGCGTTTGGTGCCAACCATAATCGTTTATACAAACTAAAACACTTAGATTTTAAAAATTAAAATAAAGTCAGCAGCTTCAGTCAACTACGCGCGCGGTCCATTCGTTATCATGGCGCGGGCGTGCGATTGGCTTTCTGGTTCTGCAGGTGTGTAGCGCGGGCGCGCGCTTCCTAGCTCTTATAGCCGCTCGGCTCCTGCAGTCTGCAATTTGTGCTCTGCTGCTACTTCATGCTGCTCCACTGCTTGTCACTTGTTTAGCTTCTTATCTCCACTTGTTCCTTGCGTCATGCTTCCTTTAATCACATGCCATCTACCAATGCCGAGCTCATGCCATTTCCTGCACTTTTACACCAAAGGAGTTCTCAGGTCATGCAATGCAAAACAAAACAAAATGCAACTAAAAACATACTAAAATGTACTTGAGATGGGCATAGTTCTTGTTAATTTATATCCAATAAGTAGGTATAAAACCCAGTTATCAATAGGATTACTTATCGTTGTTTAGCTTTCTACTTCTTCTTGGTCCCTTCATAAATCTATATATATGATAACCAAAGTCAGTATCCAATACCCAAGTAGAACCTTGACTTAAAGAAAAATTTATTTTAAATCATGAAAAAAATTGTATTTGTAATCGAAACTTCACTAAGCTTCTTCTGGTTAGCCTCTGCAAGATGCTTCTTGCAGTTTCTTTCTAGTGTCCAGGCTTATTGTAGTGGAAGCAAACTCCTTTACTATCCGTATCAGTTTTGTTCTTATTATCCTTTGTTTTTGCCTTTTCTTTTTCCCTTCTTAGAATCGTTCTTGTTTTTAGAAGATCCTTTGGCCCCTATCTGTAAGACTTGGTCTTTCTTGGTTGGAAAGTGACTCTCAACATTTTTCAACATGTTAAGCAAATTAGCGAGGCTGATCTTTAGCTTGTTCATATGAAAAATTCACAACAATTGTGAAAGGAGTCCGGGAGTGAGTGCAAGATCAAATCTTGGCTCAACTCTCCATCCATGACAAAACCTGTTGTCCTGATTGATCAATCAAATTGATAATGTTAATGACTTTTATCTGTAGTGTCATCAATCATTCTAGATCAGAAGAGCTCCTTAGATATCTGATATCTATCAGTCCTACTTTCCCCACCATCAACTACTTGATGTGCATGAATATAGTAAGAGCATCCATAGTTTATGCTGACGCTGAAACACGTTACTCATGGATGATACATTGAGCCAACTGTGCATCATCTTGTCACTTTCTAAAAGTAGCAATCTCTTACTCAGAGACATTGTCTGTAACCATTGCAGGGATAGGCGTATTAAGGACATAAGATAGCTTTTCAGCTATGAGAACTATTCTCAAATTCCTTAACCAATCAATTTAATTCGGCCCGGTTAATTGAGCATCTAATATGCTACGCAGTGATAGTAATTTAGACATTGTAAAATTCTGGAAATGAATTTGTAATTAACAATATTTTAGCATATAATCTTTTATTAATTACCAAAATAAATTAGGTCTTGTTTTAAATTGGTATCTCCCACTATTTTCTTCAAACTATATTACCCTCAATATATATAGTTTGGCAATATTTAATTAAAGATATGCTAGTGAGAATAAGGATCCCATTTCAAATGTATATAGCCTTGTGTGTGCACAACAAACTATATATAAATAAATAGGTAGACAACTCTTGTCAATTACATCAACTATGCAACTCCTTGTATTTTGCCTCTTAGATCATAATGGTCAAGTGTGTGCACATCCGGAACTAAATTGATTAAGTTAAGTCAGACCCAACATTTTCATATAAGTGAAGAGAAAACTACGACCCTTGTGTGTGCACAACAAAGCAAAGTAATGTTCAATTCCTTATAAACATCATATGTAATAAAAAGAACATCTTAAATATTTAATACTTGCCTTGTGTGTGCACAACAAACTCATATTATATATTCAGCACTCTATTGTTTCTATCATGCTGGAAGGCGATGTTCGATATTCCAAATATATTTGAACGTTACAACTTAATATAAAAAATTTGAGGGGTTTGTTATTAATTTGTCTCATCTTGTTTAGCGCGCATGCACATATATATATAAAATACGCGTCATATTAATTAACATGCGAAGAATGTTTGCATATATATATATATATATATATATATATATATATATATATATATATGGGTAATCATCCGTGGCAAACGTTTGCCACGGACACTGTTCAACAAACAAGCTCATCTGCGTTGATCTTTGCAATGAAAGGCTGGGATTTGTTGAATAAAAGGCCCTGCCGCTACAGGCTGAAGGGGCAGTCAATCAAATACATATAACATGCGAAGTTATACTACTGCCCCTAACAAAATTATTCAACCCTACCGCTACAGGCTCTTGCGGCAGGCCTCACAGAAGCCAAAAAGACAGAAGACTGACTGACACGCACAACAACCTTTTGGCAGAAGACTGACTGACATGCACGGAAGTCGAAACAATAGCACAGAATATTAGGCCTTGCTGCTACAAGCTGTAGCGAGGCTCCTCTCCTTTTTAACCCATTACTGCTCCTCTCCATCTCAGAAGCTTTCTTTCTACCCTTGCCGCTACAGTTATTCCCTCGCCTGCCCAAATCAAATACCATTCAAGAAGCAAAACCTTGCAGAAAATTCACCATCATCCGGATTATCTACAAATTTTCAGGTTCATATATTATTTTGGTAAGATTTATTTTTCAAATATTATAATTATTTTTTTAAAATGTATGTATAAAAAAATAACATGTGAATTTTTTAAAAGAAAATTATCAATTATTACTATGTCTACATTTATGCATGTGAATTTAAATTTTTTAGCATGTGATTTATGTGTTTGGTATTTATATAATTATTTTTTGACGGATGATTATATTATTTGCTTAATATTTGCAATGGAGTATTGTTTCAATTTATTATGAATGTTTATTTTGATAAAATATTGTGAGTTATTTTATTGTGAATGTCTACTAATAATGATAAATTATTATGAATATGTGCAAAAAAAAGTATTAAAATTAGTTTAAATTGAAGTCATTTTTTTGATTACCGCTATATAGATATAATTGTGTTACATAGTTAGTAAACAATATGAAAAACCTTTTATGTTATTTTTTTAGGTACTAAATGGACAGTTGGATTTATGGACCAATTGACCCAAGTGTCCTTAACGACCAACCAAATCATGTGTCAGATGATATATATGATGGGAAAGACTACTCTCATGTCAATTAACTGAAAAAAATACAATCAATGGATATTAACAAAAGCTCAAAAAACTCTTTTAAAAAATGTGGTTTTGGGATTTTTAGCTATCCGGCAATTGTTAATCTGACATTGGACTCGTGTCCGCCTTGGTGGAGAGATGGCGACCGGAGACCAATAGTTTTCACTTAAATTGTGGGGAAATTACAATCACTTTAGAGGATGTACACTTCATTCTTGGTTTGCTAGTGGTTGGCAAACCCTTAACTAGTCAATTATTTGACACTCCATTGGCTCATTTTAAAGAATGTTTTGGTAGTGAAGTAGTTGCTGAATATCAGGAATCAAAAAAATGCGGCTCTATTTCATTACTATGGTTGCAACAGCATTTTAATAATTGTCCCCTTAAAGCTAGTAAGGAAATTGTTGGTCGATGCACAAAGGCCTATATTCTTTGGTTGTGTGGGGCAATATTGTTCCCCATTAGGAATAAAAACACCGTTCATCCCAAGTATATGTATTTTATTGCTAACGCTGAAAATTGTGTAACGTATTTTTGGGGTGCAGCTGTGTTGGGCTATTTGTATAGGTCTTTATATACTACCACTAGGAAAGGAGCAAAATATATTAATGGTTGTGTCACTCTTTTATAAATTTGGGCATACGAGCGTATAATAATTGGAAGACCTAACCCCTGGCCTCAATCATAGTTATGGTTACCTAGGGCCCTAGCGTGGGCATACTCAGAAAATCACAGCTACCCTGATAGACGACAAAATCCCCATCATCATTTAAAGTTTTACCGAGGGTAGTTAGATGTCCAGCCTTAATGGCAGGTAGTTTGGCGCCCTTACGTGAGGTGGGATGACAATATGAATGGATTTAATTTTGAAGGAAGATTGTTGGGATCTGGTAGAATCCCCTTGATCCATTTGATATTGTAGAATACCAGATGCCAGATAGGGTGATGAGACAGTATGGGTTCTTACAAGGTATACCGTCTCCGGCAGAAAATCACAAAGAACTTAGAAAGGAAAAAGAACATAAATTTGCCGTCGTTGATTGCATGGCCTTGAGGCGAGTGTACATCGCACATTGGGAGGCTTACATGGAGCATTTGAAGGGACATCAGTATGAAATTTCCAACTACGTGAAAATTGATTCATACATAGCTTGGTATAGGGAAATTACACATAGGAAACTGCATCGCCCTAGACGGGAAGGGGACCCAGACCCTACATACGAGCCCCAGACTGTTTACAGTCAGCAACATCATCTTATACAAATGGTACACTAACATTTGCATATTTTAATATAGCGTATTATATTTATACATACTATATGGTTTATTAATAATACTAATATTGTTTGTATTATCTTACATGGCAGGTTGAGAGTGCAAAGTCCTTACTTGATAAGTGCTTTGCTTTTATTGAGATGCCTCCAGACTATGTTGGTGAGAAACAGGTATGGACCATCATTACGGTGTATACAACTCTGAAGTTAGAGGAAACCATGGTGAAAAGCGGGATGAGCCAAGTAATGCTGCGGTACAAGAGAGTTACATCCCAACGACCCAAACTTATGTTCCTTCTTATTCATTCGAGTCTGATTTCACAGAGAAGGCAAAAGTTCAGGTATGATTGTTAATATTAATTTTATTACTTAATAAAAATAATATTAGTAATAGTGAGTATCATGCTTAATATTATTCAGGCCCAAGATATAGCGAAAGGGTACATCCCCACCACCCAGGCTTATGTGCCATCCTACTCAGTCGAGTCTGGTTTCATAGAGCAGATAGACTTACAGGTATTATTCCCTCTTAATTTTATGTTGTAAAAAGGCAATTAATATGATTGTTTATTAATTTCTATTATTAATATTATCAGGTACAAGACATAACTGGCTTATACCCCAACCCAGGCAAAAGTTCTAGTCCCACCACTCAGGCATTCGAGACACAGTTCATAGAGCAGGCGAGTAAACATGTACTATTGTTCTCATGTTAATATTATAAAATCCCTCTTAATTTTATTACTTAAAATTTTATCTCATGTTAATATATTTACTCAGGTATTCGAGACTGTGTTGGACATAAACATCTCTTATGGTGCGAACAAGTCTCCGACCAAAAAGCTGAGGGAATACAAGAGAGAGTTTATAAATTCTCACTTGTTTGGGAACACACTTTCTAATCCACCAATATTTCCTGTCATACATCCACAAAACTTATATACGCTGCATCACGACGCATTCAAGGCCTTAAGCCCTGCAACTTGGATTTTCGAGCATTCGTTGGACGCGTATATGCTATTATTGTGGCATAGAGAGGAGTACTACACGATGAAGGGAATCATTAGGTGGGAAAACTTTGGGTTCATGGAATCATTCTTCATTCATATGGGCAAGAGCGTTGTGTCCTTAAGCCAAACGAATAGGGTAGAGAGTTTTTGTCACCCATATGTCCACCCAGATGTGGGCCCGACATTACATGAAAACACATATATATTCATGCCAGTGTGTACTCACGATACCAAGCATTTTTTCTTATTTGTATTCTCAGTCCCCGAATGGGTAGTCACTATCTTTGACCCTCTATACGATGATGCCCCGTATATGACCATCCAACAAATGTATAGAGAATTTGTTAAAGTTGCGGTATGTATATTAATTGTTAGTGTTGTACTTTTATATATGTATATCCGTTGTTAATATTACTTTGTGCACGCAGGTCAAATTGATACCAGTTTGTTTAAGAATTGGTGATCCACATCGTGAGTGGCCAAAACAGGATCCCCGCGTGTTAATACCAAAGAACAGACCTGTGCAGCCAAACACATATGATTGTGGTATTTTCGTTTGCAAATATGTTGATTACTTTGTTAGGAGAAGTGTAAATATTCGTAGTGAAAAATGGTCTGAAGAAGATTTGATGCTATTTCGATACCGAATTGCGTGGGAACTCTTTAGATGTCAAGCTAGACTTCTTCCTGTGGATGATATTTAGACTAATTATTGATGTATGAATTATTGATGTACTAATTATGAAATCTATGAAAGTTACTGTTTATGTTTACCGTTTCCTGTGGGCCGATGTACAACTGAGCATAAATAAAAACATATCTTACATAATGCAACTGAGCTTAAATACAACTGAGCATAAATACAAACATTTCTTACATAATACAACTAGGCATAAATAAAAACATAGCTTACATAATACACTCCTCGCATAAATAAAAACATAGCTTACATAATACACTCCTCGCATAAATAAAAACATAGGTTATATAATACAACAGATTGCTATTTTTTCGGCTCAGGAATCCCTAACACTCGATAGTGATTGCGCTTATCATGGTCGGTTTCAAAGCCACAAATTGCACATTTTCGATGAGGTTTAGACCCCACTATTTTCTCGAATGCACTCTTTAACCTTGATTGTTTTTTACGGCCCTTTGTTTGAGAAATAACTGGTGTCAAAAACTCATGTTCTTCCGCTTCTTCCTCTGCATCTTCACCATTATTGTCATAGCCCATTGTTTGAGTAACACCGATAGTACAATCAATGTCATCGTCTGCCAACTCAGTAACATTCTCGTCCGGATCATACTGGTCAATTAATGCTTTTCCTCGTACATTCAACTTAAGGTGAGTTTTGTAACCTCGAACTGAGCAAGAAGCTTTACTGGCCAACTCCGTGCAATCAGTCATCAAATGATTAAAACGCGTTGCTTGATCTTGTTCAAAGTCAGTAGTTGTTGGGCTAAAGAGTAATTCTTCAACATCGGTTTTGTTCACGTTTCTTGTCCAACGAGAAAGAATCATGTCGTTCGAAATTTGGGAAATACTCTTAGCATAGAAATATCTCAAGATGTGCCTGCACAATTCACCAGAATGTGAAAATAATTGACAATTACATGTTACCGACCCCAGCTGACGATTGTTGATGATTTCTTTATATCTTCCACCATTGTCAGCTGCATCTGTCTTATACACTGCATAAACCTTTATTTCAGGGCCACACAACTCACTAACTTTACTAACATTGTACTTCATTGAATCGATGAATTGACGCTGAAAACGTCTAAACATCTCTTTTGTGTACACCTGCGCAGCATGCACTTCCAAAGATGACCCGAGTACCATATTCCTTTTCCGATGTTGTGTTATGTAGTCGGTCTTCCTCTCTCTGATAAATTATCTTGTTATAGCCTTCTGAATCTGCACTACAAATTCTTTCATGCTCGTTGAAGCATTGACAAACTCATCAAAAAAATGATTCATGCTCTCGCTTCTTCCAGTGGTTGTCATTCCCGCGGCAAAATATCTCTTTGTATATGCTGGAATCCATTTCTCTCGTACATCATACAAACTTCGAATCCACTCATTGTTACAAAATTCATAATTCCTCAACAGAATCTGCCAACGCTCTTCAAACTCCCCAATGGATAATGAATTATACACACAATTGTTAAAATGCTCTTTGAAGGATGGGTGCTCAAAATAAGCATGATGCAATTTCTCAGGAAATTTGTTGCTAATATGCCAAGAACACAATAAGTGATAAGTAGAAGGGAGTACCTTGGCAATAGCATTACTCATGGCTTTATCTTGGTCAGTGATGATGGTTATAGGCATCTTGTAGTCCATGGCTTCGAGCCATGTCTCTAATACCCAAAAAAAAGTGTCCTCTATCTCATCCCTTAACAATGCAAATCTGAATAATATAGACTGAAAATGGTGGTTAACCCCGGTAAAAGGAACAAACGACATGTCATACTTATTTGTCCTGTACGTACTGTCAAATATCACAACATCTCCGAAATGTTTATACATAGACCTTGATCGGGCGTTGACCAACAAAATGCATGCTATGCGATTTGTTGCATCTGTAGAAATACGCCAACTGTCTTCTTTCTTATTATGAACAACAAATATTCTAGCTTTGCATAATGTGCGTCCTATAGAGTCTCATTTGTCTAGTTATTTTCTTACTACCATCTTCATCATCGAGTGCAAACTCTTTTTACGAATTTGGTGTACTGAAACTTTTTACAAACATACAACCTAGACGACACATTATTAGTACCAGCATATTTATGACTAGTTGCAATTCTAATCTCAAAACCATTGTTTTTAGCATACGACCTGTAAAAAAATTCAACTTCTTCCAACTTAGAAAATAATTGACCAACGTATGTCACCAATTCAGATTTACTACTTTCAACTTCACTTACAAATTCAGATGTATTTTCATAATTTAAGCTAGCAACAAAATCTGAAGAACTTGATACAAACCTTTTATGAGCAGGTATGTTGTGTGCCATTCTGAAATAAGAAGGAAGAAATGCCGGATAAGAATTTCAGTTTGGACTTGAGATTAAAAGTGGGCAACTACATCAACAAAAAAACCAAAGCTGTAAAAAAGGAAAGAAATAGCGAGAGGAAACTAAGACATGATATCTGTGAGAGGAAAGGTTGGAGAGATAATTCAAGAACGGAAGAAGTGAGCATGGTATTTAAAAAAATGTCTTTCATGACTCTGACATGGCAAGACTTATCAAATTCCGTGTCCGGTAAAAAGCTTTCAAATTATCATAAAAGCCGGTTACTTTTTTGTCATAAAGTTAAAAAGGTAGTCAAAAAACCGGTCACCTTTGTCATAAAGTTGAAAAGTGGTCAATTTAGCCTTCATGCCTACCGTAGGAGCTTGTAGCGGCAGGGGCAAATTAAATTATTAGGGGCAATTATGTAATTAGCCATCATTTTACACGGCAGGTGGACTGCCGCTACAGCTTGTAGCGGCAAGGGATCAATCCAACCAATCTGAGCCTTTCATTATAAGGATCAATGGATATAAACTTGTTTGCTGAACAGTGCTCATAGAACACGTTTTCCATGGATTAATTCCATATATATATATATATATTGTATAAGCATGCACACATAGAATACTATATTCTACCTAGATTGATTATGAACTTTTATTCTAGTTTGGTTCACTAGAGCCACCAAGTGAACCAAAAGGTCAAACCCTAGGTGTGCAAGAATTAATATTTAAATATAACTATTACATTTAAACTCGGGCTCCATTACAAACGGGTCTTCAAGCGCTCCTTGCTCCTTGATATCCAAATCTTCAAAATTAATTCTAACTATTCCTATTACAAAACTATTTAAAATAAATAGAAACATTGATCAGCAGTCAAGGGGAAATATATAGGAGGGAGTTAGAATTTTTATTAAGAAAAAATTAGAGAATAAGAGGTACGCAGACCCCATTTAATAAAACCCATACATTCAAGCATCCAACTAAAATAAAATCCAATCACATTGGTCAATAGTCCATAATCAATTCCATTTATTATCATACACATCACCATATGCATCAATAAATAACATTCATCTCATGAATAATAATTATTCAATATATATATTGATATCATTTAATGGGCAAATTTAGTTAGCATAAAATCTAATTTTGAATCAAAATAAACTCCTTTATTTTAATCCAAATTTAAATCAAAATAAACCTCTTTTATTTTAATTTATCCAATTTTGAATAAAATAAACTATTTTATTTTAATCAAAATTTTTAATCAAAATAAACTCATTTATTTTAATTAATTATGGAATCCAATTCCAAGTAAAAATAAACTCATTTATTTAAGGAAACATGGAATTCAATTTTTACAAACCATATACCCGGATCATCCTTTATGCACAATTATTAATTAAACGAAAAGATAAAGAATAAGAATCATACCCTTGAAGATTCGAGCTTCCTCAGGTACAAGTTCACCTCCAATCCTTTTCGCGTTCAACTTAAATCCATCGGGTTTGGTTCCTTCCTTTGATCAATGTTAGCCACCCAAGTGTTTGGCCTCTAGAGGTGATCCACCAAGGAAGAAGAAAGATTCAAGAAAATGGGAGGTTGGCTAAACCCTAGTTTTTTTATCACTCATAGAAAAAGAGCGTATTATCCCAACTGTTAGAATCACGTATATCAATATCTGATATAAGACTCCTCTTATATAAAGATATCAGTTAACACTTCTAATAGAATTAGAAAATAGGGTATTATTTAATTAATGAAGCTCCCTAATCTTATTAAGGATAATTAATTAAACTCTTTTAATTAATTTAACCTCCTAATCTTATTAAGATTATATTAGAGTACTTTTATTAATTAATTCCCAAACTCCTTTAGGAATTAAATAATAATAATAATAATAGTAATAATAATAATAATATGACTCCTCTTATTAATTTATATTTAATATTTTCAAAATATTAAATAATAAATATTAAGCTATTTAATTTATTCTATCACCATAGATTAAATTAAATATACTTAACTTATTATTACGATTATGCCATTAACTTCTTAAATAATTATTCTTCCTTTTATGGTGTGACCTTTAGGTTCTCCATATTAAACCGGTTGTGAATAAATCAATTAGAATAATTCTAATCTTATTTAAATAAATAAATTAAACTATTAATTTATTTAAATAAATAATATTTATTCTACAATAGGGATAAGCCTCCCTAGCGATAACCGACTTTTCAGATAATATAGATTTCAACATTAATTATAAAAGAACCTTTGAGTAAATAGTTTCCGTACAATTCAATTCTTCCACCATACAATGTCCCAATTAAATACAAGACATGGAATTACTGTCAAGTCTTATTTTATTTAATTATATGTATTTCGATCCTTAAATGCACAACTCCAAATAATGTAAATTAGAAACTCCTTTCTAATTTCATTCTGCCTTGGCCAAGGACTACTGGGTTGTCATTTATCGAATCACATAGAAAATTTCTCTTCTTTTACTAGAAGTGGTAGATTCTTTATTGATAATACATTATCTCCATGTACAACTTATTATATCCAAGCATACCCTTTGATATACCCTAAGGGTCTTAAGGAATAAGTCAAAGTTTAACTCATCATACACAAGATACTATGACGATCTCAAGTCCAAGGATCACTTGTACTACTATCACTACATGAATTCCTATTGACAGGCAAGTAAAACTCCATTAGGTATTCCTTAGCGAGCCACGTTTAGTGTACTTATTCTCCAATAAGCACCTATATACTTGCTTTAGTGTCTCCACACAAATGATCATGAGATCAATCATCATCATCTAATGAGCAAGCAACGTATATACCAATCTATCCGGATTCACTAATCCCCAATTTAGTAATCCAACGATTGGGAACTATTTTAGTTTTAAGCTTTCTAAGAATTTAGATCTCATTAGAATGATCATCATCATTATTCTAAAAGCATTGCTTAAAACTATGAGTTTATCACACATTATAATACATCATCATGTAGATAATTAAAAGCCTTTAATAAATTAATATTTTTATTAATAAATGAATAAGATTGTTACAAAGTATATGCTTTATCATAAAACATGATTGGCTTGTGTGCATACTACTTTCAATCTCCCACTTGCACTAAAGCCAATCGCATGGTATCTCATACCCTTCTTCTCTAAGTGACAATTATCCTGCTATTGGATTAGCTTTAGTTAATGGATATGTAATGTTGTTCTTGAGAGTTCACTATCTCTATAGTGATTTCCCATCTTTCAATGATTCCTATAATCAAATGAAAGTGCCACAACACATGTTTAGATCCAAGATGAGACTTAGGAACTATTCCTAGTTCTGTAATGAACTTTTCATCCAAACAATTAACTTGTAGCTTCATTTATAGCTATATATACTTTGTCTTTATCACTAAACCAAAGAACTCTTTCTTTGTTTGAAACCTTTCAATTCATTGCACCAATTGCTCAAGGTAACCCTTTACCTTAAAGTGGATTTTCTGTCGTCTTGGTTTGTCTGAAAAGCTTGAGTCTGTTAAGCCCTCTAGTTTTAATTTAGACCCACCATGAATATGATCACACCTTAGTGCCGGTTAAGTACTTTAAGATGTTTTTCACTAACTCACAGTGAACTTCTCCAGAATATGACTGATCATCATCAGGTCTCGTATATTTCATTGTATACATGATTGTCACTCATGCGATCTCTCTTTTCAGGAGTCTTTGGGGACTATTAAGAGAGATTCACTCCATGGCTCATCAATATGAGACATCTTTTGGAGTTTGTCATGCTAAACGACTTTAGCATCAAATGAATATACGTTCATTGGGTTTAGTCGAGCATCCTCTTGAATCTATCTATATAGATTTTATCCCCTATTAAAATGCTCTTCCCAAATCATTCATGGAGGAATGTTTAGACAACGTTATCTTTATTGATTGTAACATTGGTATGTCATTCCTTATCCATAGTATATCATCATATAATACTAGGAATGTCACGACGCTCCCATTGACCCTTTGGTACACACTAGGTTCATTCTTGTTTTTGATAAAATCAAACTCTTTTGATTGTCTCATCAAAATGAATGTTTCATATTTGAGAAGCTTGCTTTAATCCATTTCTCTGAGTGTCTATAACTCTTACCTCATCATATGTAACTGGATCATCATCTTCTATGATGCGTACCTCATCATCATCATCATCATCATCATCTATGATGAATCCATACCTCCTAAGTATCTTCGGTACTATTCCAGATTTACGATTCGGTTGTGGTACAATAGGTCTATCTATAGGTTCCTTTTATTTAACTTATAATATTTTGTGGTTCTTGAACTCTTCAAGATGTATTATCTTCCCACTAGCCCCTTCAATGATAAAAATCTTTATCTTAGAAGGCAGCATGTTTCGCAACAAACACCTTTTGCTAAGTAGGATTATAGAACATATACCCTAAACTTACTTTAGGATATCCTACAAATCTGTACTTGTCAAATCTTGTCCTAAACTTATCCTTTGAAACCTTTTTCACATAAGTTGGACAACCCCTTATCTTAACATACTTAAGATTAGGAATCCTCCCTGTCCATAACTTTTATGGAGTCTTAGTGCCGGATTTTGAGGTTACCTTTTTCATAGATATGCAGGCATTTCTAGGACATTATCCCAGAAGAATACTGGAATGTCGGTAAAATCATTATGGACCGCACCATGTCCAACAAGGTATAATTTTTCCTTTCTGATACATTAATCAATTATTGCATACCAGAAGGCATCCATTGTGAGAAAACCATTTGAGATGATCTAGAAACTTATTACACAAGTATTTATTCCTTGATTTAATCAAAGAATCTTAATACTTTTCCAATTTGTTTCATTTCTGAATTCTTTGAACCTTTTAAATAATTCACAATTATACTTCAGCAAATACATATATTCAACCTTTTGAACGATCATCTCCTTTTCTTATACTAGATTGTTCAATTTGCAAAATAATTTTTACATAAGTCAAGTACACAAAATCCATTAAGTAGTATTTCAGTTCTATACAAAACATTATTATTATTATAAATAGAACAACAATTGTTCTTAAATATAATACCAAAGATTTTATTGTCCAACAATAAAATGGAAATAATGTTTCCAATGAGAACTGGAATACAATAACAACTTATTGACTTAATAGACTTGCTCGTAGGCTGTGCTAAACTATAAGTTCCTATGGCTGATGTAATAACCTTTTCTTCATTTCCACACATAGGTTTACTTATCTCTTGTTTAGCTTTCTACTTCTGCTTGGTCCCTTCATAAATCTATATTTATGAAAACCAAAGCCGGTATCCAATACCCAAGCAGAATCTTGACTTAAACAAAAATTTATTTTAAATCATGAACAAAAATTATATTTGTAACCGAAGCTTCACTAAGCTTCTTTTGGTTAGCTCTGCAAGATACTTCTCACAGTTTGTTTTCCAGTGTCCAAGCTTATTGCAGTGGAAGCAAACTCCTTTGCTATCTGTATCAGTTTTGTTTTTATTATCCTTTGTTTTTGCCTTTTTATTTACCTTCTTTGAATCGTTCTTCTTTTCAGAAAATCCTTTGGCCCCTACCAGTAAGACATGATCGTTGGAAAGTGACTCTCAACATTTTTTAACATGTTAAGCAAATCAGCTAGGCTGATATCTAGCTTGTTCATATAAAAAATTCACAACAATAATGAAAGGAGTCCGGGAATGAGTGTAAAATCAAATCTTGGCTCAACTCTCCATCCATGACAAAACCTTTTGTCCTAATTGATCAATCAAATTAATCATGTTTAGGACATATGTCTGTACTGTAGTGTCGTTGGTCATTCTAGATCGGAAGAGCTCCTTAGATATCTGATATCTATTAGTCCTACTTTCCTCACCATCAACTACTTGACGTGCATGAGTATAGTAAGAACATCCATAGTTTCATGCTGACGCTGAAGCTTGTTACTCATGGATGCGAGCATGATGCATTGAGCCAACTTTGCATCATCTTGCCACTTTCTAAAAGTAACAATCTCTTCCTTAGAGGTATTGTCTGCAACCATTGCAGGGATAAGCATATTAAGGACATAAGATAGCTTTTCAGTCATGATAACTATTCTCAAATTCCTTAACCAATCCGTTTAATTCGGTCCGATTAATTTAACATCTAATATGCTACGCACTGATAGTAATTTAGACATTGTAAAATTCTGTAAATGAATTTGTAATTAACAACATTTTAGCATACATTCTTTTATTAATTACTAAAATAAATTAGGTCTTGTTTTAAATTGGTATCTCCCACTATTTTCATCAAACTATATTACCCTCACTTATATAGTTCGGCAAAATCTAATTAAAGATTTGCTAGTGAGAATAAGGATCCCATTTCAAATGTATATAGCCTTGTGTGTGCACAATAAACTATATATAAATAAATAGGTAGACAACTCTTGCCAATTATATCAACTATGTAACTCCTTGTATTTTTCCTCTTAAATCATAATGGTCAAGTGTGTGCACATTCGAACTAAAATGATTTAAGTTAAGTCATACCCAACATTTCCATATAAGTGAAGAGAAAACTACAACCCTTGTGTGTGCACAACAAAGCAGTAATGTTCAATTCCTTATAAACATCATACGTAATAAAAACAACATCTTAAATTTTAATACTTGCCTTGTGTGTGCACAACAAACTCATATTAAATATTCAATACTCTATTGTTTCTATCATGCTAGAAGGCGACGTTCGATATTCCAAATATCTTTGAACGTTACAACTTAATATAAAATATTTGAGGGGTTTGTTATTAATTTGTCTTATCTTGTTTAGCGCGCATGCACACACACACACACACACACACACACACACACACACACACACATATATATATATATATATATATATATATATATATATATATTGTATAAGCATGCACATATAGAATACTATATTCTACCTAGATTGATTATGGACTTTTATTCTAGTTTGGTTCACTAGAGCCACCAAGTGAACCAAAAGGTCAAACCCTAGGGGTGCAAGAATTAATATTTAAATATAACTATTACATTTAAACTGGAGTTCCATTACAAACGGGTCTTCAAGCGCTCCTTGCTTCTTGATCTCCAATTCTTCAAAATTAATTCTAACTATTCCTATTACAAAACTATTTAAAATAAATAGAAACATTGATCAACAGTCAAGGGGAAGTACATAGGAGGGAGTTAGAATTTGCATTAAGAAAAAATTAGAGAATACGAGGTACGCAGACCCCATTTAATAAAACACATACATTCAAGCATCCAACTAAAATAAAATCCAATCACATTAGTCAATAATCCATAATCAATCACATTTATTATAATACACATCACCATATGCATCAATAAATAACATTCATCTCATGAATACTAACATTCAATATATATATTGATATTCTTTAATGGGCAAATTTAGTTAGCATAAAATCTAATTTTGAATCAAAATAAACTCCTTTATTTTAATCCAAATTTAAATCAAAATAAACCTCTTTTATTTTAATTTATCCGATTTTGAATAAAATAAACTATTTTATTTTAATCAAAATCTTTAATCAAAATAAACTCATTTATTTTAATTAATTATGGAATCCAATTCCAAGTAAAAATAAACTCCTTTATGTAAGGAAACATGGAATCTAATTTCAACTTTAATTAGTTATTATGGAATCTAATTTCAACTCTAATTAGTTAGCATGAAATCCCAATTTTAAAATTAAAATAAACATTTTATTTTAATTATAAAATAATTAAGAATATATATATATATTATATATATAATATATATTACTTAAGTAATATAATATATATATATATATATATATATATATATATATTCACAACTTTTATTATTCAAAAGCGAGATCATGGGCCACGTGAATCCTTTGAAATTGCAGATCATATATATATATATATATATATATATATATATATATATATATATATATATATATATATATATATATATCTGATGAGATCAAAAGCATTCTCCTTAAATAGCATTCGCCTTAAATAGCATTCTTTTATTAAAACGACGTCAGTTTGGAGGGACGCGATGACATTTTTATAAATACAATGCCACCGCGTATTTACAAAACGACGTAGTTTTAATAAAAGAATGCTATTTAAGGAGGAATGCTATTTAAGGAGAATGCTCTTGACCCTGACCGTATAAACCATAATCTGATTCATATATATATATATATATATATATTAATTAATCAATTAATTAATAGGTATTTATATTACGTGATGCAGGATTACAAAATCACGCGAATTACGAAGGTACAGGATTAGCAAAATCACGGATTTCGCGATTTTTTTATTATTATAAATTTTATACAACAAAATTATGTTCAATTAAATTGTTTTAAACACATATCAATATACATATCAAATTAAAACAATTAATAATTCGCATAAAGGTTTGGCTTTGATACCACTGTTAGGTTTGTAATATTCTTGGACGCAATCAAATTGCACAAAATAAGCGGAAACGTGAAAAATCAGAGTTTTAAAATTTTTACAAACCATATACCCGGATCATCTTTTATGCACAATTATTAATTGGCAAAAAGCATTTTTACCCCACTGTGGTTATAGTGGTTTAAGCAATTAGCCACTGTGCTTTTAAAATATTTAATTAGCCCACTGTACTTTTTAAAAATGTTCAATCAGCCCATTCCGTCCAATTTCTTGGATGGACGTTAAAAAATTGCACACATGGCATTGAAAAAAAAATCAAAAAATCATTATTTCCTACGTTGCAACCTAGTCAGCCAAATTCTTAATACTATTGAGCCACTACACTTTAAAAAAATGCAATTGGCCCACTGTGGTTTTAAAAATATTTTTTTATTTTATTTTCTTTCTTTTTCTTTACCTAAATATTTATAATATGTATAATATTAATAAAAATTAATATTATAATATTTATAATATGTATGTTTTATTTTAAAAATAAAAATAAAAATACTTTACATTTTAAAATACTTAAAAAATTTTAAAAAATAAAATTTTTTTTATTTTTTATTTTCTTTCTTTTCTTTACCTAAATATTTATAATATGTATAATATTTTTCTTTCTTTTTCTTTTCCTTTTATCTCTTTTCTAAATAATACAAATAATATATCAAAAGTTTTGTATCAATGAGATCTATTACAACATTATATTAATTTCTACAAAAATTAAAAAAAAATCATTAATTACATTAAAAAATAATTAAAATAATAATAAAATTAAAATAAATATTTTAATTCATTTTTTATTTGTATTCTTTTTCTTATCTCTTTTCCTTTCTTTTAATAATTATTTTTATTTTAAAAATTAATACTAATATATATTTTAATGATATAAAAAGGTAAGTACATAATTAATATTAAATAGAAAATTTGATACAATTAACAAAAATTAGTTAAACAAATAACATAAAAGCTTATCTTGCATTTTAAATACAAACCCCCTTCTTCATTATCAACAAACAACAAACAGAGCATAAAAGCATTCACCATTATTTACTTACAGAGCTATATTACATTACACCCAAACCATAATTTACTTACTTCTTAATAACCCCATTTTTGATTCCATATAATATAATTATAGATGATTGCAATTATCACTTATCTGTCTCAATTTTCAAATCTAATAATCCTCTCCATTTTGTTAAAAAATATCCCGGAAAGTTTCAAAGCTTTACGAAAATGGGGTAATCAAATTGTTTCGCAAATTTTTGATTTCAATCCGGTAGAGCAACCGTCTTAAATATCGGTGGTAGAATCATCAACACACTTTGTACCTTTTTTTCTTATTGAAAAAGGACGGTGAGAGGAAGAGCTCTACGACGGAGACATTGAGAAAGCCGAAGGCACAGTAAATATCCCAAACAACCCGGCCGGACTTTGCTTCGGCATCATTTTGAATCCGGACCCGACCTTGATGCAGTAATCCGTCGTTTCTTCGTTACTATGACTCTTCGAGATCATCGACTCTGGTGACCACCTCCTCTGCTCCAGCTTCTCCAACTTATCCGATCGGACCATCGGCTTCCGGACTGGTCGAAGATACTGAAGGAGGACTATAGGGAGAATCGGAGGAGAGATAGTGACGATGATTTTGATGAGGAGGACGAGAATGGATTTGGGGATTTGGGGATTTGAATGAGGGATTTGGTATTTGGGGGATTTGAATGAGGAGAATATTTTTGATTATTTGTATTATTTAGAATTAAAATAATTAAAAGAAAGGAAAAGAGATAAATGAAAAGAAAAAATTATAAAAAAATTATAAAAGTATTTTTATTTTTAAAATAAAACATACATATTATAAATATTATAATATTAATTTTTATTAATATTATACATATTATAAATATTTAGGTAAAGAAAAAGAAAGAAAATAAAACATTAAAATATTTTTAAAACCACAGTGGGTCAATTATTTTTTTTTAAAGTGTAGTGGCTCAATAGTATTAAGAATTTGGCTAACTGGCTTGCCACATCAGAAAATAATAATTTTTTAATTTTTTTTTCAATGCCACGTGTGTAATTATTTAACATCCGTTGAACCTCCAATACATGCAATTAAGAGAGACAATATGGATTAGAATAGCACTTGGATTGATAAGAGAACTTAATAAGCAAATTAATTCCTATCTACTAAATAAACTAGTAAAGCATATAAATATAAAAATTCCTGGGTTGCCTCCCAGTTAGTGCTTGATTTATAGTCCTTTAGCCAGACTTTGCCTGGTCACCGCTATCTAATTTCTCTTCGATAATTGAGGAACCCTCCATCCATCAGTAAAAAATTGTCGTTTTGGAGGTTCCCACAGGCGATGGCCAATGCATCAAAGTCACATAGCATGCTCTGATTTAGTATGATCTAAATCAAGAACGTCCCACAGCTAGGTGTTTTCTCCATTGTGTATGTGATCACTTTGGGGCATGGAAGCTTGTCACACACAATGGGCTCTTCGTCTATCTTCTCTTTCTCGTCCCACCATGGATTCAAAATTGTACTCGCTCTTATGTCATCAAGAGCTTCGCCGACGACATGACTACCAAGTGGGCATGATTTTGTAAATCTGACTGACTCTTTGATCTTTGGTGGAGACCCATTTAGATCTTTGTCGACCTCTATTCCATTATCCCCAATTGTATCCACACTTCCAATATCTTGTGGCTCATCCAGTAACAAATTTGGTTCAGGTTCTCTATCAATTTCGTCATCCATGTCATAAAGCCAAGTGTTTGGAGGAAGGTTGCTTACGGCTTTAGTCATTTGATCTATCTTATTCTGAAGATTTTGAATTGATCGCTCTTGATTAATCCTCAATTCCACATTTGATGATACGAACTTGGACAATAATTCCCCCAGCCTTGAATTTTCTGTTTCAGTCTCTGAAGCCATGTATTGAGGACCATTGGTTAAGGTAGTGACGAGTTGTTCCATCCGATTATTAAAATTTTGGGTTGACAGCTCTTGGCTAATCCTCATCTCCTCTAGGTTTGCTATGCCCTTCAATATTACATCCCTCAGATTTGGCTTTTCTTCTTGTGGCAATGTAGGTGGACATAAAAATTCCGGTGTATATGTTTGATTTGGAGCGTAGTACTGGACATAAAAATATATTAACTAATTTCCCGGCAACAGCGCCAAAAACTTGTTGGATAAAATCTAATTATGCACAACATGCAAGTATACGTGGTCAACAAGTAATAAAGTGAAAGTAGAGTATCGTTCCCACGAGAAATTATTAATGTAAATTACCAAATACTAACTCTTAACAAAACCAATTTTATTTAAAAATTCAATTTAAGATTATGAATTAAATTTTTTAAATAAACTAATTCTAATTACCACTAATTAAAAATCAGATTACGAAGATTTAAGATCACAACTTCACTTATTGGTTAATTTAAGTTAACACACTTCTCATCAATTATTTTCTTTCATGAATTGTTAATCAAGAACACTAAAGCAGATAAAACCACCTCTCGATGCATAATACCCATACTCACTTAAATCCACAGATGATAGAATTAAACAAGATACCCTAATTAACTAATCCACTATATCTCTATTTGAATTACAATTAAAAAGGATTTAAAGCACAAGTTCTCTATAAGATTACATATGGCGTAAATGCATATCTCTATCCTAAACACGAATCATGAATTTCATCTATGCAGAAATCACAAACACATGCCATCGTGATCAAATCTAAACGTATACTTCATCTCTCGAGTTCATATAGATTATCACGGTAATTGTTAGCTAGACAATTAAGCAATTAAGTCCAAATCCCAATAGACAATCCTCACAATAGAAAAAAATAATTGATAGCGAAGCATATTAAAATAAACTACACAATAAGATCCATTGTAATCTTAAACAAAGAATTAGTTCATGATTATTGAATTAAAACTAAGAATCCACAATTGAATAATCATTAAAAGACAAAGATAGAAGAAGATGAGAAGATAGAATCTATTATCTGTAGATTTGATGCTCTCTCCTTGCTCCTACTTTGAATCTTCAATGGTCTCCAAGTTGCTTCAATCTCCAAATCTAACAAGAACTAGGGTTTTGATCTAATTTACTATAATCTAATCTAATGGAATGCTCTCTCCCTCTAATCCTCCTCTAATCTATGTGTTTCTCCTCCTTTTATATGCCTCTTTACATGTCTTTAAGTCCTCTTAGAAGTCCTTGAGTCAATCAGATCGAAACAATCCTTCTCGAACTCAAATTTGGACAAAAAAAAACGTATTTTCTGGGCATACCCATACAAGTGGGTCTAGCAAACTTAATAAAGGGCCGCGCCGGAGGGCTAGGGGCCTGTTTTGTAGCTGGTATGCCCACCCTGGAGGGGGTTTTGTTAAAGAACCTTTTCTACTCTGACATCCTTTGGGAAATCGGCCATAACTTTAGATCCGGGAAGAGGTACGAGGCCTGCCACCTATCAAATCGAAGATATCGACGAGCTCTACAACTTTGATTCTTTGAGATTTTAGAAATAACAGACGAAAGAAGGTCGAAATTGGGATGGAAGTGACTGCTATGCAAATGGCCACCCAAAACAGTGATGTTCGACGTCCGTTGGTACAAATGTCATAACTCTTGCATCCGAACTCTGATTGGAATGATTCAAGTTGTTCTGAAAAGCTAAGAAGAAGCTCTACAATGTAAGCCAAGTTCTAAGCCAAAAACATGAAATGAACATAAAAGCCCAAACGATGTTCGATTTGCTTTTCTTTGCGATTTCATACAAATTCTTTGCGATTTCAGCTCCCAAGCATACAATCTACAAAATAAACACAAAATGCATGAAAAGTAACTAAGAAACATGAGATTAAGCAACTAATTCAAGTAACAGATACCGGATAAGTATGTATAAAATCTACTTATCAAATACCCCAAAACTTAAACATTTGCTTGTCCTCAAGTAAAAACACAAAACAACAATGCTATGCAATGTAACTAATCTACATACCTACAAATCCAGCAGTAATGACAGAAACAAGTCTATTCAATCGGCCTTAGAAAAATCAAGTAAACAGGATAATACATCATATCAGAACTCATCAGTAACTTCCCAATCAATTATCAAATCTTAGACTGTTATCACTAATATAGTGCGTGTGTGCTACACAACAATGTTTACTGATATAAAACCAAATTTAACAAATAACAAGTCTCTTCGAAGGCATCATACGGTGTAAACTCAAGAAATCCAAAAACATGCTAGATCCAACTAAAATCAAACAATTACCAATATCGAGGGTCAACATGGGATACATATGCTTTATTTTTTATCTACGGGGGCTTTTTGCTCTTATTTTCCGTTTTATTTATTTATTATTATTTTTTCTTTTCTTTTTTATACACATAACTATGCAATGTCTTATTCCCTTAGGCTTTTCAATGCTACCTTAACGAGCTTTCGACCAACGACTCCCAGACCATTAAGACCTTAGGGCGCTTGGGGTAAAGACAATCCCCTCGGGCTTATTAACTCAAGTAACAAAGGCCACAAAACTAGACAATCACGCCACGGTGTTTATTCATACTTTTTTTTAGCTTATATACCCCAAATATTCCTCCAAACTTAGGTTCTTGTCTAAATTTAGCCATCACTACTTTTCTTGTCATTCTTTCATTCAAACTAGCATTATCCTTTAGAATCCCATTACGTATCAATTTAAACTCAATCAATCAACAAGTTATTCTTACCGTGCTTGTAAGACCCCAACTTTTATGAATAAAGATGAATTTTCTATAAATATCATTTTTGAATATTATGGAGTGAATTTGATATAATGTTATAGTTGTGGGTAATATTTTTAAATTTTACAAAGTACGCAAGTTGTTATATAATATTCGTTTGGTCGTGAAATATTCTTACTGTTGGGGAATATTCGTACGACGGCGCAGCCTGGTGCGGGCCCCATAACGGAAAGCGATTGGATGAAGAAAATGACAAGTATAAGTTGTTTATAAATAATGGCGTAGTTATTACCGTTGATACTGTTGGCATACCGGTGGTTAAAAACACAGTAATACGCGTTATTGCACAGTAGCACACGGTATTTTACCAATTATTGATTCTTACGTAAGAAGGCACTACTCAATAATTGTTACAGTAATTACTGTTCAATATTTTATTTTATTGATTCAATAATTGCTACGTTGATATTTTATATTATTGTTGTTTCAATAATTGTCAATGCACAGTATTTTCCATTATCAGATCAATAATTCATATTATTTGAATAATATTATTAGATAACATTATTGGCAATGTCTAGAAAGTTCTGTCTAATGAGAGATTTGGTTACCTAATTGCGCGCCAGTAAGGAGAAATCTTTATTGGAAAGCCCCATCTTTCCTAGAAGCTACTGGTCATCGAGATTGTGATTATGTAATATTATTTGTGAATAATTAATTATTGATTTATATGATAAGGAGAATATTCATTTTATGTGGATATAGATGGAGAAAATTTTTAATGTGACAATTGTTGAAAATTGATATTTTATCTTTTCTAATAAAATAATTCATTTAAATATATTATTATATTATAATAATATAATAATGGTGATATTTTTACAATGAATGTGTGATATATGAGTAAATGAAGAGGAAGAGTATTTTTGTTACAAAAAATGTTTAACACGTGTTTTGTGTGTCGGTGCGCCCCATTTTGATAGAAATTTGATTTTAGCCTGTAAAATCGTCCGTATGTGGATTTCGGTCAATTTCTGTTTGGAATTTGAAAAAACTTAAAACTACAAAGTTAAAGAGAATTAAATTTCCTATGGAATGGCATAAGATTTGAATTTTTCTGTTAAAATGGCTATTTATTATGAATTATTGAAGTTTCGGAATAATTGAATTCTAAAGTTTTAAATATTTTTTTTAAAGAAAAACGTTTTTATTATGTTGGTGGGCCCCACTAGTATTGAAAGCATGCTGAATTCAGTTTCTTTGGTGTGTGTAGGAAATAATTTAATATATATTCATATTTTATTAAATTTTCTGCTTCGGTGTTCTAAGCATTTTCCTATAAATATGGTGCTTGGGTTGTAATTGAATATCACACCAGAAACTGAAATCTTCTCTCTCTATATTATCGAGCGTATTCCTGAAGTTACTATTCACGGGTACTATTCACTCGGTTACTATTCACCCAGGGTACTATTCATGACAAAAATTTATTTCTTTTCGATCCAAATCATTTTTGATATAATATTATTCTTGAATTTTACTCCACAAAGTAGTATCATGTTGACAATTTGGACATTATTGATTTCTGGATAAATTAAATTATAAATCTTTAAAAATTTATCCTTGAACTTATTTTATTGAATTCTTATCATCCTCATGTTTATATTATGTTGAAAGTCATCTGTGGCCTGTAGTGCATAGATGGACTTGGTATGATTATGACCAGGGATTATTCGGTATAATCATGACCGTATTGTTACAAATGATGTGGTAAAAGTCCTCATTGGCCCGTAGTGCATTGATGGACAGTTGTTGGCATGATCATGACCATTGATGAATACCCGAATATCCTTGGCCTGTAGTGTATGGATAATTTGTGGTTGTGATACTAAAGAATATCCTTGGCCGTAGTGCAGGGGTGATTCGATGATATGGATTATTTATTAAGATGAGTCTCAGCGATAAAAGTGATGAAAAACTTTTTTAAATCATAGAAGATAGTAGATTTTATGCTTTACTTGATTCTTCTAATGGATTGCTTGTTCCGCTGTAGTTAAACTTGATGTTTGTTATATTTTATCAGTTTAACACTGTTGAAGGCTAACGATAAATTATTCTGCATTATCTTAGTCATAATATTTCTTACTGGGCTAGTTGAGCTCACCCTTTTGCTTTCATTGTTCTCTTCAGGAAATGAGAACGTAGCTGGGACTAGTCGAGGAACAGAGTGACTGTCCAAATGATAGCATTAGTAGTCCTCACCATTCTATGAAATAGTGTGATAATAATGTATTGAGGACTCCATATGAGTTGAATACTGTCTAGAAGACAATATTCGTATTAAAACTCTCAGTTTATGTTTTGTCGTATTTTACACGACAGTTGTATTATTAAGTTGTATTTGAATTTTGTACCATGTATTTGGCGACTTAAGATGGGTGATGTATACCTATTTTGGGGGCGTCACAGTTGGTATCAAAGCTTAGGGATATGATCCCTAGCTAAGATGTGAGACAAGAACTAGGAGGGGAGAGACGGGGAATTCCTTCGCTAGTATGACCTACCTAAGTTTATTTGGTATTTAATTGGTCGGTCAGAGTATATGGATAATGTGTGACATGTCAATTAACCCTTGTTTTGTGGCAGTATTTGAAAATGACATCCGAGAATATTGAGAATAGCAATGGAACACAGGAGACCGTTAAGTCACCACAGATCAATACCAAGGATAATGTGCAACAGGAAGACAATAATCCTCAGGTAAACAACAACGATCAAATGATGAACGATGGAATGTTCAGAGGCTTTATGCAATTCATGCAACATCAGGAGAGAGCAGCTCCTGTCCAAAATGTAGGTGGAAACACTAGAAACTCTCGAATGGTCACCGCTAAATAGTTCAAGGAGCTGGGACCACCAGAGTTTATTGGAGAGCCAAAACCACTTAAGGCGAAAACGTGGATAAAGCAGATCACCAAGATATTTGATGTCTTGGGATGCTCCGAGGAGCAAAAGGTTCCCTTTGCCACCTTTATGTTACGAGGAGATGCAGATTACTGGTGGGAATCGGTAAAGCATACTCAACCTGCCTCATTGAAGATGTCTTGGGAGAAGTTCCAAGAACTATTCAATAACAAGTACTTTCCTGAAAGTATTCGTCACATGAAAGAGGTAGAGTTCATCAAGTTGGAGCAAAACAATATGACTGTGTCGCAGTACGAAGCTAAGTTTGCCGAGTTGTCCTGGTTTGCGTCTCATTTGGTTGATAATGATGAGAGAATGACGCGGATGTTTCTAAGAGGTTTGAAACCTGAGATACATCAATATCTAATTTCTCATAAACTGTGATTGTATTCAGATGTTGTAAATAGGGCTCAGTTATTGGAGCGTGATAACGAGTCAACCCAACCAAGAGAAAGCAGCCGATAAAATGATAATACTAGTGGTAGCAGTCATCGAAGCGGTGACAACAAACGTGGAGGGAATCAATATGCTAGAAATAATAACCACTTAGGTGGTAATCATGGCCAAGAAAATAAGAATGGACATTTCAAGAAGAGGAGATTCAACAATGATGGAAAGACGTCAGCATTAGCACCCGTTGTTAAGGAAGGAGAACGACCGCCTATCATATGCTTCAAATGTGGAGGGGAGGGACATATCACCAAAGCGTATGCGCTTGATCCAAAACGTGTTACAATTGTGGAAGAGAAGGTCACCTAGCTCGATTTTGTCGTTCAGGGAAGGCAAGTTCAGCTGGGATGGAGTCACCAAAGGCCGTCCCAGAAAAGTCAAAACCAGTAGTTCAATGGAGAGCGTTTGTTGTGACCTCCCAGAAAGCAAGGAACCCAAACGAGGTCATCACGGGTAAGTTTATCATAAACTTTAGCGAAGTCTATACCTTATTTGATACCAGTTCTACCCATTCTTTTATTTCTCCTACTTGCGCTTAACGTTTAAATTTGACTCTAGAGAAATTGGACTTTGACTTATCTGTGGAAACTCTGTTGGGAGAAACCTTCATTACATCCACTGTTTATAAGTCTTGTTTGGTTCAAATCGGTACCCTCACATTACCTGTCGATCTTATTTCATTAAAAATACTTGCATTTGACGTGATTCTAGGAATTGATTGGTTAACTACTCATCATGCAAAAATTGATTATTTTCGCAAGGTTGTTAGCTTTCATATTCCTAACCAACCTATTATGCGAATTCAAGCAACCAAACCATTAAAATCAATCACTGTCATCTCAAGCCATAAATCTATTCATTTATTGAAAAACGGATGTCAAACTTTCTTAGGTCATGTCACAGATTTAAACAAAAATACGTCAGTTTTGAATGATATTTCTATTGTTAATAAATTTCCTGACGTATTCCACGAAGAACTTCGGCCTACCCCACGGCGTGAAATTGAATTTTGTATCGACCTTGAATCTGGTACAAAAACCATTTCCAAAGCCCCATATCGAACGACTCCTATTGAACTTTAGGAGTTAAAGACCCAATTGCAGGAGTTATTAGACATCGGTTTCATTCATCTTAGTACGTCTCCTTGGGGTGATCCTATTCTATTCGTGAAAAAGAAAGATGGAAGTATGCGACTTTGTATTGATTATCGGGAGTTGAACCATGTCACTATCACAAATAAATACCCGTTGCCTCGCATTGATGACCTGTTTGACTAGTTGCAAGGCGCTAAATTCTTTTCAAAGATCGATCTTCATTCCGGATATCATCAGTTAAAGGTTATAACCGATGATATTCCAAAGAAGGCTTTCATAACTCGGTACGGGCATTATGAATTCCTAGTCATATCTTTTGGATTGACTGATGCTTCTGCTGCCTTCATGGATATGATGAACCGAGTATTCAAGGAATATTTGGATCACTTTATGGTCGTCTTTATTGATGACATCCTCATATATTCCAAAAGCCGTGAAGATCATGAGCAACACTTGAGGCTGATACTCCAAAAGCTTCGTGAAAACAAGCTTTATGCCAAGTTGAAGAAATACGAGTCTTGGCTTGAGGAAGTAGCATTCCTTGGGCACGTGGTATCAAGTCATGGAATATCAGTTAACCCGGTAAAGATTGAAGCTATTCAAAGCTGGGAGCAACCTAAATCAGTGACCGAAGTACGTAGATTTCTCGGCTTAGTTGGTTATTATACGAGATTCATAGAAGGGTTTTCTCGAACTGCTACTCCATTAACTTAGCTGACTCGGAAAGATACAAAATTCGGTTGGAGCAAGGAATGTGAGAAGAGTTTTCAAGAACTCAAGAGGAGACTCATTTTAGCACCTGTTCTGAAAATACCATCTGGCTCGGAGGGATTTGTCATCTACAATGATGCTTCGGGCAAAGGGTTATGATGTGTTCTCATGTAACATGGAAAAGTCATAGCCTATGCCTCTCGGTAACTCAAAGAATATGAGAGGAATTATTCTAATCATGATCTAGAGTTGGCAGCTGTTGTCTTCGCACTTAAAATTTGGAAGCATTACTTGTATGGGGAGAAAGTGGAGATCTTTATGGATCATAAAAGCCTCAAATATTTCTTCACCCAAAAGGAACTCAACATGAGGCAACGACGTTGTCTTGAACCGTTGAAAGATTATGATCATACCATTCAATACCATCCTGGTAAAGCGAACGTAGTAGCTGACACATTGAGTAGAAGATCATGCGGAACGAAAAGTGCGATATTGTCAACGCAAAAGGCCCATTTTATATGACCGCAAAGGATGGAGATAGAGTTAAAGACTCAGGACCCATGTGATGATAGCGAATATATGAGTAGAACCAACTTTAATCGATAAAGTTAAAAAAGTCGCTCAAGCTACGGACACGGAGGTGATGCGTATAAGGAAGAAAGTGCAAGAAGGTGCTATGCCGAAAGTAAGAATCGATGAAGAAGGAATACTTCGAGTCAACTCCAGACTTTGTGTTCCTAACGACCCTGATTTAAAGTATAAAAGCATGATGGAGGCGCACAACACACCGTTTGCAATCCATCCTGGGAGTGCCAAAATGTATCATGATCTTCGACATACATTTTGGTGGAGCAATATGAAGAGAGAGATCGCAGAGTTTATCTCAAGGTGTCTAAATTGTCAACGAGTCAAGGCGGAGCATCAAGTACCAAAAGGTCCATTGCAACCACTTGAAATTCCAGAATGGAAGTGGCAGCACATTACCATGGATTTCGCTATCGGTCTTCCCAAGGTTTCTCAAGGCATAGATGCAATTTGGGTTATTGTGGATAGATTGACCAAGTCGGCTCATTTCTTACCTATACAAAAAACTTATACACTTGAACGTCTTGCTCGTATGTACATAAACGAGATTGTAAGATTTCATGGTATGCCAGTATCCATAGTTTCTGATCGAGACCCGAGATTCACTTCAAGATTTTGGGTTAGTTTGGAAAAAGCTATGGGCACGGATTTATGATTTAGTTTAGCTTATCATCCTCAAACGGATGGTCAGTCAGAGAGGACTATTCTAACTCTTGAAGATCTATTAAGACTCTGTATCCTTGGCTTCAAGGGAAGTTGGGACAAGTTCTTACCATTGGTGGAGTTTTCCTACAACAACAGTTATCAAGCAAGTATTGGCATGGCTCCATTCGAGGCGTTGTATGGAAGAAAGTGTCGTTCTCCAGTATGTTGGGATGAGGTGGGTGAAGCAACGTTGTTGGGACCGGAGTTGGTACGTATGACTACGAAAAAGATTCAAACGATCCAACAACGTATAAAAACCTCACAAGATCGACAAAAGAGTTATGCTGATCTTCATCGAAAGGACGTAGAATTCGATATTGGAGATCATGTGTTGTTAATTGCTTGTTGCTCCATGGAAAGGAGTTACGAGATTTGGAAAGAGAAAAGCTCAATCCTCGATTCATTGGCCCATTTTAATCCTCGATCGAGTAGGAGGCGTGGCCTATAGACTCGCTTTTACTGCCTAAGTATGTCTCGTGTTCATATGCGTTTTTCACATATCTATGTTACATAAATATGTGAAAGACCCGAACCACATTATTGAGTTAGAACCGGACGAAATAGCGGAAGATTTAACGTATGAAGAGGTTCCTGTTAAAATCTTGGATAAGAAGGAGAGTATTTTACGCTCCAAGGTTATACCTCAAGTCAAAGTTTTGTGGAGAAACCACGATGTTGAGGAAATGACCTAGGAGTTAGAATCTGAAATGAAATCAAGGTATCCTTACCTCTTCGACATACCAAATACGTATCCTAATTTCAAGGGCAAAATTTCATAAGAAGGGGAGGTTGTAAGACCTCAACTTTAATGAATAAAGATGAATTTTCTATAAATATCATTTTTGAATATTATGGAGTGAATTTGATATAATGTTATAGTTGTGGGTAACATTTATAAATTTTGCAAAGTACATAAGTTGTTATATAATATTCGTTTGGTCGTGGAATATTCTTAATGTCGGGGAATATTAAATGCGATGCACAAGTAAATTTGTGTGGCCCCATAACGGAAAGCGATTGGATGAAGAAAATGACAAGTATAAGTTGTTTATAAATAACGACATAGTTGTTACTGATTGAATCTTGTTGGAATCTGGGTGGTTAAAAATACGATGTCGCATTGTTGAAGCGATAGCACATGGTATTGCACCAATTATTGATTCTTACATAAGAAGGCACTACTCAATAATTGTTCTGATAATATTCTTTATTCAATATTTTATTTTATTGATTCAATAGTTGCTATGTTGATATTTTATATTATTATTGTTTCAATAATTATCACTGCACAGTATTTTCCATTATCAGATCAATAATTCATATTATTTGAATAATATTATTAGATAGCATTATTGGCAATGTCTAGAAAGTTCTGTCTAAGGAGAGGTTTGGTCACCTAATTGCGCGCCAGTAAGGAGAAATCCTTATTGGAAAGCCCCTTCTTTCCTGGGAACGGCCTGGTTGTCAATATTGTGATTCTGTAATATTATTTGTGAATAATTAATTATTGATTTATATGATAAGGAGAAAATTCATTTTATGTGGATATAGATGGAGAAAATGTTTAATGTGACAATTGTTGAAAATTGATATTTTATCTTTTCTAATAAAATAATTCATTTAAATATATTATTATAATATAATAATAGTGATATTTTTACAATGAATGTGTGATATATGAGTAAATGAGAGGAAGAGTATTTTTGTTACAAAAAATATTTAACACATGTTTTGTGTGTCGGTGGGCCCCATTTTGACTAAAATTTGATTTTAGCCTATAAAATCGTCCGTTTGTGGATTTCGGTCAATTGTTATTTGGAATTTGGAAAAGATTAAAACAACAAAGTTGTAGAGAATTGAATTTCCTATGGAATGGCAGAAGATTTGAATTTTTTTGATAAAAGGGCTATTTATTATGAATTATTGAAGTTCTGGAATAATTGAATTCTGAAGTTTTAATTATTTTTTAAAGAAAAACATTTTTATTATGTTGGTGGGCCCCACTAGTATTGAAAGCAAGCTGAATTCAGTTTCTTTGGTGTGTGTAGGAAATATTTTAATATATATTAATATTTTATTAAATTTTCTACTTTGGTGTTCTAAGCATTTTCTTATAAATATGGTGCTTGGGTTAGAATTGAAAATCACACCAAAAACTAAAATCTTCTCTCTCTATATTATCGAGCGTATTCTTCTGAGTATTTTTATACTTTGAGTGTTGCTATACGGTGCAAGTTCCTTTCAGCGTTATATCCAATATTCAGCCAGAAATACTATTCTTTTGAGGTAAGAGATGTTATTTTTGTTCAATATTCGCGTGAAATAATATTTTCTTCCATACTCTGTAGTATATAAGTAATATTATTTCATTTCAGATTTCGAATTCTATACTCGTTTTGTTAAAGTTTTGGCTTCTATACTCCATGAAATTAGCAGAATATCCTTGATATTTGCGCTTCATCCAGTATCTTTTCATGAAAATATTATTCTAAGCATTATTGATAAGTTTTAACTTTTTTCATGACGGGGTACTATTTACGGGGTTACTATTCCCAAAGTTACTATTCACGGGTACTATTCACTCGGTTACTATTCACCCGGGGTACTATTCATGACAAAAATTAATTTTTTTTCGGTCCAAATCATTTTTGATATAATATTATTCTTGAATTTTACTCCACAAAGCAGTATCATGTTGAGAATTTGACCATTATTGATTTCTGGATAAATTAAATTATAAATCTTTAAAAATTTATCATTGAACTTGCTTTATTGAATTCATATCATCCTCGTGTTTATATTATGTTGAAAGTCATCTGTGGCCTGTAGTGCATAGATGGACTTGGTATGATTATGACCAGGAATTATTCGGTATAATCATGACCGTATTGTTACAAATGATGTGGTAAAAGTCCTCATTGGCCCGTAGTGCATTGATGGACAGTTGTTGGCATGATCATGACCATTGATGAATACTCGAATATCCATGGCCCATAGTGCATGGATAATTTGTGGTTGTGATACTAAAGAATATCCTTGGCCGTAGTGCAGGGGTGATAAAATGATGTGGATTATTTATTAAGCTGAGTCTCAGCGATAAAAGTGATGAAAAACCTTTTTAAATTATAGAAGATAGTAGATTTTATGCTCTACTTGATTCTTTTAATGGATTGCTTGTTCACGCTAGATTAAACTTGATGTTTGTTATATTTTATCGGTTTTAACTTTGTTGAAGGCTAACGATAAATTATTCTGCATTATCTTAGTCATAATATTTCTTACTGGGCTAGTTGAGCTCACCCCTTTACTTTCATTGTTCTCTTTAGAAAGTGAGAACGTAGCCGGGACTAGTCGGGGAACGGAGTGATTGTCCAAATGATAGCATTAGTAGTCCTCACTATTCTATGAAATAGTGTGATAATAAATGTATTAAGGACTCCATTTGAGTTGAATACTGTCTAGAAGACAATATTCATATTAAAACTCTTAGTTTATGTTTTGTCGTATTTTACACGACAGTTGTATTATTAAGTTGTATTTGAATTTTGTACCATGTATTTGGTGACTCAAGATGGGTGATGTATACCTATTTTGGGGGCGTCACAGTGCTATCCTTATTATACCAGTTTTAAACAGAAAAAGATCCAATTCATAACAAGAAATCACATCAAAGCTTTAATATTCAGTACTATACTTGTCTACCCAATTCCAATCTCATCATTGGCCAAAACAAATTGTAAATATCAAACATAGTAAACTAACTACTATTTTTGAAAATTTTCACTTTTTTTTATAAAAGAAACTGAATGTAAAAACTAAATGTAACTATACGAACTACAATGTAAATAACTAACTATATGCAATACGACACTAAAATGCCCCCAAACTTAAACTAGAAATTGTCCTCAATAGCTAAAATAAAAAAAAAGTAAAGCAGATGACTTCCCTGAAAATATAGCAATCCTCCTCCTTGTCTGCTAAGTTTGGAGAATAGATTAGGCACATGGAATAAATTGGTACCACACTTGAATTGGACTTAAATAACTTTTTCATAATCTCCTGCCTATCCATTGAACCTCCAATACATGCAATTAAGAGAGACAATATGGATTAGAATAGCACTTGGATTGATAAGAGAACTTAATAAGCAAATTAATTCCTATCTACTAAATAAACTAGTAAAGCATATAAATATAAAAATTAATTGGTTGCCTCTCAGTTAGCGCTTGATTTATAGTCCTTCAGCCAGAGTTTGCCTGGTCACCGCTATCCAATTCCTCTTCGATAATTGAGGAACCCTCCATCCATCAGTAACAAATTGTCATTTTGGAGGTTCCCACAGGCGATGGCCAATGCATCAAAGTCACCTAGCATGCTCTGATTTGGTATGATCTCAATCAAGAACGTCCCACAGCTAGGTGTTTTCTCCATTCTGTATGTGATCACTTTGGGGTATAGAAGCTTGTCAGATACAATGGGCTCTTCGTCTATCTTCTCTTTCCCGTCCCACCATGGATTCAAAATTTTACTCGCTCTTATGTCATCAAGAGCTTCGTCGACGACATGACTACCAAGTGGGCCTGATTTTGCAAATCTGACTGACTCTTTGATCTTTGATGGAGACCCATTTAGATCTTTATCGACCTTTATTCCATTATCCCCAATTGTCTCCACACTTCCGATATCTTGTGGCGCATCTAGTCGCAGATTTGGTTCAGGTTCTCCATCAATTTCGTCATCCATGTCATAAAGCCAAATGTTTGGAGGAAGGTTGCTTACGGCTTTGGTCATTTGATCTATCTTATTATGAAGATTTTGAATTGATCGCTCTTGATTAATCCTCAATTCCTCATTTGATGCTACGAACTTGGACAATAATTCCCACATCCTTGAATTTTCTGTTTCAGTCTCAGAAGCCATGTATTGAGGACCATTGGTTGAGGTAGTGACGAGTTATTCCATCCGATTCTTAAAATTTTTGGTTGACAACTCTTGGATAATCCTCATCTCCTCTAGGTTTGCTATGCCCTTCAATATTACATCCCTCAGATTTGGCTTTTCTTCTTGTGGCAATGGAGGTGGACATAAAAATTCTGGTATGTATGTTTGATTTGGAGCGTAGTATTGGTCTTCATAAGTATAGCTCCATGACGAATCCGGGTGATACCCCCAAACTTGATGATAATTAGTATATGTATAATCGTCGAGGTATTCACCACCGTGTTGTCCCGGCCCAAAACTAACGGTGCATTGATGACTCGGATGATTACCAGCACAATAATTGCAATTAACTGCTATCCTTCGATTACGTTGGGCTGCAACAACGTCTAACCTCCTCGAAAGTGTCTCAAGTTGCTCTGATAATGCAGAAAATGCATTGAGATCATCAATCCCCGCTCCCCTTGGCTGAGTCATTCTTGTATATGACCATTGATAATTAAATTCCGCCACGGTACCTGAAAAGAAAGAAAAATAGGAAGAGAATTAAATAAAAAGGAAAGAAAGAAAAAAAAAATGTTTAAATTAAGACTAATTTGATTGAAGCTAATATTGGAAAAAATATATTAACTAATTCCCCGGCAATAGCGCCAAATACTTGTTGGGTAAAATCTAACTACGCACAACACGCAAATATACGTAGTCAAGAAGTAATAAAGTGAAAGTAAAGTATCGTTCTCATGAGGAATTATTAATACAAATTACCAAATACTAACTCTTAACCAAACCAATTTTATTTAAACAATCAATTTAAGATTATGAATTATATTATTTAAATAAACTAATTCTAATTACCACTAATTAAAAATCAGATTACAGAGATTTAAGATCACAACGTCACTTATTGCTTAATTTACGTTAACACACTTCTCATCAATTATTTTCTATTCTGAATTGTCAATGAAGAACACTAAAGCAGATAAAACCACCTCTCGATGAATAATACCCACACTCACTTAAATCCACAGATGATAGAATTAAGCAAGATACCCTAATTAACTAATCCACTATATCTCTATGTGAATTACAATTAAAAAGGATTTAAAGCACAAGTTCACTATAAGATTACATATGGCGTAAAGGCATATCTCTATCCTAAACACGAATCATGAATTCCATCTATGTAGAAATCACAAACACATGCCATCATGATCAGATCTAAACATATACTTCATCTCTCGAGTTCATATAGATTATCACGATAATTGTTAGCTAGGCAATTAATTCCAAAGCACAATAGACAATCCTCACAATAGAACATAATAATTGATAGCGAAGCATATTAAAATAAACTACACAATAAGATCCATTGTAATCTTAAACAAAGAATTAGTTCATGATTATTGAATTAAAACTAAGAATCCACAATTGAATAATCATTAAAAGACAAAGATAGAAGAAGATGAGAAGATAGAATCTATTGTCTGTAGATTTGATGCTCTCTCCTTGCTCCTACTTTTAATCTTCAATGGTCTCCAAGTTGCTTCAATCTCCAAATCGAACAAGAACTAGGGTTTTGGGCTAGAAGTGACTGCTATTCAAATGGCCACCCAAAACAGTCACGTTCGACGTCCGTTGGTACAAATGTCATAACTCTTGCATCCCAACTCTGATTGGAATGATTCAAGTTGTTCCGAAAAGCTAAGAAGAAGCTCTAAAATGTAAGCCAAGTTCCAAGCCAAAAACATAAAATGAACATGAAAGCCCAAACGATGTCCGATTTGTTTTTCTTTGCAATTTTATACCAATTCTTTACGATTTCAGCTCCCAAGCATACAATCTACAAAATGAACACAAAATGCATGAAAAGTAACTAAGAAACATGAGATTAAGCAACTAATTCAAGTAACAAATACCAGATAAGTAGGTATAAAACCTAATTATCAGTAGAGTAGTAGAGGATGAGATTACATCCGGTTATGTATTATCCCAACGTTTGTTGGGGATTTCACCATACCGGAGGATCAGTGGCATTTAGCCAGAGTGGATGTATTCTTGATGTGCAAAGTGGCGTATCTGTACATGCCACGGTATATGGATGATGTGGACATCAATGTTATCATGGCAGTGAGAGCTCTCAGGGAGGGTCATACCATCATTCCAATGATTATGGCAGAGACGTTGAGGTCGGCCACATTTTGTAGTACCTACCCTGTAGGGGTATTTACAGGCAGTTTGGTCATGTTATATGTGTGGTTTGTGACGCCCCCAAATCCGAGTACTTGAAACCCGAACTCGGTGCTTCACGATACCATTTCTATAAGCTGAATAATACTAATAATAATAACAATAATATAAATATCAAACTTAATTTTCATATATCAAAGTCTAAATCCCAGGTACGAGACCTTTAAACATTCATTACATCATAGATAATAAGTATTATTGTCTTAATAAACTATAATTATTACATAACATATTATAAATTTCATTCGAACAGCTTTCCTTTCCCCTTGTTCTTGGTTGAGCCTTTGGGTTGATCATACTTAACTGAAAACATTTAAATTTAAAGCAAGAATGAGCATTTGATTGCCCAACAAGTAATAACAACAATATATATTAGCTGAAAGGATTAAATGTTTTCTTTGAAAGACACTTCTAAAACGAATCAACAGTTGTGAAGTAAGCTGAACCAATAATAACAACATATCACTTCTATATGAAATTTTTGAAACTACGTATAGACTATAACTGGAGATCAGTCAACATACTATGAACATTGTTTTCTATTTTTGAAAAGGTTAAACATAAATTCATCTGTAAACCGTCATAACTTACAGGCACGGGGGGTGATCAGCCCGTTATGCCCTGTATTGATCAATACTACATGCAAGAACGATATTATCGTTCACTTTATCCACCTTAGGTGCACAAAAGTTTTCCCATATTCAGGATGTTCATACTTAGTCGGGAATCCGAACCAAAACAATCTAGTTGGATACAATAACGTTCTATCTTATTCAACAATATTTTTATGTCTAGCTGAATTAAATAGCTTAGACGGCTTTTAAGTCAACGTATACATACTTGAAATAAATAAGTATGTATCAACATATGATTAAAAATACAATGGTTATCCAAGTGGGGACAACATACAACCCTATATCTGAATTAGCGAACATAATAAATATCTGAATTATACAATAATACAATGATAGGATAATGTAAGGACTTGTATGAATACAAAGATTGGATACATAATCAATAATATTAGAGTTAATAATCTGGCACAATAATAATATAATTCTGAAACTTTCTTACTCATGTCCATTGTATAAAGTAAATGCAAAAGTAGGATACTTACACAATATAAAGAATAGTTCGGATACTTGCTCAATAATAATTGGAGTAAGTTTAGGAAACTTGCCTGAGCTACTGCTTACAATAACACAACTTAGATTAATCTTTTATACAACTACCTATCAATAATAAGATCATTCGTTCAATTAGAATAATATATCATATCACATAGTACTGCTAATTGCAGTCAGCCCATAATCTAATCACATTGTCACATATGTTTAACAGTTATTGATTCACTAACAAACACATATCTAGTCAATTTATCTAAGTCTAGAACAATTTCTGAAATATTTAGGTGTACCGACGGTTTTATCAGGTAAATATCGAGTCTAAGACTCTATCGTGTAGTTCAATATTCGTTTAGATATTTTAAATATCAGTCATATTATTTTTCATAGCCTTATAATAATTTTTAAATAATTATTATACTTTATCATGAATTTTCAAACACTGAAATCATTATTAAATAATTTAAATATTAACTAATTTTATTATCATTAATATTTAATTAATATTAAACTATTAATGAAACTATTGCAAAAATATTAAAGTTATTTATAATAACTCAAAATATTTTAAAGTATTAATATTACCCTTAAATAATTTTTAAAATATTTAAAATTATTTTAAATAATTACCATTAATATTAGAATATTAATTTTTATTTATCAAAATATTAAAGTCATTAGTTATAACTTAAAATATTTTTAATTCATTTATTTCCTTTTAATTGATTTTTAAATCAATAAAACCATTTTAAAACTATTTATTTAATATAATTATTAAATAAACTTAATATCATTAATATTAAATTATTGATGAAATTTACCTTTAAATATCAAAAGTTATATTTTATAACTTAAAATATTTTTAAACTATTTATTTTCATTTAAAATGATTTTTAAAATATTAAAATCATTTTTAATTAATTTATTTAATATAATTACTAAATAAATCTAATATCATTAATATTTAATAATTAATGAAACTTATCTTAAAATATTTAAAGTTATGTTTTATAACTTAAAATATTATTAAATACCTTATTATTATTTAAAATGATTTTTAATACAATAAAATCATTTTTATTTTATTTATTTAATGCATTTATTAAATAATTAAAATACCAATAATATCCAAATAAATATTAATATTTATGAAAAATATGTCAAATTATTAAAAGTTAATTTTTATAACTTAAAATAATTTTTAAAACGGATTTTATAATTTTTAGGAATTTATTTCTATTTTTAATGTATTTTTTGGAAATTATAAAACAAAAATAATTAAATTCGTCGTTAAAGGCTTTAGTGACAGTTTCTGTCGCGATAGGCGTTCTTGAGGCTCAAGAACACTGACAGTCAGTGCTCAAGGGTACTCCTTTGACCATCAAATATTCTCTCTATGAATCGTTTCTGGACATGCTATTGATTACATGTTGTAGTATGTATGTAAGAGTACATGTTCATAACAATTTCTGGACCAAAACATAAAACATGAGGGAGATCTAAGCATCCAGAAACATTTGTCGAGTTTATTCTTCACATTTAAGAAATTTGCTTAAAAATTCCGGTCATGGTAGGTCAATGAGTATTGATGGCCTTATAAAATTAATTATGTTCAAGGTAAATGTTTTTACGCTTCGTCGAAATTTTGCTAGATAAACTATCATAGAACATGTTTCAAGCCATGGTGAAGTCTAAACATAAATAATCAAAACGAGCTATGCTAGCAAACATCTTTGTCGGTCTTTGTTCTTCATTTACGGGTTTACCGAAATGAAGAAACGAATCGATAGTGACCACTTTTAAGCTTCCACTATATGATGATCGTGAAATAGTTTTGTGATATAAAAGTTCCGGGTTGTAGACCACATGTAACTAAATAGATCTATTACAAAACATCACTAAAACAACAACACAACAAGAAGATATAATGCGTCAAACTATGCCAAAGAAATTGTTCTTCATGAACTGGGTTTTCGAGAACTCAAAATTTGGTGGTCGACCCTAGTTTGACCACCCATATCTTTGATCATGTAATGATCTGGTTGTTCTATGGGTTTTAAGATGTAGTATTCGTGTCAAACTACAAGTCTATAACAAGAACATGTCCATATTATAACGGATCAGCAAGAACAAAAGCTCAAAAGGGGTATCGAAATTGCAGGTTTACGGGTTGTCCAGAAACTCAGAATTTCTGATCGGTCAACTCATTTTGACCACGAATATCTTTTAATCTACAACAGCTATGAACCTGATTCAAGTTCTAGATTCAGGATCTCCGGACAGAGTACAAGTACAAAGTTTCAAACTCAAAAACTCATAATAGATCGAGATTTATGGGACCTGACATTCACTGTCAGACCCTTATTTTAAAAAAATTCCAGATTTGGAAAATCATCAAATCCGAGCCTCTAGATGTTATGGGTTTAACATCTAGTAACCCAGATCATCGATTAACACCCCATACAACATATTTAACACAAAAAAATTACATCTAACATAAGATCAAAAGATTTTCGAATTTTTAGGGTTTGCACCTTTATGCTCCAATTTTTAATTTCTATGCTTCTGATTTGATGTTGTTGTTCGTGGGGCTTGATTTGTGACTGATCTAGCAAGGAAATTTCGGAGGTTTGGTCTTGAGAGAATATGGCTATGTATTTGTGAACAAATTAGGCCAAAATGAGGATTTTCTCTCTCTTAAATTATGCAAATCATGTATGCAATGTATGGGATGGCTGATCATGTGATGTGTTATAGATTGTAGGCTCATAGGTAGGTCTAGGGGGTGGCTGGCCAGATCTTGCAAGGATTTGGCTAGTAATAATTCAACTAATGGGACAAAAAGGGTATTTTAGTAATTTCATTTTAATCTCAAGGGTATTCTTGTCCAAGGTGCTTGAATCTAGTATTTAATCACTAGATTTTACATTTTAAAGTTTCTCAAATAATTATTAGGGTTTGGACAATTAAAAATTAAAGTGTAATAAAATTTTAATTTTAAACACACTAATTAAATTAGGGTTTTTAATAGAAATTAAAGTTTTTAATAGAAAATTAGGGTTTTTAAATTAGGGTTCCTTAATACTATTAGGGTTCCCAAATTAAGAATTCAATTTGCTAAAATAATAATTAGGGTTTCTAAAATTTGCAATTAGGGTTCCTAATTAGCAAATTAGGGTTTCAAATTTAAAATTAGGATGTTCAAATAATAATTAGGGTTTTTCCTAATTACAGAAATTATATAATACACAGTAAAATTCATATAACACAATTACTACATAGTCTCGAACTCATAACCGAGTTTAACAATTAGAGTTTAATAACACGATATGAGGGTTATGACATAATTTACTATATTTGGCCCACCATTATCAGTGTACACATTTACAGTACATATTTATAGCACTGAAAAATTAAAATATAATTAATATTATATTATTATTCTCATCTTTTGATCAATACCCAAATTTAGGGTTTGGATTCCATATCTGATTTATTTTTCATATCTAACATTATTAATTAAGTTAAAATAATTAACTTAATAATCTTAACTAAAATTCATATAATAAAATTGTAATTATAATAATTCCAATAATCATTTCATATATTATTTAAATAATATAAAAATCATATTTTCATAGAAAATAAATAATAAAGATATTTCTACTATAAAATTAATTATTTTAAGTATATACGTTATAATGATCAATAATTCTAAAATAAAATTATTTGAAATTATTCATGAAATAAATAAATTTTATTTATCACATATGTACATACACATTACTCGGCACATATTCACTTCTTAAAAAAAAAAATTATATGCAAAATTTCTTATTTATTTACATAGAAAATATCGGGTTATTACATTCACCCTCCCTTATAAGGATTCCGTCCCCGGAATCACTATTTTAAAACTCATACATACAAGGGTACATAGCCTACGCAATCATTGCCAATAGATCTCGATCATAATTGATCGAACAAATCTTTAACTATTCATATAAAGCTTATCTTTCTGATTAAACGGAAGCTTGATTTCTAAAAGAATTTCAAATTCCTCCTTCAAAATTTATTTATAAAATAATTTACTATATATTGGAAAATTATATACATACGAAAATTAAAGTTATTCGAATAATACCTGGAGTGCCATTCCCATTGCCATGCAGTATCTGGGACCGTTATATTGAAGACTAAATGCGGTTGGTTTGTTGGTTGAAGTCGGTCTATGATTGCCATAGTCCCGCTTCCTTTTCACCGTGGTTACACTCCCCGCCTCCATTTTCCTCTTCGACAATCCTCACCTTATGTTCGGTCGATCCACATAGAAAACACCCATTGTTTATCCTTGGGTTGGGGCAGTTGGGAGAGATATGACCCTCCTGCCCGCACTTGTAACATACAAACTTACCCTTCAGACACTCGCCAGAGTGATTCTTCCTGCAATTTTTACACTGCACAGTCTGTTTCTTCACACCTTCCTGCTTCACCTGAACTTTCCTAAAATAATTCCCCTTTCTTTTCTCACCCCTATTCCCACTATTAGTTTCCACCTTAACAACTCCTACAACCTTGCTTTTGTTCCTCTTCTCCTTGTTGTAGAGGCTTATGGCCTCACTTCCCTCCTCTCCTATGATAGCCTTTTTCCATGAGTCTTTGTAAATGTATTGATCTCAACAACATTGCCCGTTGTTGTAGAGCCAGGATTTAATCCCGGCTCGAACCTTCTTGCCTTCCTAGCCTCCGTATCAACTTGATGCGGAGCAAACCTAGCAAACTCATTAAACTTTGTGGCATACTCCGCCACAGTCATGTTATCCTGCTTTAACTCCAGAAATTTTACCTCCATCCTAGCCTGCATTCTAGCTGAGAGGTAGTTTTCAAAAAACAAAGTCGTAAACCTAGCCCAAGTAACTACTTCCTCTCCTTCCCTCGCTTGATTTGCTTCCCACCAAAAGTTTACCTCTCCTTTCATCATATAGGTGGCAAAAGAGGTCTTTTGCCCCTCATCTACCCTAGTAACTACGAACGCTTTTTCTATCTCGTTAACCCATGTCTGGGCTTCTATAGGGTCAGTTGTTCCCCTGAATTCTGGTGGTCCTACTACCTTGAAGTCTTTGAAGTTTGCCAAGTGATTGTCTGGTCGGTTCCCTGCGGCTGGTATTCCCTGCTGCATAGCCTGATCTACCATGTTCGCAAAGTTTTGCATTGGGTCTTGCGGTTGTCCCTCAGCGTTGTTGACAAATTCTTCTGCCCTTTGATTTCGTGTTTGACGTCTTGGCGGCATTATCTGATTACATAAAATCATAAATTTAACTTACATTCTAAACCTTATTTTATAAGTTTAACAAGTAACACAAAGTTTTATACAAAACTTATTCCATTAATGAAACATTGATTCATATTCATCAATTCAAAGTACTTTACATAACATAACACATACTGCTATCCCTTTATGACCACAAAAGTCGGGAATTACTGTAATAACTTATACAAAAGTTTGAGAATATTACATTACACCCGTACATTATCAAACATACATAATCAACTACTAATCCTTCTAATTTCCTATATCACGGTCTTTCCTCTTTCTTTTCCCTTTCTTTCTCGGAGCTGCACACGATTTATTAATTTGAGCTCCCATTTGATCAATTTGGATTTTAAGCTTATCTCGTTCTTCCATAGTTTCTATTAACGCCTTTCGCAATTGGTTATTTAGTAGCTTTTCTATTTCACACAGTTTTTCTAGAGAAGAAACCTTGTTCTTCAAATTCTGTACTTCCGTTGATGCTTGATCACCCAACTTGATTAATCCGAATCACTATCCGTCGGTTCCACCATTTAGGATCGGTATTACGTTTTCCAATACCACCACCTCATCAAGGTTGTCTGCACTATGAGCCTCTATTTCAGCTTTTGGCTTTGATATCGGCTCCTTCTTTACGATCAGAGAGTATCCTAATTCTTTTCCACCTGACATCTACATACAACTTATCTTGATTAGTAAATAGTATATACACATCAAACAATAGTTTTATAAGAGTTATCTTTTATTTTGTTTAACGATGAATTTATTCGATTCATCTTCTTTTAAACTCTATATGAGTTATCACGTATTTTTAATGTTTCCTTTATTCTAAGGTTATAGCCTAAGGTCGATTCCACCCAAGGTTTCTAACCCTAAAGCTTTGATTCCAATCTTTGTATTCATACAAGTTCTTATATTATCCGATCATTGTATTATTGTATAATTCAGATATTTATTCTGCTCGTTAATTCAGATATAGGTTAGACAAGTGTCCCACTGGATAACCATTGTATTTAATCATATGTTGATACATACTTATTGATTTCAAGTATGTATACATTGACTTAAAAAGTCGCTCAAGCTATTTGATTCAAATTTAGACATAAAAAATATTGTTGAACAAGATAGAACGTTATTGTATCCAACTGCATTGTTTTGGTTTGGATTCCCGACTAAGTATGAACATCCCTAATATGGGAAAACTTTTTGTGCACCTAAGGTGGATAGAGTGAACGATAATATCGCTCTTGCATGTAGTATTGATCAATATAGGCATAATGTATCGATCACCCCTCGCGTGTCTGCAGAAGTTATGATTTTTACATGTATGAATTTCGCTTAACCTTTCAAAAATAGAAAATAATGTTCATAATATGTCGATTCGATCTCCAGCTTATAGTCTATACGTAGTTTCAAAAAAATTTCATATAGAAGTGATATGTTATTATTATTGGTTCAAATTTTATTTCACAACGTTGATTCGTTGTAGAAGTGTCTTTCAAAGAAAACATTTAATTCTTTCAATTTAATATATATTGTTGTTATTACTTGTCATTGGGCAATCCAATGCTCATTCTTGCTTTAAATTTAAATGTTTTCGCTAATATGATCAACCGTAAGATTCAAAAGAACAAGGGAAAGGAAAGTCGTTTCTAATGAGATTTATAATATTCTCGTAATAGTTAAAGTTTATTAAGACAATGATACTTATTATCTATGATGTAATGAATGTTTAAAGGTCTCAGACTGGGAGTAAACTTTGATGCATATGTAAATTAAGTTTGAATTTTATATTATTGTTATTATTATTAGTATTATTCAGCTTATAGAAATGGTATCATGAAGCACCGAGTTCGGGTTTCAAGTACCCAGATTTGGGGGCGTCACATGGTTTATGTCACACTTGAGACCGATTGGCACTTTCTGTCGACACGGGTACTGCTTTACCAATGATATATCTATGTCTTACTCATTTTAGCCATCAGAGTGTACAGACGCTATGTCTTGATCGATATTCCTGGCGGAGATTAGAGATCCATTTGGCATCCTGCCGTGAACAGGGCTCAGCTCACGCTATAGCATTATTACTCGTGCTCTGGGCATGTATTATCTCCCTCTAGTTGGTTTGAGGGGCATGACTACCTACCACCCACAGGCCATGATGTCACAGTTTGACCAGTTCCAGGACATCCATCCTTTTGATGGGGCGTTAGGTCATCTTTTAGCTTCTCGCCATCTATCAGCAGAGGACCGATCCCAGGTGTATGCATGTTGAGATCAACGTGAGATAGATGATTTTTCTATTAGCCATCCGGGCTGTTCGCCAGAGTATTTTGCGTGGATGGCGATGAACTATAGCGATGGTCATCGTCTGGCCGTCGGTATAGATGTTTTTAAAAAGAAAAAACCCTCCCATTTTCCCCAAATGAGTTGAGTTTTCCCCCAAATCATCTTCCTCCTCTCGTTCTCTCCCTCCTCTCTAACAATTTCTCTTTCGTTACTCTTCCTCTACCGCTTGCTCTCCTCTCTAACCCAAATCAAGCATGAAGAAGGGAAGTTTAGGCCCTAGCCTCAAGCTCTCTCTCCCTCCTCTCGATGAATCTTCTCTATCCAAATTCTTGTATGTATATTGTCAACATCGGGATTTTTTTAGTTGTCCCTTTTCGTTACTTATTCTTTGGTGTTCTCATTTTAGGTGAGATTTGTTTGAAAAAACAAGTGAAAAAGGTCCGACATGTATAATGTCGACGATGGACTGTTAAGAGTTGCCAGTTGGTTTTATAAATTGTTGTACCAACACAACCGAGAAAAGGTTTACACATTGACCCAGTGATATGACACTGTTAAATGGGTCGGTGAAACCGAGATTCATTAGGGTCTGGGGACTTGATTATGCGGAAGGAAGGTGTTAGGCACCCCCCGAAATCTGTGTTGCCATGCTGACCGCCACTTTTCAAGAAACTGTTATCTAAATGTGTGTGTGTGTGGGTCAATGTGCTGTTATTTGGAAGTAGTGTGAGGCCTCGTTCGCACCTATATACACAGGGTTTGAATTTATGTAAAATTCAATTTTAATAAGATATGGCAATGATGTTTTATAAAAGTGGTTTTTCAAACCCTTGTGCTCAATAGTAATTAAGACCTTTTACACTCCCATTTTATTAAGTTTTCGGCTTGATTGCTTTTATTTTTGAGATGCGAAACATCTATAAAAAAATAATATACAGAATAATGCCGACTTCCTCGTGGGTATGAAAACCATCTAAGGAACTTCAGACATCGCAGAAAAATTTACAAGCTGCTTACAGATGAAAAAGGTCCATCACGGGAACTGAATCTAGATCCAATAGGCTGAATCTGTGATCACATGATTCCTAGGTTCATATGATGCTGCAATTTGTATAAAAGCAGTAAGCAGGTATATATATATATAAACGCTATATATATATATATATATACAGACATGATCACCAACCACGAAGCACCTCCATGGGGGATCAGAAATATAAATAAAGCAATAAAAGCTATCAACCACCACGGAGGAAACTGCAGGTGGGACAAAACGTAAATAAAGCTGTAAAAGCGATCAACCGCCACGAAATAGACTCCAGGAGGGATGAAATATATATATATATATATATATATATATATATATATATATATATATATATATATAGATAAAAGCAATAAACGCATAGGATGTAAAATCTGTGCTCATCGAATGAGAGTTCGACAATGATTCATATATATATAAGTATATATATATATATATAAACGAGAAAATATAGGATGTAATATCTAGGCTCATCAAACAAAGTCAAACAACAGTTAATATATAAGTATATATATATATATATTAAAGCAATAAACGCTCTGCATCAAGTCTAGGCTCATCGAACAAAGTTGACACACGGTTAAATATATATATATATATATATATATATATATATATATATATATATATATATATATATATATATATATATATAAGCAAATAAACGCTCTGCATCAAGTCTCAGCTCAATCTAGGCATAACTCGATAATGTTAGTCTATATATATAAATATATATATATATATATATATATATATATATATATATATGTATATACAAACTAAAATAAAACCACAGACTGAAGTCCAGGCAAATAGACGCAACACGACTCTCAACGTGAAGAAGGGTGTGTGCAAAGATGAAGAGAACAACTTTAAAGTGTGTGAGAAGGCATACAGTGGGCTGCCAAAGAAGACTTCTATATCTTTAAAGTGGATGAAACTCGGTTCCCGCTGGTACAAGATTAGCTATATGTGAGCTCACAAGTGTATAAAATGAGAAAGCGCTCAATATATTGCAAGTACGGAGCAAATTTGACAGGGCTTCCTCGCCGTTTCTCTTCATAAAATGGCCACCCCAAGCCCTCTATTTATAAAGAGGGGAGCCACAGGTGTACCTACCTGACGGCCACGTGATGTGTACCGAGGCTTCTCGGGTTGTCCCAAGCTTATGGTCGTGATATCGTCTCGTGAGTACTTGCATGTAAACCTTCGCAATGTCCACTCGAACATTCAGAATTGCAATCCAAGCATCCGACTGAGGTATGTAAGATCTATTTTTGACCGCCGTTGTCAAGAGTTGTACAATGGCATGGGATTAGAGGTTGTACGAAGTCATGAAGATGGGACGGTGCCCTCCGGTCTTCATTCTTCAAATTCTATCTGTTACCCTGCACAATAGTCACTCGAGATTGGTTTTCCTTGATTTTTATGGGACATTGTTGTGTAGAAATGTGTGTATGAAATGTTGAGACGGCGTGATGTGGCTCTAAAGTGGCGTGATGATTACTTTGCCCCTCATCGGAGTTATCGCTGGTTTGGGCTGATAAAGCAGACGTTGCTCAGGGTTATCGCTGAGATTGGACCACTGCCAATATTGGAGGTCCTTAGTGTCATCTCTTAGGTGTGCCTGCATTCCCGGTGTTAAATCCAGGCTTTGTACTGAGTGCCTCGGTGTGAGTACCGAGGTTGAAGCTAATCGCATAAATTTAAAACAAGAATTTCCGAGGTTATTGCCAGAACTGCATTCCTTGGGGTTATCACCAAGGTTGGTAGCTGCTACTCCTAGTGTTGGGACTGAGACTGGATACCTCGGGGTTATCTCCGAGATTAATCGGTTTTCTCCGGTGGAATTTCCGGTGTTAGAACTGCATACCTCGGGGTTATCTCCGAGGTTGGAATTGTTACTCCCGGTGTGTGTTCCGGGGTTGAGATTGAACTTCAGTAGTATCTGGACTAGATGTGAGCTGTCCTTCGGGGTTACCTCTAAAAGACGAATCTGCCCTCCTGCAATGTTAGTGACAGATGTCTATAGATGCCCCTCTTTATCATACTTATGCAATGCAATGCGTGGGTAGGATAAAGAATCTTAAAAACTGGAAATGCAACATGATGCAAATGTACGATGCATGTGTGCGAGGTTGTTGCCCAACATACTGGGACGATTGCTGGATCCTTGTAGCTTATACTCAGGATTGGCGACTATGACCTGATGGGAGGTGTGATCCGAATTTGTTAGGCTGTTGCCGTTGGGGCTATCACTAAGGTCCTTAATCCGTGATACAAACTTGATTCTAAAGAGGTACCTATTATGTGTTAGAGATCTGTGGGGATACAGCTTTTTCTTTTTGAGGATGTGTATAACATATTCCATCATCGATCCTCCTTGATGATGTTGACCTTCCCTGGTTTGTATCGCCAGGATATGTCGAGATTTTGTTGGATTTCTCGCTATCAAGACCTGTCGTCGGGGTCATTTCGACCTTCGTTGATGTATGAATTAACGGTTGATACCCTGTTGGGCAGATTGTCAAGGCTGCTTGACCTTCGCTGACATGTGAATCAACGGCTTAAAACCCTGTGGGGTAGATTGTCATGGCCGCTTGACCTTCGTTGACGTGTGTATCAACGGCTAAAAACCCTGTGGGGCAGA